>CM066313.1:1256770-1691770 GCA_033807775.1 Saussurea involucrata | reverse complement strand
GTATGAAACTACATAAAAACACAACTATATGAAACAATTTCATCAACAAATGAATGATATGAAACAATTTCATGAAAAAATTTCATTAAGAAAACATATAATGAAATTCAAAGTTTACACGAAAAAAAAGTTTTCAAAATAGTGGACCTCTATATAGAGAGGGATATATTATACATTTGTACAATTTATTTATTTTATTAATGGTTTTGTTATTTAATTAAAGTTTCAACTCTTTCGACGAATTGTTGCCTTCTGTTTTTTCTGTTATTATTTGTGTTTTTTCCTTTGAATTTGAAAACATTATTTTTGTATTTTAGTTGAGTATTTAAAATTATAATGTTATTTAGATGCAAAAATATTTTTACGATTATGGAATTAAACAGGGTCACCATTTTGTATCAAATAACAAGTCATTCTTTCATTAAAATAATTGCAAATCGCCCTCTCAAGTAGAGAGGGCCAAACCGGGCCGAGTCTGCCCGGGACTGGAACCGGGACCGCCAAGAACTGGCCGGGTTGTGATTTTGGGCGAATTCGTCGGCCCGACCCGGCCAGGGACCGGGTATGGGACCGGCTGGACCTAGAAAATTCAAAAAACTAACCG
The DNA here is from genome assembly GCA_033807775.1 of Saussurea involucrata. Lineage (NCBI taxonomy): Eukaryota > Viridiplantae > Streptophyta > Magnoliopsida > Asterales > Asteraceae > Saussurea > Saussurea involucrata. Next base: position 1,691,166 of record CM066313.1, on the reverse strand, counting down.
TTATCTATATGTTGGGCAATGGTATATGACCGTTTGGTGTGATTTTTGACCTTTTTTCTCCATGTTTTAGCCCCCTAAACACTATTCATATGGTGTGCGAGTAAGATACCAACTTACAAACGCAAAAATCGTTCACAATTCTTACTATATTTCGTGATTTTGGCTCATATTCGTTTCTCACAAGTTGCAAGTTTTCATATCTCATTTCTCATCTCTTTCTATTCCAAAGTGGCCGGTGAACATATCTAGTGAAACAATTGTCAAGTTCTCTCTCAGCATGGACGAAAGTCCCAGGTTTGGAACTTTTACAACATGGTGATCCTCACGAATGGGAAAAAGAAGGCGCAATGCAAAATGTGCCAAGCTCTCCTTACTGCGGAAAGAAATAACAGCTCAATTGCGCAATAATCGCCTTATCATCATATTATGAGAAAAAACAAAAGAAAAACGGTTATCACTTATCAGAGTGAACAAATTAAAATGATAAGAGATATATAGAAAACCTTATCTTAACCGTTCCAAGCCGCATCTGTGAAGATTGGGACCGGGACGGTTGCTGGGGTTATTGTTACGGCCATGTCTACTCTCAAATAACAAAAAAACAATGAAAACAAGAAAGTTGAGGGGGTAGTCGCAAAAAAATTAAAACTGAGGAACGCCATGGTAAATGTTTATCTGGACCGTATACACATATGGAGGCGGGTTCAAACGAAGAGCGTAACAATTTAAGAAAACGCGAGGAGCACCGCCCATGTACAAAATCACATGTGATTCACAACACAAACCGCAGGACAAACCGCGCGCTTTGCATTTCTTAATCACATATGATTTTGTTGTGAATCACATGTGATTTTGTACATGGGCGGTGCTCCTCGCGTTTCTCGTAAATTGTTACGCTTTTCGTTTGAATCTTTCTCTACACATATGTATACAATTAAGTAATTTGTAAGCTATTTATCCGGTGTGCACACGTGCATAGAAACCAAGAAACAACTTCAATTATTTATATGCACATGTACATACAGATATTCGGTTATTAGACTATTCCTCAAAACAATTTCTCTCTCTCTCTCTCTCTCTATATATATATATGGTATCATGTGGAAATCCTCGTATTTGTGAGATCTATGAGACCAACTTAAATCTATTGGACGAGTTTTTATCTAATCAAACCTTCACAGTAAAACATCATATCCTTAGATGACCAAACGTTTTATGAAAAAAAAAATAAACATTCGCATGAAAGAAAACCGAATCTTTATGGAAAAAGCACCAAAACCTTCACACGATTTCTTTGGTTTTGGATCAAAATTTCAAATTATTAAAAAAATTACCACAAAACTTTATATTTAAACAATAGATTTTCATAAGATATGGATCTTTGTTGTTAACTTTTCTTGTTATCTTCCAATGATACAAACAAATATTTATAGATCTCTCTTTGTTAGATCCACATTGTAATTTTAACCCCAAACTTACCCTAAGAAATATAACCCCCCGAACATAAAGACAAAAACCCGATCGCTATATAATCAATGTCCCTTATTGCAATTCTTTTCACCAAATAACGTCGACGACTTACAGAAAGATAAAATGAAGCAAACCTCAGTTATATCCCTTATCCTCTTTTCCCTACTTGCTACCTTATTCATATCGTCCATCGATGCTCTTAGCCATATGAAGGCAACTATGACGATCAATGGCTTCCAGAAGGGCGAAAGTGGTGGAGGCCCTGCTGAGTGTGACGGCAAATACCATTCAGACGACACACCCATTGTGGCATTGTCCACCCAATGGTACAACCACGGAAAAAGGTGTTTTAAATCTATCAATATACAATACAAGGATAGAAGCGTAAAAGCTACGGTGGTTGACGAGTGTGACTCAACTCGTGGGTGTAAAAATAATATTGTGGATGCGTCTAAAGCTGTTTGGAAGGCCCTTCAAGTGCCTAAAAATGAATGGGGTTTAACTCCAGTTACCTGGTCAGACGCATGATAATATTTGAAGTTTATTCAGTGATGCATATGCATAACGTCTTTGGAGTTTCATAGTGTAATCATAATATGAATAAAGTAACCTACAAGAATAAAAAAGATTCGAGAACACTATTACACATGAATATTTTCTTTGTCATAGGGAAATGCAAGTTCTTCAGTCTTTTGGATTTCAATTTAATGGAAGTTGCTGTAAAAGGCACATCATAATATAATATATGACATCTTTCGATATTTAAGTCCCAACAATATATCGTAATCTGTTGTACCAATTCTGCACTGAATCTTGTTTCATAAAGAACAGTTAATCTTGAATCTCGTTTCATATACAATTTTAGGGGTTGGTTGGGAGTTGGTGAATGGTTTAGTGCAGAATAATTAAGTGGTCAGAATGATTAATAGACTTTTATGATATAGTGCAAAATAAAATATGGTTGTTTCGTATCAGGTTAGAATGAAATCAGGGTGCTAAATGATTAAGGAGACCTAATATACTAAATCATTCGGAGGGTTTTAGAACCATTAAGAGACAAACTTTTTTTTTGCCAAACAAGATTCACCTCTGAGCGATTCAGAGGTTGCCTCTTAATGGAACTATTAAGAGGTAACAAACAGCCCCTTACAATATTTAAATTCTAAGCATATACAGTTAAATATGATTTTTCATTAATTATGAGATCAGTGGCGGAATCAAAGATTTTTTCCTCATGGGGGCACCTTAAGGTAGCTTAAATGCCCGTAAAGTTGTCCGATGTATTTTTAGCCTAAATCCAACGTTTCGAGGGTTTTTTAAAGTTTTTTTTTGTTGATTTTAAGATATTTTTAAGTTTTTTTGTCGATTTCAAGGGACTTTTTTGGTTTTTTAGTCGATTTCGAACGTTAATTTTGGTTTTTTGGTTGATTTTCAGACACTTTTTTTGCCGGACATTAAATTACTGGAGGGACATTAAGGTATAAAACTGAAAATTCCGATTTTTTACCCTTAAAAATTCTTTTTTCCCCTTTTCATGAGGGCCCTTCCCCCACCCCCACCAACCATATGCATCTGCCCCTGTATGAGCGTCAAAAATTACAATTTTTTACAAACTCTTTCTAGATGAGTTGGATTGATCAAATGTATGAATCAACTTGTGAACAAGTTACTTGGTGCATACCGAAAATGAAATCAAATACTGTTACCCTTCGATAAAATAAGAACTTACAAAGACGTAGATATCCAAGGTTTGAAAACATGACATGTCTCGATACGTAAAACTATTTCTAGTAGGTTTTAAGTGATCGATGCTAAAAATGTTTAATAACTCAACCCGAATTCGATCACGTATTGATTAAATGCAACATGTATAAATACATAAAAGTCGACGGTTATGTAGAGTGGTTCAGCAATTTATCATAATAAAACATAAAAGTCACATACAAATTTCATTTAACCCTAATTTTCTAAATCCTCAATTGTTTTTTTGTTTGATTAATAATAAGATCATCCGCATCCATGCAACACCAAACTTCTTTCTAAAGTGTCACATCAGCTTTGCAATAACATCTTTCACATCCATGTAAGACCAAATTTATTTCTAAAGTGGTCCCTATTACCACATCATTAACTAATTTATGTTTTATTTACTTATTTTAATAATTTAATATCACAAAAATACTAAATAAAGTTTTTTATAATATAAATAATTGATTAATTATAATATAAATAATATAGATAATTATAATATAAATAATAAATTAATTATAAAATATATATAACTAAAATTTTATTTTTTTACTATATTTTGTGTAAATATAATTCAATTAACGAATAAACTGAATGAAACATATGCATATAATGAAAGCATGCAACGTTTATTAAAATACAAATTTTACTTATGTAATTTTTTTGATGTGTGTGTATTTAAGCTTATCTATTAGTATTTGTATTTTAATAGTTTAAATAAAAAACATCCCATAAAAATATCATTTATTTAAAATAAATTCTGGATAATAAAGAAATAATGTTCAAATAAATAAATTAAATTTAATAAAATATTAATAATTAATGTTTAAACATATTAACAAAGAAATTAAATTAAACAAAATGTATTTATTTTATCCCATATGGCATCTTAAAAGGTCTTTATAAATTAGCAAGAGCTTTCTATTTAGCATGAACTTGCTATCTACATGGCATCATCATGTCATCTTGCAAGACCTTCTGCAAGATAGATGTCGATGCTGTAAGCTTTTATAGATAGTTGTTGTTGTTTAAATCATGATGGATATTGTTAGTAACTCATAAATTAAAAATTATAAGAAGCTTATAGATTTCACTATTTATTTATATGAGACACGTTATCATAAAAATTAAATAAAAGCATTTTTTCCCATTAAAATAGTCACAAATTATGTCTCCATCTCAAATGATGTTTAGATTCAAGAAAAATGACACTGAGTTAAAGATTGATGCCCATAAACCATATTAGGACAATAACAAGAACAACATATGTCACAAAAGACTTGGTTTTATAATATCTCGAATGGATTAATACATTCTCATTTTGTGTATAATATTTTTTATTTTAAATAAACGGAAAAAAACTGGTTAGTCTCATACTTCCACTACTAAACGAAAGATTTTTGTCCACGGATTTTTCACTTGGAAATCTGTCACTAAAGGGTGATTCGTCACAAAACCGACACAAAAGTTGGTGGGTAAATTGTTGGTGGGTAATGCAAATAAGTGACAGATTACCCAGAGATTCTTTGGGTGATCCGCGAGTATTTTCTCGAAAAAAATCAGATTCTACCGAATCATTGGTATTTTCTAGGTGATCCGTGGGTAATCATCGACAAAAATTTTCATGGATGAATTTTGTGAGTAAAAGTCATTTGTTTTGTAGTGTTCATTTAAAATTGTGCTTATCCAAGTCAAATGGTGCGTACTTCGATTAATCCCATAAGAACTTGACATGAAAAGTCGAACAAACTTCTGGTAGCCTTGAAAGGCTCGAACAGATGACCGATGAAGAACAAAGCCAATAGTTAACTGACCTAGCTACCCCCCAAATGTTGATTCATATATGTATGTGCTTATAACTATATCAATTAGGTTCAGAGGAAATCCGCGAAATGAAAAATTGAGGAACACCCTAGTAACTATTTCATCAGTACGATATGCAGACGTGCATACAAGTAATTTGTAAGTAATTTTTCCAGTATGTACATATGCATACAAACCAGGAAAAATCTTCAATTAATCTTACTCACATGTACATACCGTAGAGATGAACGGTTATGAAGGTGTCCCTTAGTTTTTCATTTTTTGGGAACCTCAACCTCACTCATATGAATTACTATCACATTTATTATAATTTTTTCACACATAAAAATAGTGTCTATATAAACTTTTTCACCTTATAAGCATCATCTAATCCTATTTGTCAAGTGCTCTTTTACTTTGATTATTTGTTATATATAATTTTAACTTCTGTAAATTAATTGCTTGTTTAATTATAAATTTGTATGAGTATCTGCTTGAATATTTATCATTATTACATAAAATAGTAGTATGATATTGACGTTAAATAATCATACAACATATAAAACATTCTGTAACTTATATATATGATAATTATTATTTGAAAACTAATAGAAACAATATTTTTTCATATAATTGCAAATTTAATTTATGTTTTCAAATAACAACAAGGGTTGTGGAGTACTTGTTAAGCCCGTGAGGGATGTGGTAGAATATCCCATCATACCTAGGGTTCTAATTACACAACAATTATGGTCACTGAAGTTTAATCAGGATTGATGTCTTACAGTCATAATTTACCAAGGAATTAGCCTAGGACATCCTTCCCAAAAAAACAACAAAAAATTGAAAAAAAGAAAAGGAAACTGAATTAAAGATTGATAACCCTAGAACCATATTTGGACAAGAACAAGAACAAGAACACAAATATATAATACATTGTGACAAAGATTTGATTCCATATATATATAATCACATTTGGACAATAACAAGAACAATATGTTTGAGAAAAATACTTGATTTAATATGATATCTAAAAAGCCAAAATAAATCAATATATTATTGTTTTTTATTTATTTAGTTATTCAAACAAAAGTATATGTGAATCACATGCTTACATGGTTATAATTATATTAATATTATATTATATTCATCCATTAATTTGTTATAACACAAAACATAAATAAGAGTTGAGATTTATTAACTATATATATATTTGGTAATTAATTTAATTAAAAGTAAAACATATATATATATATACACACACAATAACACAAGTTAACTATTTGTCCATGGTTCATGCAGATATATAGAATTTTTTTTTTGCATACTTACAAGTGTGCAAAGCCCTTTCAAATTTGGAAAAATAATAATAGTAAATATGCAGCTAGATTTAATTCATTTCTCTATATCTATAAGCATTGGCATTGTAATTTCAACCTAAACAACATCCAAAAATTTAACCATTTGAGCACAAGACAAAAAACCCCGATCACTATATATTCGGTTTCCCCCAATTCAATTTCGTCACACCATTACACGATCAACAACATACAAAAAAAAACTTGAGGCAAAATGAAGCAATCCACAATCGTCTTTCTTGTTCTCTTCCCGGTGCTCGCTACCTTATTCATATCGTGTATTAGTGCTCAACCTAGTAATACAGACGCAACAATGACAATTAACAGCTTTGAGAAGCACGGTGACGGTGGAGGGCCATCTGAGTGTGATGGAAAGTACCACTCAGATGACACGCTCATCGTGGCATTGTCCACTCCATGGTATGATCACGGAAGAAGGTGCTTTAAGTTTATCAATATATATTACAAGTCTAAAAGTGTACAAGCTATGGTGGTTGACGAATGTGACACACGTCATGGGTGTCATAATGATATTGTGGATGCATCTAAAGCCGTCTGGAAGGCCCTTGGAGTGTCCGGAAGTGATTGGGGTGAAACCAAAGTTACTTGGTCAGATGCATGATCATGTTTACAAACAATTCACTACGACGCATCAATAAAGTCTTTCTAATTTCTTAGTTCAATCACAGTGAACCAATAAGAAACCGAATCAAGATTTTGTTTCGTGAAAGGGAATTAGAGGCTATTGTTTAAGTTCAAACCCTCTTTTCTCGAAACTTGTAACACGCACAACATAATAATATTGTATCTTTTTATTCGATGCCATTAATCTTTAAGTCCACTTTTGTGTTTTGATTCTTCCTTTTTAGAATTTGTCTTCTGCCTCCCCAGATTCCTGCGCTTTTGAATTCAATAGCCCCGCCTTCGTTTAGTGTAACATACCCTCTCCATCTTCTACAAACCGATTTCAACTTGAAATCCTAGTGGAAGTTTTTAGCTGTTGCTTTTAACATTAAGAAGAGGCATGTTGTTATCAGGCTAGCTAGATATAAGAAGGTCAACCATTATTTCATTTATTTAGAGGCGGTTTCGGTGCCAAGAGTTCAGTTCAAATTTCTTGGTGGTTACTTTAAATACGAAGACCATACATAAAATATAATTTCACAGCTATAACACCATTTTGCTTTTTATCGTTTCTCCCAACTCTTTATATGAGAGACCCAACTATGTGTTCTATTTGGTAAAAATAATTATTTATACCTAACAATTTTACTTACATTTAATCAAATTTTATATCCCACCACTTTGTAATGTACACTATTTCGATCGATGCAATTCATTTTGCAATTCGTCTCCTATGTAACATGTGTAACACCCGGAAAATCCTCGTAAGTAATAGTAGGTCTAATATTTCGTAATATTTTGACTTTTCAGATTATGATTGATATCCTAAGTAATACCTGTGACTTTTACTTGTTATTTGATAATTCCCGATAGGAATCAGTAAGTTTACTCCTTAAGAAAATTAATGAAAAATAGATGATAAAGTGGAATATTAGATTTTATGGATTAGTTGGATGGGTATTTTGAATACGAGGCCAACGGTACTTTCCGGGGTAAAAACGGGGTTCTAACAAAGAAGTTACGGCCAAATTAGTGGAAGTTGGGAGGTTTGGCAAACAGAAGCCGGCGCCGATGGTATGGCGCCGATGCATCGGCGCGGGTGATCGGCGCCAAACACCTGACGTGCCAAAAGGGGGTTAAACCCACCCCTTAGTCCTTAGTCATCTCATTTTTTTCATATAGAACTCACAAAATCAGATAGATTACTCTGCTCATTTTCCTCTCAAACGACTTCTTCATCTAACCTAAGGTAAATTCATATCTCAAACCTAATCTAATTCAAGTAAGTGTTATATGAATCTTACTTAATTAAACTTCAATTAGGGCTTTGCATCTTCATTTCATCTTGATTGGAGTATTAGGGTTCAAGTCTTCAAGTAAGGTTTTACCAATTGAAGATTAAAGGTGAGTAATCTGTACCTAAAAGATTTTATTATACTTATCTACCATTTCTTATCTTGATTTTGTATTGTTAATGTGAAATCTTGAATTATATGCTCTTAATGGTTAAGAGGGGAACAAGAGGAGTTCAAGTAAGTTATGGTGGATTAATTGTGTTCATTTCTTAGTATGCCATGTTAAATGTTGGTGTTAAGAGTTTGGTTTGATTATATATATCATTGGTATGTGATTATGATAATGACTTAATAGATGTCTTAATGATGAATTGATGGCTTAATGGTCAAAATGGACTTATTTTTGAATTGTAAACATGGTGGTTTATTATTGAAATCATATAGAATGTGATTGAATACATGTGGATGTATGTGAACTACATGGAAGTAGAGTTGATTATGCCGAATGGTTGGACCATTGTTAAGTGTTTAATATGCTTTGAATCTTATTTGGATTAACATATTTGGTATTCACATAATTGGAGGAGCACCTAGTATGCATTGGAGGATATATTCATACATACCGTGGGGTAAGTGTATTTGGTTCATACCTTCGGATACCGTGGGGTTTTCCGTTGTGTTATGCCTTGTGACAATACCGTGGGGTACCGATCAAGGTATATCTTCAATTATGATGTAACTGGGTAGCGATATGGACCTTCTCCATGGAATCCAATTTGTGAATGTATCGAATTGTTATTCCTACATGCTATGATTATGCTCTATGTGCTATGTGTAAACCTCACTTAGGCTTTAAAAGCCTAACACTTGTCATGTGTTTTATGTGTTACAGATTTTAGTGATTTCGGACACAAGAAGGTCTAGAATGGGGTTGTGAGCATGGGATCATTGTTGGAGAGTTAAAGATTGGAAGATTGATGATAGAACTTTCCGACATCCTTTTGATATTTGATTGCTATAGTAGTGATCAAATAAGCTAGTGGTCCAATAGTAGTTATAATTAACTAAATATTTGTATTAATGGTTTTGAAATGATGAGTATGTACACTTTCACTTTAGTAATGTGTACCACTCTTCCGTTTTATGGAAGTTTTTGTTAACCCCTGTTTTGGGGTGTTACAAGTTGGTATCAGAGCTCTAGTTTAAGTGAACTAGGTATGACTATAGTATGCCTAGACTTAAGCTGAGAACAATAAGATTGAAATATTGTTGAATGGGTAGATAACATAGGATGGGAGAGTGTTAGGAATTGTGAAAATACATTTGTTGAAAATTATAATGATGGTAATAAGAATACTTGTATATTACATGTTCATAATTTCATCTAGCTAATGTTATTATGAATATGTTGTTATGTAAGTGTACTTGATCTCTATTATTATGGTAATTGATAAGTGTATTAGTACACAAAATTAGTCTGATTCTTACCTCATTCTCGTGTGCTTGATAGACTGAAATGGTAAATACTCGAAGTCATGTGCAGCAACCGCGTGATGGTCAGTCAGCATCTGAATCTACTGCTGACCAACCTGAAAATCGAGCAACAGCTAGACATTCTCCGAGACCATGTATTTTAGGCGGAGGAGCAGAAAATGTATCGAGACTTAACATTGGTACATCGAACCCAGTAGCGGAAGAAGATGCGCTTGAAACTCGGTTGAGGAATAGTATGCTTCGAGCTATGGAATCTGCTATGACTCAACAACAGGAGCGAATTATGAAGATGTTAGATGACAGAGATAATAGCATTCGACAACGCGAGACAATGGCAGAAAATGCTTTGAATGGGCAAGGTAATTTGGAAAATACTTTGAATACGGAAACAGATACGACTATTCAGGAAGGAAGAAAGGAACGGAGATGTACATACAAGACGTTTTTGGGATGTAGACCTCCAGAGTTTGCAGGAACTACTGATCCCACTAAATGTATGAATTGGATTCGAGAAGTCGAGATGTATTTTGAAGCAAGTGAATGTGAAGACTCTCAGAAAGTTAAATTTGCATCTCATCTCCTTAAGGGTGAAGCCCTTACATGGTGGAACCTTACGCGATCATCAATCGCACCGGCATTGTTGGCCAAGTTCACATGGGCAGCTTTCAAAAAGAAAATTCTTGAAAAGTATTGCAGTGAGCGGGCACTAGACAAGATTGAAGATGAGTTCCGCGGGATGAAGAAAGGAGATATGTCAGTTATGGAATACTCAAGATTGTTTCTGGAGAAGTTAAATCTGGTAGAACACTTAGCCCCTGATGAGAAAACAAAGATAAAGACGTATCAAAGGGGATTACCGGCTAGTATGAAGACTGCTTTGAGAAATGCTAAGGTTTCAACCATACAAGAGGCAATTGAAGAAACCTTGCGGATAGAAGATGATTTGGTTCAAGGAAAGTTGGAAAGTGGACCAACAAGTGAGAAAAGGAAATGGGAAGAGTCATCTGGAAATTTTCGTCAGCAAAGACCATTCTCGGGGAATGAAGTTGGAGATAATCGTAACGAGGCTAGATGGTGTAATCGATGCAGGAAATCTCATGTGGGTCCGTGTAACACTCGTCAGTATCAGGGTCCTCTAACTTGTAGTGAATGTGGAAAAGTCGGGCACTTAATGCAGGATTGTTCAATAAAAGGGGTATTTTGTTTTGAATGTCGTGAGCCGGGTCACGTGAAGAGAGATTGCCCAAGGTTGAAGACAGGCGGATCTGGGAAACCCAAGTCAGAACCACCGAAGGCAACGGGAAGGGCATTTAAAATGTCGACTGACGAGGCTAGAAGTTCAAAGGATGTGGTGTCGGGTACTTTTTTCTAAACTCCGTACCTGCGCGTGTTTTATTTGATTTTGGTGCAAGTTATTCATTCGTGTCATTATCATTTGTTCAAAAGTTGAATTTGCCTGTTAGTCAGTTAGATGAAGCTTTGTTAGTAGAAATAGCTATGGTGAAAATGTTGTGGTAAGAGATATCTTACGAAGATGTCCGCTAGAGATAGAAGGGAAGAATTTTCCAATAGATTTAATGCCAATTTTGATTTAGGATTTTGAAGTAGTGGTTGGGATGGATTGGTTAGCAGAAATTCAAGCGGAAATTGTGTGTGCTAAGCAGCTAATTCGTATACCATCTTCTGACGGAAACCCTATTGTTATATATGGGGATCGGAGGAAGGGAGAAATGGCGTTTATGACTATGTTGAAGGCGCGGAAATGTGTACAAAAAGGTTGTAAGGCATTCTTGGCATATGTGATTAATGCTAAGATGTAAAAGAAGAAAGATGGTTCAATGCGTATGTGTATAGATTATAGAGAGATGAACAAGGTAATTGTGAAGAACAAATATCCACATTTGTTTTCTTAAATCTAAGATTTCGAGGACGAAATCTATTTCAAGTGGGGGAGAATTGTAACATCCGGAAAATCCTCGTAAGTAATAGTAGGTCTAATATTTCGTAATATTTTGACTTTTCAGATTATGATTGATATCCTAAGTAATACCTGTGACTTTTACTTGTTATTTGATAATTCCCGATAGGAATCAGTAAGTTTACTCCTTAAGAAAATTAATGAAAAATAGATGATAAAGTGGAATATTAGATTTTATGGATTAGTTGGATGGGTATTTTGAATACGAGGCCAACGGTACTTTCCGGGGTAAAAACGGGGTTCTAACGAAGAAGTTACGGCCAAATTAGTGGAAGTTGGGAGGTTTGGCAAACAGAAGCCGGCGCCGATGGTATGGCGCCGATGCATCGGCGCGGGTGATCGGCGCCAAACACCTGACGTGCCAAAAGGGGGTTAAACCCACCCCTTAGTCCTTAGTCATCTCATTTTTTCATATAGAACTCACAAAATCAGATAGATTACTCTGCTCATTTTCCTCTCAAACGACTTCTTCATCTAACCTAAGGTAAATTCATATCTCAAACCTAATCTAATTCAAGTAAGTGTTATATGAATCTTACTTAATTAAACTTCAATTAGGGCTTTGCATCTTCATTTCATCTTGATTGGAGTATTAGGGTTCAAGTCTTCAAGTAAGGTTTTACCAATTGAAGATTAAAGGTGAGTAATCTGTACCTAAAAGATTTTATTATACTTATCTACCATTTCTTATCTTGATTTTGTATTGTTAATGTGAAATCTTGAATTATATGCTCTTAATGGTTAAGAGGGGAACAAGAGGAGTTCAAGTAAGTTATGGTGGATTAATTGTGTTCATTTCTTAGTATGCCATGTTAAATGTTGGTGTTAAGAGGTTGGTTTGATTATGGGGGTGTTTGGGAGTGCTTATATTTTTAACTTATCTCCTTATTGCGTTCCAGGGAAGGAGATGAGTGTTTGGATTTGAAAAAAAAAACTGCTTATCGTGTTCCAGGGAAGGAGATAAGCAGTTTTTTAAGAAGTAACTTCAACCTGACTTTTCTGGAACGGAGATAAGTTATAAGCAAATAAGCATAAGTTAAAAATATAAGCACTCCCAAACACCCCCTATATATATCATTGGTATGTGATTATGATAATGACTTAATAGATGTCTTAATGATGAATTGATGGCTTAATGGTCAAAATGGACTTATTCTTGAATTGTAAACATGGTGGTTTATTATTGAAATCATATAGAATGTGATTGAATACATGTGGATGTATGTGAACTACATGGAAGTAGAGTTGATTATGCCAAATGGTTGGACCATTGTTAAGTGTTTAATATGCTTTGAATCTTATTTGGATTAACATATTTGGTATTCACATAATTGGAGGAGCACCTAGTATGCATTGGAGGATATATTCATACATACCGTGGGGTAAGTGTATTTGGTTCATACCTTCGGATACCGTGGGGTTTTCCGTTGTGTTATGCCTTGTGACAATACCGTGGGGTACCGATCAAGGTATATCTTCAATTATGATGTAACTGGGTAGCGATATGGACCTTCTCCATGGAATCCAATTTGTGAATGTATCGAATTGTTATTCCTACATGCTATGATTATGCTCTATGTGCTATGTGTAAACCTCACTTAGGCTTTAAAAGCCTAACACTTGTCATGTGTTTTATGTGTTACAGATTTTAGTGATTCCGGACACAAGAAGGTCTAGAATGGGGTTGTGAGCATGGGATCATTGTTGGAGAGTTAAAGATTGGAAGATTGATGATAGAACTTTCCGACATCCTTTTGATATTTGATTGCTATAGTAGTGATCAAATAAGCTAGTGGTCCAATAGTAGTTATAATTAACTAAATATTTGTATTAATGGTTTTGAAATGATGAGTATGTACACTTTCACTTTAGTAATGTGTACCACTCTTCCGTTTTATGGAAGTTTTTGTTAACCCCTGTTTTGGGGTGTTACATAACAACCCATAACTAAACATACAAGCTAGAAGCTACCTCTTTAATTCATAACGCCATAAATGGCTCAACATGGACACGCTATCCAGATTTACAACACAGGGTTCGTGGAATTAACCCTAAATACAGCTGAGAAATCTAACTAGACATAAAAATGAAGTTCTTCAATTCCTTCGAAATGCAAACTCCGACCCACGTCTTGCCAAATCTTTAAACGTGCCCTCGACTCTTGCTTACCTGAAAAGGTTTTAGTTTTGAAAAACGAGGGTTAGACCATGAGGTCTAGTGAGTTCCCTCCACACCAAGTCACACCAAAATATTTCAGTTTATAAAATCAGTTATGAAAGCATTTATAGCCAACATAACAAGCACACTAAGATGATATGCACACATTGACACATGCTACTGGCATACGCTATAGTCACACACACCGTAACAGCGCAATAAGACACACATACGCTATAGTCACACACACCGTGACAGCGTAATAGGGCACACACCGCCCATATATGAAACGAATTCATATATATAAAATTTTCCTGGGACACACCCCCATTTCACACCAAAGCCAGAGCATGGTCACACACGTATAATTCACACATATAAACTGTTAATGCCAAAAATCGTCCAAAATGAATAACTTAAGGTTGATTGTGGAATTTAACAACTAAAGAAAGAATCTCTCGACAAAGCGTGCGACAAAGACAGAAATGTAAATGAGACAGAGAATTTGGTGACGCGGGAAAAACCTCGACGAGGAAAAAACCCGCGGACGATAATGGAGATGTTGTCGCTGCACAATGATCGCCAAACAGGGGAGATATCCTTTGTTTCAGGTGTCGACGGTACAGTGATTACAATAAAAATGACTTGAAATATGTAAATTGCAAGTGTATCGAATGTAAAACTAGTGTGTCGTGTGTGATTGTCGTGCGTCGAGAGCGGTCCTTTGGTAGAGAGTTCTTCGTTTCTGGTGTTCTTGAGTATTCAATGATTCTTAGCTCTGATCTTCGTAAGTTGCAATGTGTTGCTCTGAATTCGATGATTGAGCTTGATCTTTATAGTCTTCGGATGCTTTAATTGGATCACTAAATGTTTTGATAACTGTCGTAACGGTTGTTGTCTTTAATACTGGAATTGACTATGTCGGTTATAGCCGTTGTCCATTAATGACGTTGACTTCTGCATTAAACATTAAACAAACGTAACAGTAGTATTGCATGTTAGTTGGTCGAGGTCGCATGGTTCTATGCGACGGTCGTACGAAATAGGCAACACTATGGTCGAGTGTCGTAAGAAGTTCTCGACCTGTCTTCCAGGAGGGACGACGGAGGTTTTTAGGGTCTTTGTCGGGACCTTATCTTAATCCAAGATATGGCTCATAATATGGATCTTACCTTTTCTGGTCGTGGCCGAGACTGGTGGATTTTTGCCCAAACAGTTTGCCCTAAAATTTGAAAGTAGAATGACAGATTCAGATTTTAAATTTTGCTTGTCGGGTGCTTAGGATCGTGACACGTGTCTTGGTTGCCTTGGAAATGAATCGATTCAATTCTAACTGAACTAGAAGTTGAAAAGGAAAGAGATCGTGACGTCATACTGACGCGCGATTGTGCTTATCAGCTGTAGTTGCCAGGTGTCAATGATCCGGGTGGTTATACGAAAGGACGAGGATGCGTGTTTATCATCGAGGGCCCTGACCTAACACGATCATTTACATAAATAGAGACCGCGACGAATATTTTTCTTGTTACACCTTCAAAGAGTTTATTCGGAGAGTGTTAGGTCTAAAATATGTCTTCAAGATTTAATATGTTGACAGAAAGTCAAAGTCAATGTATTAGGAAAGTCAAAGTTGTCTTAATACCTTTGTTAGTCATAGGTATATAAAGCTTTGTTAAGCTTGTAGCTGAACTAACCTTCATTGTAACCATTCATCTTGTATCACAGAGCTTATTGAAGATATTTCACTCTCTCTCTAGATTTCTTGTGCAAATTTATATTGTTTGATCATATTGGGACACACAATTGGTATCAGAGCACGTTAATGAAGATCTACTGAAGAATTTGCATGGATTGAAATAAAAAATTGTTAGGTTTTTGAGGAAAATCGATTGATTTTCTTGATTTTTTCAAGAAAATCTATTTTTCTCAAATTCTTGCAATTTTTGAGTTTAATTCGACTGGATTTTGGATTCATTGTGTTAGAAATCTGTTTTGGAACACTTCTTATTCAAGAATCGAGAGCTAATTTCAAAGATTTGGAGGACAATTTGAAGGATTTCAAGTTTCTGTTCAGTTCGATCAATTTTGTCTGATCAATCATTCAGATTTCGATTCAGTGGTTTACATCGAAATTGTTCTATATAATCTTGTTAGAAACTGATTTTCTAACATCTCTGCAAAATTTGGAAGCTTAATTCGATGTTTTGATTGGGATTTGAAAGAATTTTTGGTTTTTGATCATCTTGTGCTTCAGATGTGAAGTTTGCGCCAGTTCATCTCTGTTTTGCGCTACCAGCTATTCAAGGAAATCTCTTTCTTTGCGCCAATCACTACTGGAGAGAAATTCATTTTTTGCGCCGCCTTCACTTCAAAAGAATTTGTTTTGTGACAACAACTCAAATACAAATTAGTCAACGAGGCTATATTGGTGGTCAATCTTTACGGCTTTGTGGATTGCTATTTTTTGTTCAGGAATTGCACCAACTACATTCAAGATCAATGTCTCTTGTGTTTTACGCCAACAACAATTACAATTTAACTTTGTTTGCGCCAACAATAATTCAAGAAAAAAAGTGCACTTTGCGCCACCTATCAATCAAAGATTTCTTCTGATTTGCGTCAACCAATCAAAGAAAAATTCTGTTCAACGCCAATTTCTGATCAAGAAA
The DNA here is from genome assembly GCA_033807775.1 of Saussurea involucrata. Taxonomy (NCBI): domain Eukaryota; kingdom Viridiplantae; phylum Streptophyta; class Magnoliopsida; order Asterales; family Asteraceae; genus Saussurea; species Saussurea involucrata. The sequence continues at coordinate 1,674,569 of CM066313.1, read as the reverse complement.
AATTCTGTTCAGCACCAACTTCTGATCAAAGAATTCTTCTGATTTGCGTCAACAAATCAAAGAAAAATTCTGTTCAGCGCCAATTTCTGATCAAGAAAAATTCTGTTCAGCGCCAACTTCTAATCAAGAAAATTTCAAGTTTTTCTGATTGATTAATTGTTCGAATATTTCAGATTATATTTTCAAACATGAACCTACCTCCAGTGCTGGTCAAAGATTCAGATTTTGAACAATGGAGAATTACGTTCATCGATTTTATTGCAAGTAGAGAAAATGAAGAGAATATGCTAAAATCATTCACCGAAGGTCCAATGAGCAGAACGAACAATAAAATGGAGAAAGATTATTCAGCTGAAGAGATTAAAAGAATGAAAGCTGACAAGGAAGCTTCGTTCAACTTGATCTTAGCTCTTCCGAAACACATTTACAACCGCGTTGACTGTTTCAAACACAACCCAATGTTTATGTGGAAAGAGTTATCAAAGCAAATGCATGGATCTGAAGTTGCATTTATAAAGAGAAAGAAAGAAGAAAAGAAAGTTGAGAAAGAAGACAAGGAACAGAATATGTCAGAAGCTGAAAATGAAGAACTCAAGGAAAAGGTTATAGAGCATACAAAGAAGCTGTCTGACACGGAAAAGTTGCTAAAAGAGGAAAGAGATAATTTTAGAAAAGAAAGAGCTAATCGTACAAATGACAAAAAGTATTATGCCAAGCAAATTCTTTCTCTTTCCCGGAAAGTTTCTGAACTAGAACAGGCTTCAAAGACGGAGAAGAAAGAAAATGAAGAAAATAAAGCCCTTGAACTCAGATGCAGAAAACTTTCCAAACAAAATTCAGATTTTGAAAAAATTTTATTTCTTGAAAATGAAAAATTGGAGAAGGAAAGGGTTGAATTTGAAAATGAAAGGAAAATCTTTGAAACGAAGAATGTGAAACTTTTAGAGAAAATATCTGAGCTTCAAAAGGAATTAGATATTGAAAGCCAAGAGCTAGAAAAGATGAAGGTTGCTAACTTTCAGGCTAAGAGTGTCAAAGACGAATTTTATACTGAAAGGAAGATATTTCAGCAAGAAATACGAAAGCTCACAAGGAATTTGGTTGTGTTATCGACTGATATTATGAAAGGGAAGAGGGTTAATTGTGACATTCAGAAGAAGCTTGATTTTGTGACCAAAGAACGGAATGACTTATCTGACAAAGTGAAGTCACTTAACAAATCCAAAAGCTATTCAGAAAGTCCGATTCGTCCTTCTAATCTTTTCTATGATCACTCAGTGGATAATTCTTCCAAGTATCAATCTGCTGATCTTCCTTCATATAAGAAAGTCAACATGCAATGGAGAGTAAAAGGTACGACTCCTGAAAAAGATGTACCAAAATCATCTGTTCCCAACAAGAACACTAACCTGAAAGGTAAATCTTTTGCTAAACCTGGTTCATTATATTCCACAAATAATTTAATCAGGTTAGCACAAAAGAATATTTGTTGTTCTTATTGTGGAACTAACGATTTTGTTAAAAATGATAATGTTCAATATTGGTATGGTACTTATCATTTTCCTTCTTATAGAGCTCTGCTTAACAAGTCAGGACCCAAGACTCGTTGGGTACCAAAATCTACTTAATCTGTTTTTGCTGATTTAGAAGCAAAACGTTGAACTCTCGGAAGAAGAAGTACCTATACATTCAACGTTAATACTGAACATCACATATTTTCAGGGAGATTTATATATATATATATATATATATATATATATATATATATATATATATATATATTTCACATACATGTGATCATTGATAAATCTTTCTGTATGTTGTAGGGTGAGAGAGATACAAGATTGTTATTGGTTTCTGAATACATCAGTTCAGAACCCGTGCGTCAACGTTATAGGCTTTTGAACAAATCAGTTCAAAACCCGTGCTTCAACGACAATGGCTTCTGAACAATTCAGTTCAGGACCCGTACTTCAAAGACCAAGACTTCTAAACAAATCAGTTTAGAACTCATACTTCTCAGGTGATATCCTTAACTGTCACATCTTTCTGTTTCAAGGAACAAGTGGTGAAAGGTAACATTGCATTATGTTTTATTTCTACTGCTTTGAATGTTTGAACCTTCACAAATTTAATTCAATGAGATGAATTTTTTTTTTAATTTTCATTCAATGAATAAAATGTGTGTCAAGGGTGATTTTACAAGTATTTTTGTATTATCTGAGTTATATTTGTTTCAACTTTCACTTCTGAATTAAATCGAAAGGTCAGCAAAAACATGAATGAAATTATGTTGAATGCTCAAAATTATGTAAATCTGGACTTATATAGAATATAATGTTCAAAAAGCCTAATTGTTAGAATGATGGATGGAAACGAAAATATGGGAAAACACTATGTTTTAGAACCAAGTGATTGAGATGCAATAAATAAAAAAATAATAATTATAATATATATATAATAAAATCATTTAGTTTGAAAGTTTGTACCTGTGGCCTTTCTGGTTTGGGAGATTAAGTCCTAAGGGGTGCTCGACACCTAGTCCCTAAGGCCAACTGGTCTGGGATCGGCTGACTCAAATCCTGCTATAGAATCAGATAGAAAGCCATGTTCTACTGGTACAAATGGGTTTAAGATATATCGATGTGGTCTTTCTGGTTTGGGAGAGTAAGTTCCAAGGGGTGCTTGACACCTAGCCCCTAAGGCCAACTGGTCTGGGATTGGCTGACCCAAATCCTGCTATAGAACCAGATAGAAAGCCATGTTTAACGGTGTATCTTATTCTTACTAAACTTTTTGATTAAAAGATGCCAATGAGCACAAAATAAAAGATGCCAATGAGCACACATCTCTTGAAACTTGGGGAAAATACAAAGTCGCGATAAACCTGTAAATTTGTGAAAATTCTGATTTTGGACAAATAGTGTGAGTAGAGCAAAGTATTCTTATATGTTTTAGGATTGCATATGCTTGATGCTAATCATATTTCGCATGCTAGCTGTTAGGGCAGGTTTTAATGTTGATTTAAAGTTCAAGGGTTAATTTGTAATAGTTTAATTTGAGCCTGATTAGTGAACGGGTCGTGGGCTTGTTAACCACGGGCCCGCATATATAATGTTCTTCTATCCTAGAAAAACAAGCTAGTTGTCTCATTTTGCTTTCATTCACTCTTATTGTAATTCTCTCTAATATTGAAAGCTAATCAGAGATGACCAGTTGAAATCATTATTCATATTGTTTACCTATTTTGATTTCACAAATCGTTGCACGGATCTGGTTCTAACAATTGGTATTAGAGCAGACGGACGGATTCGATTCAAAGTTTCTTTCATCGATTTCTGGTTAGTTTGACTTTTTCTCGTCTGCCTATTCTTGAATTTTCAAATCTTTGATTCTGGTTAAATTGTTTGATTCGATTTATTGGGTTGTGTTAGCAATATACTGGTTAGTATTTCTGCAAATTTTCGCATTCCAATTCGATCGTTTGAGTGGTTAATTTAGCAATTTAAGATCAAAAGTTTTGGTAGTATTCTTGATAAAAATCGGATTTTTAACCATCAAAACTTGTTGTTTTTGCATTGAAATCGATTGAATTAGTGTTATTTTTGTGTTTGGCATTGTTACTAATCATCCAGGATCGATTTTGGGCAACCCTAATCGAAAATTCGATCGATTTGAGCAAACAGTCGACTTTTCCGGGTAAATCAGCCGTCGTTTCCGGACACTTTGATAGTTCCCGGATAATTGTGTTATTCCATCCGGACTCCTCATATTTCCAGGTAAGTTTTGCAATCCGGGTAAGTCCTCTAATTCCATTCTTTCCGGGTAAATTGTTCCGGAAACCCAAAGTTTCCGGTAAAAATATTTTATCCGGACAACTCGAAGTTTCCGGTCAATCCGATTCTTTCCGGACCAGTTCATCCAGAAAGCCTATCATCCGGATTCTTTATCCGGAAACTCCAATCACCCGGTAACCTTATTTTCCGGATTCTTTATCCGGAAACCTTTAGCGGGACCAAGTCGCAGGAGGGGGACATTTAAGTATCCTTGATACTGTTCCACTTTGAATCGAACCAACGTCTGACGATCACATCAGTGCAACCATCAAAGATGTCTCGAGATGCTTATGACATGAGCAACCACACCACGCCTCCAGCTCTTGGAGAATCTAGTCAGGTATGTGAATCTACTCAACAAGACTTTATGAATCAAATGCAATCACTTGTTGAACGGGCCGATTCCTTTAAGGCCACTTCTAAAGAACAACTGCTTGAGATTAGGTCTCTAACCGAAAAGCTAGATGTTCAAAAGAAAATAACTGAAAAATATAAGTCTGAAAATGCTATTTTAAAAGAGAAATGCAAAAACCTCTCAACAGCACCTAAAGACTTAAGGGCCAAATTATCTGAACTTCAGTCTCAGTTTGATCAGTGTCTGAATGAGAAAGCATAAATTGTTTATCAATGTTCTGCTCTTCAGATTCAGCACAAGGAGTTTGTTGCTAAAATTCTCGATCTTGAAACCAAACTTCACAAGAGGGGTCAAACTGATCAAACAATTCACATGAATAAACCCAAAGAGTTCACATACTTTAACAAAGAGTGGGGAATCGGATATGATAACCCACACAATTTGAAAAAGGGAAGATGGCATGTTCCCACTCTGTATGATTTTGCGTGTTATGGGTTGGATAAAAAGTATCTGGAGTACGCAATTCAATGGACTGGTCCTCTTGAACCCGAAAAAGAGGAGGAAACTGAGGAATACAAGCGCAAAAACATGTCTAAAATGCAACTTCCATTTTGTTATGAACCTTTGAATTATTCTTATCAGAAGAACAAAAAGTACCTCTCGAATGACTACTTCGACTCCTACAAGGTTGCTAAGCCCAATGATTCCTCCCAAAGGATGAGGACCAAGCACCAGCAACCAAGAATGAGACGGACGAGTTTAAACTCTATGTTCCCCCTCTCATCTTGGAAGCAAAGATAGTCGAGTTGGAGGAGTCACTCGAGAAAGAAAGGTCAAATTTTCAAACGGAAAAGCAAGCGCTAATCTCTGAGCTTGAGAAACTCAAATCTGAGAAAACCGAAGTTGTGTCAAATGAAGAAAAGGAAACTCTTCAGTGTGAAATCAACAAGCTCTCATCGAAACTGTCTGCCATGACAAGAGAAACGATGAAGGAGCACCTAAGAAATGGTCAACTTCAAGAGCAGATTGACCTTCTCCAAACTCAAAAGCAGATTTCACCTGATCTTTCCTCTAACTCATCTGACACATCCTCGTGGAAAGCTTTCATCGGAACCCGTGCGTCAACGTTATAGGCTTTTGAACAAATCAGTTCAAAACTCGTGCTTCAACGACAATGGCTTCTGAACAATTCAGTTCAGGACCCGTACTTCAAAGACCAAGACTTCTAAACAAATCAGTTTAGAACTCATACTTCTCAGGTGATATCCTTAACTGTCACATCTTTCTGTTTCAAGGAACAAGTGGTGAAAGGTAACATTGCATTATGTTTTATTTCTACTGCTTTGAATGTTTGAACCTTCACAAATTTAATTCAATGAGATGAATTTTTTTTTTAATTTTCATTCAATGAATAAAATGTGTGTCAAGGGTGATTTTACAAGTATTTTTGTATTATCTGAGTTATATTTGTTTCAACTTTCACTTCTGAATTAAATCGAAAGGTCAGCAAAAACATGAATGAAATTATGTTGAATGCTCAAAATTATGTAAATCTGGACTTATATAGAATATAATGTTCAAAAAGCCTAATTGTTAGAATGATGGATGGAAACGAAAATATGGGAAAACACTATGTTTTAGAACCAAGTGATTGAGATGCAATAAATAAAAAAATAATAATTATAATATATATATATATATATAATAAAATCATTTAGTTTGAAAGTTTGTACCTGTGGCCTTTCTGGTTTGGGAGATTAAGTCCTAAGGGGTGCTCGACACCTAGTCCCTAAGGCCAACTGGTCTGGGATCGGCTGACTCAAATCCTGCTATAGAATCAGATAGAAAGCCATGTTCTACTGGTACAAATGGGTTTAAGATATATCGATGTGGTCTTTCTGGTTTGGGAGAGTAAGTTCCAAGGGGTGCTTGACACCTAGCCCCTAAGGCCAACTGGTCTGGGATTGGCTGACCCAAATCCTGCTATAGAACCAGATAGAAAGCCATGTTTAACGGTGTATCTTATTCTTACTAAACTTTTTGATTAAAAGATGCCAATGAGCACAAAATAAAAGATGCCAATGAGCACACATCTCTTGAAACTTGGGGAAAATACAAAGTCGCGATAAACCTGTAAATTTGTGAAAATTCTGATTTTGGACAAATAGTGTGAGTAGAGCAAAGTATTCTTATATGTTTTAGGATTGCATATGCTTGATGCTAATCATATTTCGCATGCTAGCTGTTAGGGCAGGTTTTAATGTTGATTTAAAGTTCAAGGGTTAATTTGTAATAGTTTAATTTGAGCCTGATTAGTGAACGGGTCGTGGGCTTGTTAACCACGGGCCCGCATATATAATGTTCTTCTATCCTGGAAAAACAAGCTAGTTGTCTCATTTTGCTTTCATTCACTCTTATTGTAATTCTCTCTAATATTGAAAGCTAATCAGAGATGACCAGTTGAAATCATTATTCATATTGTTTACCTATTTTGATTTCACAAATCGTTGCACGGATCTGGTTCTAACAATTGGTATTAGAGCAGACGGACGGATTCGATTCAAAGTTTCTTTCATCGATTTCTGGTTAGTTTGACTTTTTCTCGTCTGCCTATTCTTGAATTTTCAAATCTTTGATTCTGGTTAAATTGTTTGATTCGATTTATTGGGTTGTGTTAGCAATATACTGGTTAGTATTTCTGCAAATTTTCGCATTCCAATTCGATCGTTTGAGTGGTTAATTTAGCAATTTAAGATCAAAAGTTTTGGTAGTATTCTTGATAAAAATCGGATTTTTAACCATCAAAACTTGTTGTTTTTGCATTGAAATCGATTGAATTAGTGTTATTTTTGTGTTTGGCATTGTTACTAATCATCCAGGATCGATTTTGGGCAACCCTAATCGAAAATTCGATCGATTTGAGCAAACAGTCGACTTTTCCGGGTAAATCAGCCGTCGTTTCCGGACACTTTGATAGTTCCCGGATAATTGTGTTATTCCATCCGGACTCCTCATATTTCCAGGTAAGTTTTGCAATCCGGGTAAGTCCTCTAATTCCATTCTTTCCGGGTAAATTGTTCCGGAAACCCAAAGTTTCCGGTAAAAATATTTTATCCGGACAACTCGAAGTTTCCGGTCAATCCGATTCTTTCCGGACCAGTTCATCCAGAAAGCCTATCATCCGGATTCTTTATCCGGAAACTCCAATCACCCGGTAACCTTATTTTCCGGATTCTTTATCCGGAAACCTTTAGCGGGACCAAGTCGCAGGAGGGGGACATTTAAGTATCCTTGATACTGTTCCACTTTGAATCGAACCAACGTCTGACGATCACATCAGTGCAACCATCAAAGATGTCTCGAGATGCTTATGACATGAGCAACCACACCACGCCTCCAGCTCTTGGAGAATCTAGTCAGGTATGTGAATCTACTCAACAAGACTTTATGAATCAAATGCAATCACTTGTTGAACGGGCCGATTCCTTTAAGGCCACTTCTAAAGAACAACTGCTTGAGATTAGGTCTCTAACCGAAAAGCTAGATGTTCAAAAGAAAATAACTGAAAAATATAAGTCTGAAAATGCTATTTTAAAAGAGAAATGCAAAAACCTCTCAACAGCACCTAAAGACTTAAGGGCCAAATTATCTGAACTTCAGTCTCAGTTTGATCAGTGTCTGAATGAGAAAGCATAAATTGTTTATCAATGTTCTGCTCTTCAGATTCAGCACAAGGAGTTTGTTGCTAAAATTCTCGATCTTGAAACCAAACTTCACAAGAGGGGTCAAACTGATCAAACAATTCACATGAATAAACCCAAAGAGTTCACATACTTTAACAAAGAGTGGGGAATCGGATATGATAACCCACACAATTTGAAAAAGGGAAGATGGCATGTTCCCACTCTGTATGATTTTGCGTGTTATGGGTTGGATAAAAAGTATCTGGAGTACGCAATTCAATGGACTGGTCCTCTTGAACCCGAAAAAGAGGAGGAAACTGAGGAATACAAGCGCAAAAACATGTCTAAAATGCAACTTCCATTTTGTTATGAACCTTTGAATTATTCTTATCAGAAGAACAAAAAGTACCTCTCGAATGACTACTTCGACTCCTACAAGGTTGCTAAGCCCAATGATTCCTCCCAAAGGATGAGGACCAAGCACCAGCAACCAAGAATGAGACGGACGAGTTTAAACTCTATGTTCCCCCTCTCATCTTGGAAGCAAAGATAGTCGAGTTGGAGGAGTCACTCGAGAAAGAAAGGTCAAATTTTCAAACGGAAAAGCAAGCGCTAATCTCTGAGCTTGAGAAACTCAAATCTGAGAAAACCGAAGTTGTGTCAAATGAAGAAAAGGAAACTCTTCAGTGTGAAATCAACAAGCTCTCATCGAAATTGTCTGCCATGACAAGAGAAACGATGAAGGAGCACCTAAGAAATGGTCAACTCCAAGAGCAGATTGACCTTCTCCAAACTCAAAAGCAGATTTCACCTGATCTTTCCTCTAACTCATCTGACACATCCTCGTGGAAAGCTTTCATCGGAAATATCTCTTCTCAAGAAAGTAACGTCTCTCAAGACGGATGTGCTCAAAGGAATTTGAACTATAATTTTTTCTTAGCTTCCGCACCAAATTCCTCAAAGCACACAAGCACAACGTGTTCTTCGCCTTCCTCACCCGATCCAAGTCCAGTAATTCCGGATGTAGATTTTTCTGCATTCATGAACTCTGAAGGCAATTCAGATGGAGAGTTTGAGTCGTTCCCTTTCGACAAACCTCTTCCGAGCCACACTGATTTTCTGTCCCCCGTAGTCAATCGCCCGGTCAATTTTCTAAAGGGTAGCAGTTCTCAAACAAAGGCCCCAGCTGTGATCAAGATTTTAAAATCTAAACCTGTTTCTAAAAAGCAATCACAGCCGAGGCAAGAGACCGGACCATTTCCTACCAAAAATATTGTTCCTTCTAAAGTCACTGACCATTCTGTCCCTGTTGTTTCGGATAAAGATGGTCGCGCTAAACAAGCAAAACCAAAATGGCCAGCTAAGGAACCTGTCAAGAATGCAGCATCAAAGCCTTTCCCTACTGCTTTTAACCCTAGAATGAACAAAAACGATTGTGCCTGGACTCGTAGGAATGATTTTGTTAAAAGAGATGTTAATTTTCCAATGAAAATTTACTCCATTCAACAATTGATTCAATTATCGCACGATTGTTTGTGTTGTTCTAGTTGTGGTTGGAATGACTTTGATGATATTAATAACAATGATTGGTTTGGGTCATATCATATATATAATCATACACCCAAACACAGACCCCGTAAAAACAAAAAGAAACATCATTTTCAACGGGGTCCCCAATCAGAGGTTAAACAAAAGCAGGAGAGGAAACCTAATTCAAAACCAGTTCCTCCTACCAAGGTTCCACCTACACCTAAGAGGAAACCTGCGTCAAAACAGGTTCCTCCGAAAGGTGTGAAACCTAACCTTCCGGGACCCAGGCAAATCTGGGTACCCAAGATCCGCTAAACTTGTTTTGCAGGACGGTCATGTGTGTTTCTTAGACACTGGATGCTCCACACACATGACCGGAAGGAGGGAGCTGCTCACGATCTATAAGGAACAATATTACGAAGACGTGAGGTTTGTCTATACCTGAGCTTTCACGAACTGCTCATGTGTTTAGGGGTGCACAATCAGCCATCAGGTAAGTATACTCTACTATTGAGGGGGAGCGTCACACACAATTTTTTTTAATGCTGAAAAGTTTTTTTTGTGTGTGTGTGTGGATACTCCCGTGTGCATTTCACTCTACGCGCCCATTCTGAGGATGAGCATCCAACTGGATGTTCTTCAGTTGAGGGGGAGCGACACAGTGTTTTTTTTAAACGTTCTAAGGTTTTTCTGTGTGTCGGACTCTCCATTGCACAAGTTTACAATATTCGAGGGGGAGCAAGGTAATCCCCACGCTCAATTTGAGGGGGAGCAAGAGAAGGTTCGTTTCTTAAATCCACATAGTCCTATTTCTGCAAAATCAACGAGGACATGAAAAGTTTTTTTTTAAAATCTAGAGTCTCCGGACAGGTATCCGGAAACCCAATCTGTCCAGATGAGTTTCCAGACCGGGTCCCTATCCGAAAATAAAAAATAAAAAAAATTTCAATTCATCCGGAATCCTTCGTTGTCCGGATAGTTGGGTTTGTCCGGTAAGCCTTGCACTTCCAGTGTGTTGTCCGGACACCCCTGTTATGTCTATCCAGTACCTATTTTCCTACTGCCAGTCCTCAATCTGTCTCAGATTGATCCATCTACAGCAAAGGTACGCGCCGGAACTTGTTTATCCGTCTTGTTTACTAACTTTGGATCTTTTACAGATATTCCATGGCGGATCAACAACCTCAACAAAATCCGAGGGGAAGCTTCACCCTGTTTTTCTTAAAAGCCTAAATGTTTTTTTTGTTGATCACTCCCAAGTAAGTAACACTCTCAATCCGAGGGGGAGCAAGTCAATCCCCATGTATGTTTTGAGGGGGAGCAGGATTATATCCGTACTATGCATATGCCTGCAACCCTACCTGTGATAGCATATAGATGAGCGTTAGGGAATCCCATGGTCCAGCCAGCGCCGGAGGGACCTTCCCCGAGACATAGAACATGTGAGAAGGAGGGATTTTTAGATGATTTAGATCTTGTGAGACGGAGGGAACTGCTTTGAATTCGAACCAGGAAAGATTGAGCCGTAAAGATAACGAGGCTCCTGAGCGAATCGAACCGAGTGATATCCGAGTAGCCACATCTGCTAACCCGTCTCATTTGTTGGGACGGGATATTGAAGAAGACTCCGTGGACCCAGCGGAGCAATTGCACGACCCCCTCAGCCACTCACCCGTCTCTCAAAAGACGGATGTTTCAGTCTCGCACGGGGATACAACACAACTTCCACCGGCCTCTCACTCGGAGAGTGCTGGTGTTGAAACAAGCGACCAGCAGCCCCCGGTCGCGACTTCTTTCAGTGCACCATCGAGTCTAGAGCCTATTGATACCGAACATTCTTCGCCTAGGACACTTGATGCGGAACAACACCAAGTCGCGGCTCTTAGTGACCCGACCGGAACCACCGTAGTGTCTTCACCTTCAGGTGGAACGCGAGGATCGGAGGGAAATCCTTCCACAGCTATCATCACGTCAACTGTGAACGTAGGTGGATCTACCCCTGTGGTGGACGCCTCAACGGACAATCTAAGTGTTCTCGGTGTAACTTTACCCGACTTCGTGTCACAAGGGTCCCTGGACAGCACCCTTAAGGCTGTCCGCCAGGTTATGGAGCAACAGATGCAGCAACATGTAGCCGTTGAACTTGCCAAAGCGATGCGCGCTATCAAAGGTAAAAGCCACCTCATCGAAGCTGAAACCGACCCTGTACCTCCACCGATTCAACCGCAACCTATCTATTCGGTTGACACCCTGAAGACGATGCTCTTGGCCCAACTGCTCCAGGAATCCGATACCACCGCATCTACAGAAGCAGACCTGATCTCAGTTCTCCGATCACAGGTCACTGCTCCATCTTCATCTGTTACATCTCGCCTTGACTCTATTGACTCGACCCTCAAGGACTACAACAAAGCGCTCACCACGCTGTCTGAGAGGGTCCGCTCACTCAAAGATACATGTAAGAGTCAAGCCGGCGGTCTAAAACGTAAACATGATGACCAGGATGATCCTGATCACCGTGAGGGGGAGAAGCGACAACGCCAAACCGAGACCGCCCAGATCCTCACTGCTGAAACTACAACAGTGGTTCAACAGGAACCCCCAACTGCGGAAGCTACAACAGAAGCACCTGAAGCCGAGTTGCCATTAGCAGATATGGTCATAGACATGGAGATATCAGATGAAGAAGACCCGACGATTGAAAAGCCCGAGGGTTCAACACAGGAACTGGTTGATTTTGACTCATCAGACAGACCGATTCTGGACATGATAGATCCAGATTGTGAAGCCAACCCGGAGACCGAAGATGCATGGTACGAAAAAGTCGCCAGTGCCATAAATCTCTAGGTAAATTTGGTCTTCTCCACTGATGAGGACGACAACATTGATTATGATCAGTTCCTGCTCCATAATTTGTATGGAATATTCCCGTTCACTATGCTCAACTCGCCGGAACATCATCAACAAGACCCGAGTCTACTACTTCCGATCTTCCTCCAACTACTCCTCCAACGACAGCTTCTGATCTTCCTCCTCCTCAACAGCAACAAATCCATTGGGAGAAGATCGCTGTACTTATCCCTCATCTGGAGGAATCCCTGAAAAAGTTGTTCGTACACAAGCTTCGCCCGATCGAGCCGACCTTCTGTTTGGGTATTTACAACCTTAGCCCATAATTTCAACGCCGGTATATACTTGCAATGCAGCGGTGTCTTCCAGTCAACCAAGTCAGAACCAAACTTCGGATCACAGAGGTAATCAGTATCTATTCAAAACACATTATGAGGATCGTCTACCCAGTATTCACTGTCCGACGTGAAGATGGGAATGAATGGAAATTCTCTGAAGCCGACTTCCAGAACCTCCGACCGTTCGACTTCCTGGTTATTCTGAAAGACCTCCGTAAAAGAACCATCCGACCGCTTGAAGTCACAAAGGCACTCGAAGATGTTCGTTGATACCTAGTCCGTACCATTATGATGTCATATCTAACGGACTTTCAAATGGCTGTCGAGAACAGGGCAAAGAAGGTAAATCTGATCAAGACGAATCTGAAAGCACCTGAATTAAATATGTATCCCGAGAACGCTATGCTTCTAGAACCTGAATTTGGGATTGTTTATCTCAACGAACAAAAGGAGAAGAAGTTCATGCGCTTCAGTCAGGTGGAAAGATTCTGTGACGGCACACTCCTCAAAGTTCAAAATGCTCTTCGAAAGATCATTCAGCACGAGTCTGAAAATCCAAGGTACTCATATGTTCCGAATCCGAATGAAGTAACTGCTCGGAATGCCTTGGAAATAGTTGAAGATCGCATCGACTACCGCCGTGTAATCAGATGGTTTGAGGTACACTTCGCGCTTCGTAAAAGATATGTCTTTAACTGGAGAGATCTGGAGCACCAACTCGAACTTCAAATCAAAGGGGGAGATTGTTAGGGCAGGTTTTAATGTTGATTTAAAGTTCAAGGGTTAATTTTTAATAGTTTAATTTGAGCCTGATTAGTGAACGGGTCGTGGGCTTGTTAACCACGGGCCCGCATATATAATGTTCTTCTAGCTTGGAAAAACAAGCTAGTTGTCTCATTTTGCTTTCATTCACTCTTATTGTAATTCTCTCTAATATTGAAAGCTAATCAGAGATGACCAGTTGAAATCGTTATTCATATTGTTTACCTATTTTGATTTCACAAATCGTTGCACGGATCTGGTTCTAACACTAGCACACCAAATAGATTTAATAAAGGGGTTGAAACTGAACATTTTTAACTTAAGATGCAATGATGTCTTGTAATTGAATCCAAACACATGCATTTGATTTCATTTGATTAAAAAAATCTGTTACATTTCATTAAGTTTGATTTCTTTTGTAAAGTTTTCAAATAATCAAATGTTAGTAGTTATAAAATGTAGTTCAATGAATTTTATTTTTCTTGTATAAATTTTTTGAATTTGTGCTAAAATTTCAAATACTGTCCTTAAATGAAATTTATGCATATTTTCAGGGGGAGAAAACAAATTGCTCAAGAATTCTTATTTTGAGGGGGAGCAAGGTTTTTCATTAAGGAGGAGATTGTTAGTGATATTCAGAGACGCGATTGAAATTGAAAAAGGTTTTCGATGATCATGATGCTCACAATCATCGAAAAAGGGGGAGAAATGTTTAATTTAATTTCATGTCAAAGAGCTTTCAAGGCAAAGATTCGATTTCATGACAGGGGGAGAAATGTTTAAAGAAGATTCTGTTTCAAGATAGTAAAAGGGGGCAAATTCTTCTTCAAGAGTTTAAGAGAAATCGATTGATTATCTTGGTTTTTCAAGAAGATCTCTTTTTCTTAAACGTGTGCCACATTGTGAATAATAATACTGAAGAATGAAAGTCTCAAATCAAAGAAAGAAAAGGGGTAGAATTCTTCAAGAGTTTAAGAGAAATCGATTGATTATCTTGGTTTTTCAAGAAGATCTCTTTTTCTTAAACTTGTGCTACTTTGTACCAAAATGCCTTGTGTGAAGAAACAAACTCTCCATATCAAAGAAAGAAAATCTCCGCAAGATCCCCGTCTGAAGATTTTGTGACAAATTGACTTTGACAAGCCATGATAAAGACCGAAGATTCTTCAGCATTATTTTCATCAGTTGATCTTCTGACAGCTCAACGAGGAAGACTGTTCAAAGTGCTGTAAAGTGAAGAGCTGAAGTGTTAACGTTCTGAAGATCAAAGAAAGCCAAAGACTGTTATTCTCAAATGTTTAAATCTTGAATCCAAGGAGGAGATTGTTAAGTCTAAAATATGTCTTCAAGATTTAATATGTTGATAGAAAGTCAAAGTCAATGAATTAGGAAAGTCAAAGTTGTCTTAATACCTTTGTTAGTCATAGGTATATAAAGTTTTGTTAAGCTTGTAGCTGAACTAACCTTCATTGTAACCATTCATCTTGTATCACAGAGCTTATTGAAGATATTTCACTTTCTCTCTCTACACTCTCTCTCTAGATTTCTTGTGCAAATTTATATTGTTTGATCATATTGGGACACACAGAGAGAGATTTTGCTTTTGATTTCCTTGCCACTCCTTGTCTGATACTTTCTGGACCTGTAAGGATCTCTGATTCGATAAGGATTTTTGAGGTTTAACGCGCGCCTATATAAGGTATGATTTCTTTGATTTCTTTAAGTTTGTATAGAAATGTTGATGGATCCCGAGAGTACTATTCAAGAGCAATCAGGTCTTGACGACTTTAGGAGTTTAACGAAAATCCTTGCGTGGGTCGAACTAATCTGCCCAGGTCAGATTCGTTCAAACGAATGTCCCGAGGGGTATATCGTAATCTACGAATACCCCTTTAAGATAGGTTTCGAATGGCCTTACTCGCCCTTAGCCAACTCTTTCATGCTAGAATTCGACTTAGCGTCGGGTCAACTAATGCCCCAGTTTTGGCGCGCCGTACAAGTGATCGAACGCCTTACTGGAAAGTGGGAATCTCCCATGAATGTACACGACCTACTCTTGTCTTATCAAGCCAAGAAGGATGGACGTCATCGCTGTAGTTTATACTCTAGGCTTAAAGGCGATCGCGCTTTGGTCCTAAATACCGATGTGAATTATCGTAAGTGGAAGACTCGGTACGTATTTGTGCGTAAGTCGACCCTCGACTCCGAGAGTGATTGGATTAGAACCGGCTGGAATACATCGGGTGAGTTTTGTAATTTTTCATTGTCGTACGTGTAATAACCAGGTATTTTATCTAATTTAAATTTGAAAATTTTATAAGTTATTATGTTAGTGTTCTATGAAGTTAGGAGTTAAGGGGTAAGTTTTAATTTTTAGTTGGAAGATTGGGGGTAAGTTTTGCCAAATAGATTGAGTGTGGGGTTTATTTGGTGAGAGTGGAGATATTATCCACCCACACCGCCTTACTCATTTTAGACACAAGAGGTGTCATCTTTAGACATTATTTGGTAAAAACACATAGTATGTATGTGTGTGTAGTTACGGTTTTGAGAGAGAGAGAGAGAGAAATCGAGAAAACTTAAGGGAAGAAGAAGGAAGAAATTCAGAGTATGCTGCTGTAATTTAAGGACCAAACTGATGTAAGCAAGGTAACAAATCCATCCTTGTTTGTGTTTTAATTTCTTAAAAGTGTTCTTGAGTTGCTAGTTAAGTTTTAGGTGGGTTTTGTTAAAAATGGATGTTTTGGGAAGTCTAAGCTTGAAAGTACGATTTCTGGGTAAATATTGGAATGAAAGTCGTTTTTGGCTGAGCTTAATTAAAAAGACGATGAACAGTAATTTTGCAGGTTTTCGCAACAGTAGGTTGCGAGAAGTGGGGTTTTCGCAACAGTAGGTTGCGAGAAGTGGGGTTTTCACAACAGTAGGTTGCGAGAAGTGAGGTTTTCGCAACAGTGGGTTGCGAGTTCTTTGGTTTTCGCAACAGTGGGTTGCGAAAAGTGAGGAATTCGCAAGCTGTGGGTTGCGAAAAGTGTTAAAATACAGATTTATTAATGAGGTGTATTCTTGTTAATTAACTATTTCAGATAGTAAAATTCAAAGATAAAAGTGGGACTTGTTGAAGAGATTTTTGGAGAACTATTGGAAAAGCATCCAGGTGAGTTTTACTTTTAAAACGTTTTCAACTGGGATACATATATATATGTGATATATATATATATATATATATATATATATATATATATATATATATATGAGATGGATACGTGTGGATTGAGAAAATGATTTATGGTGTAATTATGTGTATATATTAAGAGATATATATATATATGTGGTTGAAATGTGGTAAAAGGTTTATAAATGACAATATGATATATTGATACATATATATATATTGTATTTATATGTGCATTACACTACACGAATATACGTTAGCCGAAACTATAGTCGGCGGAGGTGTTTGCTGTAGTTGTTGTACAGCGGTGTTGTAGTTGTTGTACAGCGGTGATGTAGTTGTTGTACAGCGGTGCTGTAGTTGTTGTACAGCGGTGCTGTAATTGTTGTACAGCGGTGTTGTTGGCTCGCAACCAACTGATATGGCCAGGGGAATGAGAATGAGAAAGAGGATGAGTTGAACACGGTGCACGAGTCTTGATTGGTATTTAATTAAGTGTGATATATGTGTGTTTATATAAAGGATCTAATATAAATGGGTTTTATAACGATTTTGAAATGACAGGGATTATCTCACTAGACCGTTTGGTCTAACCCTCATTTTGTTTTCAAAAATATGTATTCCAGGTCGAGGAAATTATAGCGGCAAGGAAAGGATAAAGAGTAGGACGCTTTTTGCTGACTGATGTTGATTAGGAAGCTGTTATGTATTTTGTAGTTTCGAGACTTTGGGACCGTATGTGAATTATTATGAAATTTTCTTTTATGAATGTAACGATGTTATGCAATATATGTTATTTGTTGTATGTTTGGGAAACCGGGTTGTCGTTCGCGTTTTTTGCTTGATCTTTTAACTTGTTTCATGTCGACAGCCATAAATTTCGAGGATGTGAGGTCTTACGCTAATTCTCAGGCAAAGATCGACGAGTTTTTTGAGTTCAGTGTCGCAGAACGGTCGTTTGTTGTACGACACTTAGTGGACGATGACAAAGATTTGGTATACTTAGGGGAGAACCAGGGGAAGAAACGTGAGGAAGAAGAGGAGGAAGAAGCGTAGTCAAAAGAAAAAAGATAGATGACTGGTAGGTGCCTCTCTGTCTTAATTTGAATCCTCTTCTTTTGGGTGTTTTTAACATTTCTTTATTATGTGGTTTCCAGGAGAATCTCAATCTCAGATACCGAGCGTCT
The DNA here is from genome assembly GCA_033807775.1 of Saussurea involucrata. Classification (NCBI taxonomy): domain Eukaryota; kingdom Viridiplantae; phylum Streptophyta; class Magnoliopsida; order Asterales; family Asteraceae; genus Saussurea; species Saussurea involucrata. The sequence continues at coordinate 1,656,856 of CM066313.1, read as the reverse complement.
CTGCTAAAAGAGCAGCTCAGCTAGAGCTTGCTCGCAAGGGCAGAGAGAAAAGACAAAGGATTTTGTATGAAGTTCCAAAGAAGACGAGGACGACGATTCTGAGGGAATCTTCTCTGGGGGTAGACGACTCGTCAAAAGTCATTTCACCCATGAAGGCGAGTGTCGCATCGCCTAAGAAGGCGTTTTCTAATGTGATTGTTGTGACACCTCTCAGTTTGGCGCCATCGGCGGAAACAGCGAAGTCCCCGTCTGCCACGTCGAGTCCTTCGTTGGCCGCCAAAGACAAGGATCACTCGACGGGAGGGGCTAAAGTCACGACGTTCAACTTTACGTTGTCGTCGGACTTCATGATCAGCAATGTCCTAGAGGGGACGAATTTATTTCCTCATCTGGGGAAATATCTGCTCCCATCTTTCAGGGAGCGTTTCGAGGGGTTTCCTGTCGAGGAGACGGGAGCCCATGTCGCCGGGCTGGCGTTCATGGTAAGTCTTTCTTTCAAGACTTGATTTGTTTGTTATTGTTAATGTTGTATGTTTATTAACGATATTTGTCTTATGATTTTATAGGCGTTCCAGGTTTCTTTAGCTTTATGGGGTGAGACGGCGAAGATAAAGGATCTAGTGTCCGCTGCGCGCGAGAGGAGAACGCGGCGTTGGATAGGGTGAACGTCGCCGCAGGACGCGAAGGGGATATGTCAAAGCGTCTTGATGATGCTATGAAGCATCTAGAGGCCGTCAGACGTGCGAAAGATGAGGCAAATCATCGTCTGACACAGTCCTTGTCCATGATTACCGAGTAGAGGAAGGAGATGGATAAGGTTAAGGAATCCCTGGCTGCGATTTCAAAGGAGGCTGAGGATTCGAAGTCCAAGGTGGAGAGTTTGGAGAAAGAGATACAAGCTTTCAAGGACGAGGGTAAGACCGTTTTCGCCTTAGCTCGCCTGACTGCCAGGGCGGAGATTATGAGGCGTCATTTGCTAGGGAAGAACCCTCTTGCTTCAGCGTCGGAAGAGCTTGACATCTATTTGAAGGACGTCGGGTCTGCGAGAGACCTTGATTCGGGTGATGAGAAGGACGTCGAGGAGGAAGCGGCAAACGAAGGTCCTCAGGGCGAGGTCTCGGGCAAGGATGCGACTGACGTCCTTCCTCAAGTTTAGAAAAATTGTTTTTATTGATCGATCGCTGGTGGTTGTTAATGCCAAAAATCGCACAAAAGTACAACTTAAGGTCGATTATGGAATTTTAACAACTAAAGAAAGGAATCTTTCGACAAAGTGTGCGATAAGGGATAAAAATGTAAATGAGACAGAGAATTTGATGACGCAGGAAAAACCTCAACGAGGAAAAAACCTGCGGACGACTGTGGAAGTCGTCGCTACACTATAGTCGCCAAACAGGGGCGACGTCCTTGGATACTGGTGTCGATCGTACAATACAAATCAAAGGAAATACTTCGAAATGTAAAGTACAAGTGTTTTGAGTGAAAAACAGTGTGTGTCGGGTGTAAAAACAAAGTGTCGTGTGTGATCGTCTTGCGTCGAGTGCGAGTCTTCGGTAGAAAGTTCTTCGATTTTGATGTTCTTGAGTACGGAAAGACTCTTTTGTTATGATTTTTGTAAGTCGCTATGAATTATGCTTTCTGTTGTGGATGTCCCTTGATTCGATGAGTGAGCTTGGTTTTTATAGTCTTCGGATGCCTTAACTGGATCATTAACTGTCTTGTCTTAACGGTTGTTGTCTTCAATGCTTGGTGTTAATGTTCTTTACTTGATTTCGTCGGTTATAGTCGTTGCTCATCAATGATGTCGACTCCTGCATTAAACATTGAACAAACGTAACAGTAATAACGGGTGTTAGTTGGTCGAGGTCGCATGGTGCTATGCAACGGTCGTGTGAGATAGGCGACATTATGGTCGAGCGTCGTGAGGAACAATGAGGGACGACAAAGGTTTTTATGGTCTTTGTCGGGACCTTATCTTAATCCAAGATATTATTCATATTATGCGTCTTACCTTTTCTGGTCGTGGTCGAGACCTGTGAATTTTTTCCCAAACAGTTTGCCCCAAAAATTTGAAAGTAGAATGACAAATTTGGATTTTAAATTTTGCTTGTCGGGTGCTTGAGATCGTGACACGTGTAGAAACTGTTCGGTTGCTTCGAAATTGAATCGGTTCCATTATAACCGAATAAGAAGTTTGAAAAGGTAAAGAAATCGTGACGTCATACTGACGCACGATTGTGCCTTACAGCTGTCTTTGCCAGGTGTCGATGATCCAGATGGGTATACGAAACGACTTAAATGCGTGGCAGTCATCTAGGTACTCGTCCTGACGTGATTTTTAGTATAAATAGGGGTTGCTGGCGAACCCTTTCCTAATCCACATTCGTTTTTATGTTTCAAATGTTTTCTCATAGTGAATGTGTTAAGCAGATGATACAATCCAAACTTTCTTGGGAAAGCTTTGATTGTTGCGCTGAAGTTTCGATGAAGCCGAGATGATATTTCTTCGGAAGATGTTTGCGTTCGACGCGACGTGTGTAATTCTTGCGCGTCTGGTGACGATGTTTCCTGCAACCCTATCAATCCTTTTATTAGCCGACAGAGGCCAGGGAATAAAGATGGGAGAGGTTAAGAGGAAAGTCACTTTGGTCAACTTTATGTTTCCATTGAATTCCTTATTTGACGATGTCCTAGACGGGACGCAGTCACTTCCGCATCTGGGGAAATATCAGTTCCTATCTTTCGAGGAACGTTTTCGAGAGATCTGTGTCGTAAAGACGGGATCACATATAGCCATACAGGCGTTCGTCGTAAGTTTCTCTTTTAGAACTTGCGCTTTCAATATCTTTATTGGATATTTGTTTACATATTTCGCTTTTGCAGATGTCTCGATCTTTGCTCGTTCGATATTTTAATATGGAGAGAGCGCTGGACTGGACATCGTTCATCGAGAGTGTTGTATTCCTTCTTCCTACCTTAACATTAAACTTAAGAGCCACATTCTCAAAGTATTGTATACTTTCTTCTATGATATGCCGTGGCGTCGAGCGTTGGAGAATAACCCAAACATACTCGTTTGATCCTTGCATAAGTTCCTTGGCGTGCTTCGAGCAAAGTGAAGATTCAAGGGTCGTGACTTCGGACATAAGTGCGACTGACTCCAATTTTTAGCTTTAGGATAGATTTCTATTTTATGAACTTTCACATCTGTTAGTAGTCGAATTGTCTAATGTAATCATGTTTAAGTATGAATGAAGTTTCGTGAAACTTTCCACTATTTATTATAGGCAATCATAATGTAGGTGTGCAACCAAGGCTTTTTATAAAAAAAACCTCGAATGTTATAAAATAGATATACATCTGTGAAACATTCTTAAATCAGAATATTCAGTTTATATAATCGAGTCATGTAATGAATTAATATATGAGTCACATAATAGATTTATGTTGTGTGATCCTGCGATAATGTATTGTTAGAAATTGCTCATCAAAACGAAAGAGTAAGTCGTACGAGAAGGGGTTTAAAAGAAATACTTCTTTAGATGTATTGCATTCCAACTACGCGGGACTTCTTGATTGTCGAGGGTTTGGAGTCGATAAGCTCCTTTGCCTACGACTTCAGAAATACGATAAGGACCTTCCCATTTAGTGGAAAGTTTACCTGCGTTAGGCTCCTGAGTATTTTGGAATACTCAACGAAGGACGTGACCACCTTCTTGAAAGACCTTGACCTTGACGTTTTTATTGAAATGTCGCTCGACCGCTTGTTTTTGCGACGCCATTCTAATCAAAGCGGATTCTCTGAGTTCTTCGAGGGCGTCGAGGTCATAGCTTAAATCGACTAACTTGTGGTCGACGGAAGTATGTCTCGACGTTGGAAGTTGGACCTCGATTGGTAAGACCGCTTCACATCCATAGACAAGAGAAAAAGGAGTTTGTCCTGTGGACGTTCGTGGTGTCGTGCGATTTGCCCATAAGACCGAAGGAAGTTCTTCTACCCATCTTCCTTTTGCAGCTTTTAATTTTTTCTTGATTGATGTCACGATGGTTTTATTGCTTGATTCGGCCAGTCCGTTGGCTTGAGGATATCTGGGGGTCGAGGTCGTCAGCTTGATACTTCTGTCTTCACAAAATTGTCGGGTCCTGTCACTTATGAATTGGGATCCATTGTCGCAAACAATTTCAGATGGGATCCCAAACCTACATATGATGTTAGTCTGGATAAAAGTGATAACTTCTTTGTCCCTGATTTGGGAAAAAGCAGCCGCCTCGACCCATTTGGAAAAGTAGTCGGTGAGCACAAGGAGGAATACCTTTTGTCCAGGAGCAGGTGGTAATTTACCGACAATATCCATTCCCCATCTCATAAAGGGCCATGGGACGAGTGTCGAATGTAAGGGTTCAGAGGGTTTGTGTGACATACCTGAGTGTCGTTGACATGGGTCACAATTTTAGACGTATTTAACGGCATCGTGTCGCAGTGTTGGCCAGAAGTATCCTTGTCGAGAGATACGATTAGCCAAATTGCGGCCTCCTGAATGATTACCGCATTCACCATCGTGCATTTCTTGTAGGATTCTTTGGATTTCGCTATTGCTAATGATGCATCTCAGATTTAAACCTGTTGATGATCGTCGGTAGAGTCTATCCCCAATCATGACGTATTTAGATGCTTTGAACCTGATTTTTTGGGCTTCCATCTTGTCTTCTGGGAGTTGGTCGTGCATAAGGAAGTTTCGGATGTCGCATGACCAATCATTTTCCTCGTCTTCGATGTGGACGACATCAATATTTTCGATGGATGACGTTGTTAAATGGATCATGGGGATAACGTCGAATATTGGCTCGACCAGAGCAGATCCAAGGTTTGCCAAAGCATCGGCCTGAGTATTCTGGTCCCTTGGAATCTGTTCAATAGAAAAAGATTTAAATTTCTCAGATTTTTCTTTTGCTACTTTTAGGTATGCCATCATTTTTGAATCTTTCGCTACGAATTCTCCATTGATCTGGTTTACCACCAGGAGAGAATCACTTTTAACATGCAATGTGGTTGCCCCCGAGTCGTAGGCCATATTCATTCCCACAATCAGGGCTTCATATTCGGCTTCGTTATTGGTGGTTTTGAAGTCGCATCGGACTGAATATACCATTTTGCCCCCTTGTGGGGACTTTAAGACGACACCTAGCCCTGATCCTCTAACATTGGATGAACCGTTGGATGAACCATCGACATGTAAGATCCAAGGTGTGTCGTCGTGAGTCACCACAGTCGACACTTCGAGTTCTGCTTCTTTTTCCAGTTCAGGGCTGAAATCGGCAATGAAGTCTGCCAAGGCTTGTGATTTGATTGCGGTTATGGGCTTGAAGTCAATATCGTAACTGCTGAGATATATACTCCATTTTGCTAAGCGACCTATTAATTCTGGTTTCCTTAAGACAGACTTTAGAGGAAAGTTAGTGACGACTGTGATAGGGTGTGACTCGAAATAGTGTCGCCGTTTTTTAGCAGCAGTGGCTAGCGATAGAAGTAATTTTTCCATAGAGGAATACCTGGTTTCTGCATCTAAAAGAGATTTGCTTACATAATAGACCGGAAGTTGCTGCTTTTCACCTTCTCGTGTCAGGACGACACTTACTGCGTTGGGACTAACAGACAAGTATAGCTGTAGCGCCTCATGATCGCGAGGTTTTGACAACAGAGGAGGTGACGCCATGTATTCTTTGAGTTTCTGCAATGCTTGTTCATGATCGTCGTCCAATTGAAGCCCTTGTTTTTCCTGAGGACGTTATAAAATAAGTCACATCTATCTGAAGATTGGGAGATAAACCTGTTTAGAGCTGCTACTCGACCAGTGAGCTTTTGGACTTCTTTGAAATTTCGTGGAGATTTGATCTCGACAATATCTTTAATCTGATCGGGGTTAGCTTCGATTCCTCGACGAGTGACCATATAACCTAAGAATTTTCCGGCACTGACACCGAAGGAACATTTCGTCGGGTTAAGCTTCATGTTGTATTTTCGAAGGATGCCGAACGACTGCCTCAGATGTTCAACATGGTCGATAGCTTGCTGTGACTTGACTAACATGTCATCGATGTACACTTCCATCGTGTCGCCGAGATGATCTTTAAACATCTTGTTCACCAAGCGCGTAGATCCTGCATTTTTTAGTCCGAAAGGCATAACTTTATAGCAATAAATACCTCGGTCCGTCATAAATGCGGTTTTTTCTTGATCCTCGACGTGCATTAGGATTTGATTGTACCCTGAATATGCATCCATGAATGTTAATAGTTCATGTCCTGCTGTTGCGTCGACCATGGCATCAATATGAGGCAATGGAAAAGGATCTTTTGGACAAGCCTTATTGAGGTCTGTGAAGTCGATGCAAACTCTCCATTTGTCATTTTTCTACGCCACAACCACGACATTAGCCAACCAGTCAGGATACTTTACTTCACGAATTTTCCCTGTCTTGAGAAGGTTGTCGACCTCATCGTTTATCACCTTGTTTCTTTCAGGAGCAAATTTCCTTCACTTTTGTTTGACGGGTTTGAATGATGAGTCAACATTAAGCTTGTGGGAGATGACACCAGGATCTATACCAACCATATCCTCATGTGACCAGGCGAAGCAATCAGCATGTTCTCGTAAAAACGATAATATCTTCTCCTTGATGCAGGGATTGAGGGAAGATGCTATAAAGACTTTTTGATCGGGCTTGCTCTCGTCTAAAATGATTTCTTCCAGGCGATAGTCATCAATGACCGTAAGAGGATTTTGTGTATTTTCGAGATCTTCATGCATCTGGTCAATGTCATGCTTTTAATTTTCAGGAGCTGCCATTTTCGTGAAACTGAAAACAGAGAGGACTGCAAGAAACCGTTAGTAAGATGCACGTTTGTCGAAAAATATTTTCTCTAGATGGGGTCCCACGGATGGCGCCAAACTGTTAATGCCAAAAATCGCACAAAAGTACAACTTAAGGTCGATTGTGGAATTTTAACAACTAAAGAAAGGAATCTTTCGACAAAGCGTGCGACAAGGGATAAAAATGTAAATGAGACAGAGAATTTGATGACGCAGGAAAAACCTTAACGAGGAAAAAACCTGCGGACGACTGTGGAAGTCGTCGCTACACTATAGTCGCCAAACAGGGGCGACGTCCTTCGATACTGGTGTCGATCGTACAATACAAATGAAAGAAAATACTTCGAAATGTAAAGTACAAGTGTTTTGAGTGAAAAACAATGTGTGTCGAGTGTAAAAACAAAGTGTCGTGTGTGATCGTCTTGTGTCGAGTGCGAGTCTTCGGTAGAAAGTTTCGATTTTGATGTTCTTCAGTACGGAAAGACTCTTTTGTTATGATTTTTGTAAGTCGCTACGAATTATGCTCTCTGTTGTGGATGTCCCTTGATTCGATGAGTGAGCTTGGTTTTTATAGTCTTCGGATGCCTTAACTGGATCATTAATTGTCTTGTCGTAACGGTTGTTGTCTTCAATGCTTGGTGTTAATGTTCTTTACTTGATTTCGTCGGTTATAGCCGTTGATCATCAATGATGTTGACTCTTGCATTAAACATTGAACAAACGTAACAGTAATAACGGGCGTTAGTTGGTCGAGGTCGCATGGTTCTATGTGACGGTCGTGTGAGATAGGCGACATTATGGTCGAGCGTCGTGAGGAACACTCGACCTACCTTCTAGGAGGGACGACGAAGGTTTTTATGGTCTTTGCCGGGACCTTATCTTAATCCAAGATATTGTTCATAATATGCGTCTTACCTTTTCTGGTCGTGGTCGAGACCTGTGAATTTTTGCCCAAACAGTGGTCGAGTGTTCTTTTGATGTAATCATAGTTTACTCGATGAATGAAATTTGGATTTCTGTTGAACTTGTGTCTTATATATTCAGTAAACAGATACCACATCAATTATGTAATGTATTGAACATATAGTATGCTAGAAATCATGCGACTTAGGCATCCATTGTAACACAACAACTTAGAACGTAAGACATAGTGCTTGTAAATCGTGTAAATAAACATAGAAACATGCGACCAAAGCATACATTCAGGGTATGGAATCCCTCGAAGTTAAGAAATTTAATTCAAAATATCATTAGACCTTGCGATCGTATGACTAGATCGTGCGACGAGCTTGAATTATATGTTCCTGCGAAAGGATGATCAAGTGATAGACCTGATCGTTTATGTCGTGCGACTTTGTAAAATTCAAGTCGTACGGTAAACTTGATGTGCGATCCTGCGGTAAAACAAGGTCAGAGTTTGGTCGTTGGCTAGCCAATGACCCTCCGATGCTTAAGTCAGTAATCGTTCGAGACGAGAAATCGTATGCAAGAAATAGAAAAGGACTTAGAATACGTACCTCTCCAAATGTATTGTAGTTATGTCGGATATTTCGACTGTCGAGGGTTTGAAGTCGATAGACATCCTTACCCACGACTTTTCTGCGGCTTCAAGATGGATTTATAGCAACCACGAGCGACTTTCGGCTCACTTTTGATCTCCTGGATTCCCCATGGCGTAGGGAATTTCATAATTTGATGATATGTCGAGGGAACGGCTTTCATATCATGAATCCATGGTCGACCCAAGATAACGTTATAGGCCGATGAACAATTAATAACGTTGAACTTGGTCGGCTTATTGACTCCTCCGGCATAGACAGGTAAGATAATCTCTCCGAAGGTGCTCATCGCTTCTCCATTGAATCCGACCAAAGTTGTTGAATGTCGGGTGACTTCCGAGAAATCGATCCCCATGGCTTTGATGGTGTCAAGAAAAATGACGTTCGATGAACTACCACCATCAACCAAGACTCGTCGTGTTAAACAATTACCAATCGAGAGTTGAATGATCAACCCGTCATGATGCTTTTGATATGAGTCACCGAGGTCGATTTGGTCGAATACAATCTTCATAGCTTCCAATTCTAAATCTTCTTTGGGTCGTGATGAACGCGGAATAGTCCGATCGTCGGGTGCTTAACTGGCGTGACGCTTAGCTGTGGAATACGTCAGACCACACACGTCGGAACCACCAGTGATGCAATTGACGACTTTTGTATGCTCGGGGGTCGACGGTCGATGATCGTTAGCGGAAGTAACGACGTCATCGATGATATCATTAAGATTGACCTTCGGGACGTGATATGCTAGCTCCTTTTTGAGAGCTATGCAATCGTCTGTAGCATGTCCATGGTCGACATGAAAGTCGCACCACCTCGACTTATCTTTCTTGGCGTCATCTTGATCAGATTTCTTCGGCCAACGGATGGTCACCTGGGCGGATTTCAAAGCTTCGACCAAGTCTTTAGTGGTCCACTTGAATTCGTATGAGGATATCTTGGGGTACTGAGGAAACTTGGTTGCGGTCTTGGCCTCCACTTTTGTCTTGAATCGGACGTTCGAGATCTGGCGCACGGGCTCTACTTTGGAGATTTCTTTCGTCTTGAACTTTGGCTTCCTTACACCTAACGTCCTCTTGTCGTCGGTATGCTTGCGACGAAAGGCAGCGTCGTCTTCTACCCTCATATATGCTAGGGTTCGGCTCGGACGTCCTTAAAATTCTTCGGGGGATACTTGGTCAGATCAGTGTACAAACCTGAACTGTCGTCCAGACCACGCTTATAGGCTTCGATCACGGTTCTAATGTCACAGTTTCGGATACTAATCATCTTCACATTAAACCTATTGAAATATCTTCAAATTGATTCATTGGTCTTCTGCACGACGTAGTACAAGTCACTGGTCTGCTTCTCCATCTTACGACTGCTGGTGAATTGTTGAGAGAATCGATGGACCCGGGCTTGAGATTGATCAACCATTGAAGGGCAGGACCAGTGAGAGTTGCTCCGAAACTCTTGCACATGCACACTTCCTGATACATGTGTGGGATCGAGACCGTCCACATGAGTTGCTTATATTGCGCAACATGCTCTGTTGGATCGGTCACACCCGAATACTTGGGTGTGAAGGCGGGGATGTTATACTTCTTTAGGACCTCGACTGTCGCGATCTGATCAATGAAAGGTGATGCTTGAAAGCCTGATCGAGGCTCGACGTCGATAGGTACGGCTGCCCCAGGTAACTTGGCTAGCAGAGATAGGACACGCTCATTTTGATCTTCTAACATCTTCAGTCGTTGGGCGACGGGGTCATTAGGATTGGGATTTGCTCTTACCGACGGATTAACTCCTGAGCTGGTGCCATTTCCGTATGACGATCTGTTGGCATCCCCAGTGAAAGGAACGAAGTGTGGCTGTGATCCATTCTGAAACGGCTGCGACCCGTTCTGAAACGACTGCGACCCGTTCTGCATGGGCGGAGGTCTAATATGATAAAGAGGCACATGCCTCGACTGGGGATTTGGATTGTATGGCCCGGATTGCTGATTCTGCATGAATGGACCTGGATGTTGATTTTGCGCAAATGAACCTGATCCTGGAACAAGATTCTAGACGAGTGGTCGAGGACCATTCTGACCTGACGATCCCTGACTTGGATTTTGCACGAATGGTCTAGGACCATTCTGAGGTCCGAAGGGATTTCTCAGTCGTGCGATTTCTTCAGTTGCTTTGCGACTTTGCTCTGCCATTGCATGGATTTGATTCCGAGCTACTTCTAGCTCCTGATACATCTGGGCAATGACATGCTCTTGATTTTCAGGAACTGCCATTTTTCTGAAATAGAAAACAGAGAGAACTGCAAGAAACCGTTAGTAAAACACACGTTTGTCGAAAAGACTTTCTCTAGATGGGGTCCCACGGATGGCGCCAAACTGTTAATGCCAAAAATCGTCCAAAAGGAATAACTTAAGGTTGATTGTGGAATTTAACAACTAAAGAAAAGAATCTCTCGACAAAGCGTGTGACAAAGACATAAATGTAAATGAGACAGAGAATTTGGTGACGCGTGAAAAACTTCGACGAGGAAAAAACCCACGGACGACAATGGAGATGTCGTCGCTGCACTATGATCGCCAAACAGGGGCGATATCCTTTGTTTCAGGTGTCGACGGTACAGTGATTACAATACAAATGACTTGAAATATGTAAATTACAAGTGTATCGAATGTAAAACTAGTGTGTCGTGTGTGAAAATGAAGTGTCGTGTGTGATTGTCGTGCGTCAAGAGCGATCCTTTGGTAGAGAGTTCTTCGTTTCTGGTGTTTTTTAGTATTCAATGATTCTTAGCTCTGATTTTCGTAAGTTGCAATGTGTTGTTCTGAACTCGATGATTGAGCTTGATCTTTATAGTCTTCGGATGCTTTAATTGGATCACTAAATGTTTTGATAACTGTCGTAACGGTTGTTGTCTTTAATGCTGGAATTGACTATGTCGGTTATAGCCGTTGTCCATTAATGACATTGACTCCTGCATTAAACATTAAACAAGCGTAACAGTAGTATTGCATGTTAGTTGGTCGAGGTCGCATGGTTCTATGCGACGGTCGTACGAAATAGGCAACACTATGGTCGAGTGTCGTAAGAAGCTCTCGACCTGTCTTCCAGGAGGGACGACGGAGGTTTTTAGGGTCTTTGTCGGGACCTTATCTTAATCCAAGATATGGCTCATAATATGGATCTTACCTTTTCTGGTCGTGGTCGAGACTGGTGGATTTTTGCCCAAACATAAACCCACAATTAATCTTTGCTTGAAATAGAAGCAGATGAAAAATACACGGTCAGATAAGTACCCTGCCACACACAAACTTTTTCCTTATTTGAAATGAAAACAGTTGGAAGTGCACAGTTTGATAATAGCCATTAAACACACTTGCATAAATTTAGGTTTAGAAAAACTCACCTGGTGTCCAGCTTAGAAGTTCTTACCCGCACCGATCATCTCTACACACACCTACAATTAAGCCCATCACACATACCGGGTAAGACGCACTGGATTTTTACTAAGCTTTACTATTTTGAAAAGTCTCAGCCGGATAATCACTAGATCCTATGTCTCAGTCTCGACTCTCAAAATAAAATCCAAATCTATAAACGATTTCCCCAAAAATATATTACCGGATCTTGAATTAAAATCAACCGATCCACTAACTTAAAACTAATTCACGGCCCAAAGCCCTAAAAAGAAGTCCCGGCCCAAATGAAAATTAACAATACCGATTCCAACATATTAAAACTCAAATCTCGATTTTGTGACACAAGGCCCAAGATGAATTAATACAAAATTTCAATAGTCAGTCCACTTCTCAATGTTGATGTTTACATGTCCTAATTCTAATGTGGTTCATGTGGCCTAAGCAATAACAAACACCGGCCCATCACATATATATATATATATATATATATATATATATATATATATATAGACTTAGGATCATGTGAGACCAACATGTTTCCGTGAGACCGGTGAGACCAAGCTTTAAAGTATGAAACTTCACACCAAAAAATTGTGAATGTAAAAAAAATCGAACTTTTCATAGGGAAAACACCGTAAATGTTACGTTCACGGTGTTTTTCGCTGTGAATGTTCGTTTTTTTTTACCTTCACAGCGTCTTCACTGTGAAGGTTCGGATATACCTTCACAGTCTTTTATCTGTGAAGGTTTGATTTTCTTAAACTTGGTTTAGGTTTTTTCACCTTCATAGTGTGATTACATTATGAAGGTTCGAATGTTTTTTACCTTCACAGTGTTTCGGTATGAAGTTTAATGTTTTAAGACTTGGTCTCACGCGGTCTCACGGAAACAGCTTGGTCTCACGTGAACCTGACCCTATATAGACTTAGGATCATGTGAGACCCTATATATATATATATATATATATATATATATATATATATATATATATATAACTCGGTTTCAATAACCAACAAAGTCCACCGGCCAAAATAAACAATTACACTTCGGCCCAAGTTAAATAAATAAATTTCAGCCCCAAACATTTAATGCCTACCGGATCTTTAATTACCGGATCTTAATTTGGTCCACACATACCGAATCCATTTTATTTTTAAAAATACCGGATCCTCACTAAATGACCAATACCGGAAGCCCACAATAATTACATACGGGAAGTCCACTAACCAAAGACTTCCGGATCCTAAAATTTAATACACACACCGGAACCCACAATGAAAACCATACCGGAACCATTTTAAAAACAAGTTCCGGTACCCTTAAAACAAGTTTCGGTACCCTTTAAAAACTAGTTCCGGTGTTTGCGATTACCAGAGAAGCTTAATTTCTTATTTTAAACTTAACACCACAGATTAACCATGGTATTTCCTTCTACTATCCCGATGTGTTACTCCCCAATCTTCTATGCTCGCTTACATAGCTAAAATTACCCTTTTAATAAACTGGTTAGGAGTTAAACCTCTTTGGTGTTATTCTTAATACAATACCCAGCTAAAACATGAAGAAGAAAATCAAAGATTGTTTTACCAGCTACTTATTGTAGGAGAATAATCATGGAGAAAGATTACTTACCAATTAGACCTTCTCCAAATGAAGAAACATTGTCAAACTCTCTCTGTTCCTCCCTTTCACTTCTCAGCCGCCACACTCAATACAGAACCCTTCAATAATCGATGACCTACGGATCAACATCCCTTTTTATACTTTCAAAAAAAATTGCACCAAAAGTCCCTTATCTCAACTTTCATTCTTTTCACATTAACCACCAAACTTTCAAAACTTACTTATAAATTTAGGTTGTTACAACACCCTCTTATTCTTCATTATTCGTCGATTTTATCAGTTTTTGCCTGCATTTAACCACAACTGATATATTTTTCTCGTGTTTTGCAGGTTTATCGATTTAAAGTTCAGTTTTCTGCATTAATTTTTTGGAATAAATTTTTGGAGACAAATTTACAATTTGTTTTTCAAATTTTATTTCTGAAAATTTTTCTGACTTTAATCGTGTTTTCTCTGATCGTACAAGCGCACAAATTCTACTTCTCACAAAGTATCTGTTAACGATCCGACATTTTAAATTTTTAGGTAACAATGTCTCTAAAGGAGGAAAATGTTGTTCTCAAGGACATGATGTCAACTTCCGACCCTCTTGTTAAATGTATTCAAATACAAAATGTCCCACAAGATAAGGTAGATGATTTGACTGCTCAATTGAAGATATTAAGAGAATCAATTGCTTATAAAAATGATATATTGCGAGAGCAATAGATTCTCATTGATAACTTGAAAAAGAAAAAGACCGAATATGATGGGGGTCTAGCGTATTTTCAGGAAAGAATGATTGAATTCAAAATGAAACTAGAGAATTCAGAAGCTAAGAAGAATGAACTTGAATATCGTTTGCGTGATTATAAAGACAAAAACACCAATCTCATTAAGACTTTACAATATCATTCAAACTGAACAAACAAAGGAGATAGAGCAGCTAAAAGAAGAGATCTGTACAATACAGAAAACTAATCAAGATCTCCAACAACTTTCTGACCTGAAATCACAAGCTGATATGAAGACATACGATTGTGAATTTAAAGCCAGTCTGATGATTTCTTTAGAGAGGAAGAATGCCGAGATGACAAAGAAAATATCTGATTTTAAACAAGTGATGAGAAAGGAAAGAGAAGAATTTGATAAAGAAAGAGATGGGGTAAAGGAGACTGAAGAAAAAGCAAGAGTTTTAGAAACTGAAAATGCTGAGTTAAAGCATAAGAATTCTGAGTTTGCTAAGGAGATTTCTAAGTTGCAAATGGAGGTTGCAAAACAAAAGACAGATTTTCAGAAAGCAAAAGACGAGATTCCATATAGAAACACAAGTTTATGCAAAAGAGAGAAAAAAACCAGCTCACAATTCCTAAAATCTCCATTTTAGAGAATCTATTGGAGATGCACCGTAGCTAAGTAGTTTTTTAATCATGTTTCATTTTGAAAGAAAAAAGTACACAGATTTAACAAGGTTTGGCCAAGATGCCTAGCCTTCTAGCAAGATCAAAAAATTTCATTATTAATAAAGCAAGAAGAGGAATCCCAATTTCTACAAAAAATGCAACAAACAATGAAAAAATATTAGACATTCCAAAGTTTATCCCCAAACGGGTACCGTAAAATCATAATCATAATCACACCAGTCAATCTCGATACAAGCTTTTGAATCACGTATGATCTTAATAGGTTCCTTATCCCAAAATTTTGAGGAATTTGTTGTACCTTTGACTCGTTCTATTGAATCACCTTTACTACTTCTCCCAGGAACAAGTTCAACTTTTAAGTTAGTATGTCTCGGTATGGAAAATGAAATGGTAGTGTGTTTTGACTTCCACCATGAGGTATGCCTCAATGAACCGAAGGATATATACATATAGCAAATTTCATCCCAAGTCTCCTCGAGAGTTTTATCAGACACCTCCAAAACATCTTCATTTTCGCTACCCATTACGTCCTTGATAGTAATTACATCAGTGTTATCGTTGAAATAACTCCCAGCATTAATGCACACTAAAAATCCACTGAATTCGTTATACCAATTCCTTGGAAGCTCTAACATTAATGTTGATCTCCTTGCAAAGTCTCTTATTGGCATACCATGAGTAACAAACCGGAGACTGATGGAGTGATCTTTGATGACATTTCCCTATCATAATGAATATTATTTTGTTTGACCCACTATATATACAAATCAATATTGAAATTCAATAAGAAGATATAAAGAGTCATACCTGAAGCATGGATTGTACTTTTCTCTCAATGTCACCCAATATACTCTTCATTGGAAGTGAGATTCTCCACAACCATCTAAGATTGGTTGGAAGATCTACAAGTTCAAGCTTGTTGCACTTATATGCTTCGAGAATAGCTATGCTTTCTGGGAGATCCGGTAATTCTACAAGGTTATAGCAATATGACAGGTTGAGGTTCTTGAGACTAGAAAGTTGCAAGAGGCTACAAGGCAACCGTGAAAAATCATTGCCACTTAGGTCTAATATTTGTAGGTTGGGTAACTCGCAAAGAACAGATGAGATGTCTACTTCATTAATTATCCAATTGCACAAACTAAGACGCAACGTTGTTAAGGAAGGTGAAAAACCAAGAAACTTCATGCTTACGATGCCTGGGTGAAGATCCTTAAAGGATGTATCATAGAAATCAAGCACCTGTGAATGAACATCGAAGAGGTCCTCTGATAGTATCGTAGGCTCTTCACAATGATCGAGATAAAACTCTTTCAAATGTTTTAGGAGATGGAAGTTGCCTTCAATACTCTCTAGACTTTTGCAATATCTCAAATCAAGAGAAAGAAGGTTGGTGCAATATTGTCCGATTGACGAGGGTACAACTTTTATTCCAGTTCCTTGCAAAGAAAGCTTTACCAAGTTGTCCATGTTCATTTGGATCTCCGGGAACTTGCAAAGATGAGAGCACCAAGAGAGATTAAGAGTCTCCAACTTTTTCATCCCGCTAATGGGTGGAAACGTTTTAAGGCCGGTACAGTGTGAAATTTCCACGGAAACAAGTGTTTCATGATAGCTAATTGACGAATGAATATGTTTTAACTTGTCGCAACCGATGAGTCTTATTCTTTCAAGACATGGAAGCCTGTCAAAATCCGGTGTCCTGATAAGGTTTCCGCAACCACTTAGGTTGAGCACTTTCAAATTTGGTAGATCCTATAGTATTCAATTACACACAATGCAAGTCAATAATGATATGATGCCAAAATATTTTGTAGTAGCATAGAGTGTTGAGAAGCTAGGATACAGACTAATAGAAAATAACTAACACAAATTAATTATATTTTTCTAAAAACAAATTAAAATGGGGCATGTATATATCAAACTCTGGCCAACATCCTCTCTTCCACTTTTTGCAAAATGTTCGAACAAGAACATTTATTTAATTAAAAATACGTACACAACCGGTTATAAATACAAATAACACAATAAAATCACTTTTTATTATAAACAAATGCTTAATATCCCACATAAATCAATGATTACAAGCTTTAAGATCGTTTACTAAACGGGTACACAGAAAGTATTTATTGTCTCACTTTACCTTATCGGTTAAACATGACAAATGATTGAGAATCTTAGCTGGTAAAAACGATGACAAGAACCAAGATTCTTACCCAGTAAGTGAGAATGAAGACTTTTACCCGATAAGTGTTTAATTGTCGGATAAAAATATTGCACACGAAGTTATTTTAATGGACTAAGATCTAACTTGGTAAGTTAAGTAAACGTGTTGACTATTAGTGGTAAAAAAAAAAAATTCACAAATATCAAGATATGTAAAAAGGTTAATTACAAGGGTTGTGGCGTACTGGTTAAGGTCCTGGGGGATGTGGTGGAATATCCCATCTTCCCAGGGTTCTAATCCAGGCGTACACAACAGTGCCACTGCTGATGTCTTACAGTCATAATTTGTCAAGGGATTAGTCTAGGCATAGCCTAGGACACCTTTCGCCAAAAAGATATGTAAAAATGTTCATGTTTTCAGTTTATTAGCTACTTATATAAAGTTGCCTAGGGACACCGATATTCAACCACATCAACATTCTACCCCGTTCATATATGTAAATAGAATATATTCTATAAATTAGTCATATTTATAGTTTATCATCCGCTTTGTTTTCATACTTTAAATAAGGAGAAAAACAATTACCTTATCATCCTCCCAAAGTTGCTTTAGCGAGCTCGAATCAAATTGTAGATAAGAAAGCTTTGTTGATTGAAAATTTCTTGGCAATGAAGTTGCTGGATATTCGTAGCAATAAAACCACCGAAGTTCCTTCATGTTTGCAACAATGCGAGGAAGATTATGAGGAACCTTCTTCCCATAAACTTTTAATGCTTCAATCCAGTGATTTTCCTGTGAGAGAGAAACAAAAATGGTGTTAGGGTTGATTTAGATAATATCTTTATCGGCATACATATATCATTCATTGCATATATAATTTATATCCAAGGCTAGCTTAAACATTACGGTCCTTGCCTTCGTTGATGTAGCACATATCTTTAAAATATCCTCTTGCAGCCAAACCCTACTGTGTTTTTCAGGATTTCGGGGGTTTGTTCCTCGAACGATGTAGTGTCCCATTTCTTGTATCAGATCATGCATATCAAACCATCCTTCTTTTGACACAGTTATGAGAGCCTTTTCTATTAGCCTCCTTACCCCTATTTTAGGGTGAAAACCACAAGCTTCAAGTATAACCCATGGATCACAAGCTTGCACTTTTTCCCTAAAAAAACATGCAATATCTAGGAATAACTTTTTCTCCACAAGTTTAAGTCCATCGTAGCTAATTTTAAGTGTTTCCATGATGCCATCTTCTGCGATATCTTTTAGTCTGGCCAAGGCGCTCACCCACTCACTCTTGTCTTTGTCACAAAGAAGTGAACCCATAACTTTAAGCGCTAACGGGAGCCCACAAGCATAAGAAACAACCTCCTCTGAAAGACTGTCATAATCTTCAAAATAGTTACCATGTCGAAGTGCATGCTTGCAAAAGAGCTTCATAGCCTCGTCATGATTTAACAAGCTAATATTGTATATCACATTTACTTGTTGAATATTCAGTAAATGTCGATCTCTAGTTGTGATTATAATTCTGCTTCCTTCATTAAACCAATTATGTGATCCAGCCAACGCCTTTAGCTGGTTAGCATCAACGACATCATCAAGAACCAGCAAGACCTTTTTACGACGAAGCCTATTCTTTATCAACATTCTTACATCTCCAACTACTTCCTCTTTTTTTATTTTCAAAACACCAGAGAGAATTTCTTTTTGCAATTCTTCCAAACCATGCTTGCTTGATTCTTCCCGTACGTTTTTTACAAAGCAACAACCATCAAACTGGCAAGAGATTTCATCATAAACAGCATATGCAAGAGTAGTCTTACCACCACCACCAAGCCCCCATATTCCAACCATCAGCACACCTTGTGAATCGATTGCTAACTTTGATTTCAAATCTTCCAAGCGATCCTCTATTCCAATCAGGTCTTTATTGTCACTTGAAATTGCCACACATAGTCTTTTTGAAATTGTGCTAACAATTTCTTTGATGAATATTGTCTCAGGCCTGGAGATTGGATACACAAAGATAATTAACAGATGTCCGAATTGAGAAAAAAAAAGTAACCCGTTCCATTAAACAAGGAAAATGAATCTAAATACCTTTTAGATTTCATTAATCCAATACAACATTTGAACGACAACCTATTGGCTTTATCCTTTGAAAACATGGGATCAATTTATCATGAAAGGCTTGGCTTTATCCTTTGAAAGCTTATATGGTACAAGTATAATTGCGTTGTAGAGTACTAACACCTTAAGCATTATATTTAAAAATAATAATAAGCTTACCCATTGGGGACATATCCAGATAGGTTCCCTGCATCAAAAAGTGCTTTTCTCCAAGATTCAACATTTTTCTTCTCTGCCTCATATTTGGTAAATGCTTCTCCATATTTCTTTTTCTGTTTTCGGACTTCAGAGGGATCAATGTGATAAAATATGGGAATAACAATCTGGTCTCTCTCATCCTTGCATTTCATAATATGTTCAAGTTCTTGCAAGCACCAAGAAGAATCAGCATAGTTTTCAGAGAATACAACGACAACAATTTGTGAGTCTTCAATAGCCTTCAAAAGCGATGGATGGATGGTTTCGCCCCGAGGAAGTTCTTCGTCATCCTTGAAAGTCCCGATTCCTTGTTGTACAAGAGCTGAATAGAGATGATCCACAAAGTTGTAGCGAGTGTCTGTTCCTCTAAAACTGAGAAAAACATCATATTTCCAGGAGGTGGGGGGAGTGGAGTGAAAAGACGACGATGAAGATGCCATCCAACGGTTTTGGTTTGTTTAATATCGATCGATACTACGAAAAGGTTGAAGAAGAGAGATGGATGTGGTTTGAGGAGATGAACAAATTAAGTGAAGTAAATATAGACGGGTGAGAAATACTCTGAAGACGCGTTTGCAGCAGCCCCACCACATTTTAGAGGAAATTTCCACCAACTTGTCTATCAATTTAATTAAAGTAGCCATTAGCCATGGGAGGAGGTTTCTTGGTTGCTGCTCTTTTGGTTCTTTTAATGAAAACAAAAGGATTTATTATTATTATTATTATTAAGAAGGCGTTTAGACTTGCAAGTTGCAACCTCTCTCTATTTTTTTATATCTCTCACCCACACCATCAACCTCCCACATCTACTAAAAAACAAGTTTTGATGTTGATGCGGTGAGGAAAATTTGCAAGTAAGGGGGCTGTTTATCCAGTCACGCTTACCGGTAAAGTTCAACAATCTAACTTACTTTACCTTGTAAGATTGTACTATATCAAAACAGTATTGTATGTGATAATTACCGGGCAAGTCTTTACACTACTAAACAAAAGACTTTTAACTATAAATTTTTCCTTCAAAATCTGTCGCTAAAGGTTGATTCGTCACAAAACTGTCAAAAAGTTGTGGGGTAAATATTTGATGGGTAATGCAAATCGGTGACAGATTACACAGGGATTCTCTGAGTGATCCATGGGTATTTTATTGAAAAACATCGGATTCTTCCGAACCATTGATATTTTCTGGGTGATCCCTAGGTAACATTGACGGACGGTCGAAAAACATCTGGGTGAATTTTGTGGGTAAAAGTCATTTGTTTTGTAGTGTTACCGGGTAAGATTGTACTATATTCATCGCTTTTACTAGGTAGGATTCTTAATCTTTGTCATATTCATCGAGTAAGGTAAATGACACGGTAAACATTTATGGGGTAAACATTTAGTAAATGGCTCTAAATATTTATTAAATAATATATATAGGAGTACATTCCAGTCCTAAAAATTGTAAGGGGCTGTCTGGTTTTTCTAAAAAACCTCTTAATATCTTTGAAGTCTGAATCGTTCAGACGTTTATATATTCAGACTCTTTTTTTTTTCCAGACTTCAGAGGCTCTTAAGTCTGAAATACATCTGAAATTAGAAAAGGTAAACTAATGTCTTATAACCTCTTAAAGCGTCACCTCTTATTAATCAGATGTGAAATAAGACTTCAGACCTCTTAAAAACAAACGTCACCTAAGTAGACAAAAAAAACAGAAATTAGTGGATGAGAAATAAATGAATTAAATTGCGAAAAGACAATTTAAGTTTGTAAGGTTGCGAAAACATTGAGAAAATGTGGCTGGAAAATCAATAAACCCGGTCAAAAAAAGGCCATGTTTTTCAAATATTGATCACAAAATCACAATCCTACCCTCGATAATATAATTATAATTAATTCAATTTATTCGGTTTAATATAACAATTCTTAATAAATCAATTTTAACACAACCTTTTCAAACAACGACGTCTTTTTTAACATAGGTAATTAACGGTATGTTTTTTGTTTCAAGATATCATGAAAGATAGACTAGATCTTATTGATAGAAGAAGTATTGAAGATAAACTAGAGGTCTACTCGCGTAATGCAGCAGGATATATCTTCATTTTAATGTTCTAATTTATTTTAATGTGTGGTTTTGAGGAGTTTATGATTTGAGGATTTGAAAGTGGTTAGCGATAAAGATTAATTAATAAGATTTTAAAAGAAACTTATCTGTTTGTAAGCACAAGTTCAAATGTGGTTAGCGGTACATAAAGTTTCATTAGTTGTTTTTAAAAGATTTTAAGTAATTAGCATTAAATAGCGGTACATGAAGCTTTAGAGGTTGTTTTTAAGAGTTTTTCATAAATGCTTTATAATATAGTACAAATATTAAATTAAAAAACTATGATTTTAAAAGAAACTTATCTGTTTGTAAGCACAAGTTCAAATGTCGGTTATTTATTGCTTCAAATATCACGGTAGGCCGTTTGTTGCGGTTTGGTTATGTGGCTTTGGATAGTTTTACATGTGCTTAGAGTCGTTGTGTAATGCAAATGCGACTCGTAAAATTGCTAAAACATTGATTGAAATTTTTGGAGAATATCTGAAATTGATTTTTTTTCCAATTCATTCTTTATAAATAATATAATATTCACTTACATACACATAAACCTCATATTTGATGAGGTTAGAACATTTGACCACCGGGTTAGGCTCTACTGAAAACTCGGGTACCATAGCAGGTGACCTTCTTGTCTATTGACATACATTTGTGGCAATTGATATACATATAGAGTATTGTGCTAAGTGCTAACCACTTAGGCTATGTTTGGCAAACTATCTGATAAGCTAGCTTATGACTGATAAGCTAGCCGGTAGCTGATGAAAAAGTCATGTTTTACAAAAAGTAGCTTATAAGCATTTAAATGACCAAAAAGGACATTAAAAAAATAGTTAATAAATAATAATTAATATTAATGAGGGCATAATTGAAATATTTACAAAAAAGCTACTCATAAGCTACTCCAAGTCTCCAAGTAGCTTTTCAAAAAGCTAGTTTATGGTCATCCAAACATGTACCAAAAAATAAGCTAGTTTTTTTTGCCAAACAATGCCTTAATTAAGCATATAATAAGTTTTCATGATCGTGATTGTTATTTTTCCAGCATCGGTTGCAACGTAAAATTTGGTAAGATTGCTTAATTTTAGAAACCAGTATATAATCGATGTCAATAAATATGTTTATCAAGTAATTCACTCTCTTAAATTAAAGCATTGGATATACTTGTTCAAACCAGTATAGGTCGATCGATGTGGTTTGTGGACAAGGGCATTTTGAAATTTGAAATATTTGTTGAAATTTATTTGGTGATTCGTTATATCGGGAAAACAATAAACATTGCGACAATTGTTCGATATGATGCGCTACTTTAGCAGTTTGTGCGTCGTGCTTATTTACGTTTGCGGTCATTGTTTTGGTATAAACTGTTAGTGCTGAATATGTAATTGTACCATGTAGAGGGACCTTTTGTGTAATTAGGGTATTCTATACCCTAGGTATATAATGTTTGTTTATTTCCTCTTTAGGGTAAGAAGTCATCCATTACACATAGTAGCCACACACACTTAGGGTTCTTCATTGTAATTGTGTGCTACATTGAGATTATTGAATATAGAGATGACTTCCATTGATGTTAATATGGATTGATTACTTGTTCTGGGATCACAATTGGTATCAGAGCTTGTAAATCTGTGATTTGGTTAGGATTGAGAGAAATATTTCCATTTTTTAGAGTTCTTCATTTTTCTTCAATTTTTGATTGATTTTAGCCATTAGAGTTCTTCTAATGGATTGGAATTGATCAAGGGTTGTTTCTAGGATAGTCCTGTGTGTTTTATTCCGCAAAAACGCAAGGATCGAAGCTCAGATTGGATTGTTTTCTTCATTTTCGCACTTTTATCTTACTGCACTCTGTTTTGGATCGAAAATCGCTGTTCTAGTGGTTTTTGGACAAAACTTGAAGTAGTAAACCTGCCCAGAATCGTATTTCGACCTTACCTACCAATTTTCAGATCATTTGGATCATTATTGAAGAATCAACTCCTGATCTTTTGAATATTCATCGAAATCGCAATCAGGATATTCATCGAAATCGCAATCGTCGAATATTCATCGAAATCGCAATCGTCGAATATTCATCGAAATCGCAGTGAGCATTGTGTGAACAATACCAAGTCGCAGTGACCTATTGCGACTTCATTCCCGAATCACAGTCCATTAACCCGTGAACAGTACCGAATCGCAATCCTCCATTGCGACTTCAAGTGTTGCGATTCCATTTCATTGCGACTTCAAGTGTTGCGATTCCAATTATTGCGACTTCATCTGTTGCGATTCCAACTGTTGCGACTTCAAGCATTGCGACTTCATTGCATTGCGACTTCAAACCCATTGCGACTTTAAGTGCGTTGAGACTTAAACTTGAAAATTTAAAAGTTACTCCTAATCAGATTTTTAACGATCAACAACAAGTAATCCAAAATGACTGCCAGAGATATGTTAACTATTGGTTCAAAGGACAAACCACCCGTTCTTTTCCCGAAAGACTTTAAGATTTGGAAAGACAGATTCCTTGA
The DNA here is from genome assembly GCA_033807775.1 of Saussurea involucrata. Classification (NCBI taxonomy): domain Eukaryota; kingdom Viridiplantae; phylum Streptophyta; class Magnoliopsida; order Asterales; family Asteraceae; genus Saussurea; species Saussurea involucrata. The sequence continues at coordinate 1,632,886 of CM066313.1, read as the reverse complement.
CTACGTTGAAAGACAAGAAAATGGAACTTTTATCCTTGAATCCTTGCTAAACGGGGTTCTAGGAGAGGTTCATGAAGAAGATCCAGAAGGTAACATGTTAGTTATTCATCCAAAGGACTACACAGGTGAGAATTTGTTGAGATACAAAGCCGATAAAGCAGCTAGGTCTTTATGTAACATCTCTTAATCCCAACATACAAGTTTCATATAATTCATCACAAAATAACATATCATAATCCAAATATGGTCCCTTAAATTCTACAATTAGGTCTTTCAGTACAAACTTTTTCGAATAAAGTAAAATACATAACAACTACTAATTATAACTGAAATCTTCATAATCATTCAACATCCACAAAAGCTAACATGATAAATCCTATCATTGTCTCTTGTTTGCTCCATGACCCGGAATACATATTTTAAAACAAAAATGAGGGTTAGACCTTGAGGTCTAGTGAGAAAAATCCCCGTTAGTAAAAGAAAACATTTGCACATAATTCACGTAAGAATACCAAATATGACTCATGCATCATGTATCTTTCCATCTCTATCTCTTTTCTTTTCCTTGGCCATATTAATTGGTAGCAAGCCAATTAATTAATTTACACCGATGTACTAAATACAGCCAACACCACTGTCCCTTTGTACAGCCAACTTTCACCGGTCCTAAGCCCGGCCAACTAGTACTCATACAATGTAATATTCATATAAACACTATATGCACTATATTACATTTAATCACATATATGTATTCCATTTGAAAAACATTTCAAATAAAACTCACCTCGTGCGTTATTACAAAAACTCTTTCAAGGTAATTCACGTAAGTCGCTCCTTCACCGAATCTGAAATCACAAAATACCAAATATTTCTCTTAACACTAAACTCACGAAATCCTCAACCCAAGTCGCAACCCAAAAAGACATGAAATCGCAATGAACAGTACAAGTCGCAACCGTGAGGAACAGTACAAAGTCGCAACCTCTTACTGCGACTTCACCCCCGAAATCGCAACCCACTATTGCGACTTCACCCTAAGTCGCAATCCACCACTGCGATTCCACCCTGGAGTCGCAACCTACTATTGCGATCCCAAACCCGAATCGCAATCAACTACTGCGATTCCAAGCCAAGTCGCAAACGACCATTGCGACTTCATACCCAAGTCGCAAACAACCATTGCGACTCCGATGAATGTCGCAGTCGTCCATTGCGACTTCGATGAATATTAACCTACTGCGACTTCGATGAATGTTAACCTACTGCGACTTCGATGAATGTCTCAGTTTACTGTTTCATCCTAAAATCCAGATTTTTGCAGTTTTAATCTATGCATGCTTATGTAACTTTGCAGATATGTTTTATACTACCATTAGAACACTATTCCAAACCCAGAATTCATATACCTTTCTAAAAATAGCATAACCCACCTCTAAAGTTCATGTAAAACCTATTATACATAAAAATAAAGACTTGAATGGATTAATACCTTGTTGTTTCAGATGAAATGAATCTTAAACTCAGCTGCAATAAATCAGATACTTCTTCTTCTTCCTTAGCTTCCTTCGATCTCTTCCTCTCTCTCCTTCTAAACCGAAAAACACACACTACACTAGGATATTTCTTGTTTTTGGCTAAAAGAAGACTTCATCTCCTATTTGGTATGCTAAAGGCGGTGGAGGTAGTGACTAGTTTTAGTAATAAGACCAATTTAATCCTCAACTTCTCCTATATGGCAAAATGCACCCCTATACTTCCATATTAAAATTATAACTTACCCTTTAACTTCTAACTTCATAATATTAAATTAAAATACTACTTATAAATAAACCAAATTAAATTTAGATAAAATACCTGGTTATTACACTTTAGTTATGCAAGCCTTAACCAACGACATATATCGGAAGGTTGATAGTTTAAGTGAAACAGGTAAAGGTATGTTTGATGAACTTATCAAGCTATATAAAGGGTCAGAAGTGGAAAACCAGCTGAGAATATCAAATGTATTCAATACATATGAGAATTTCAAGCAGAAGGAGGGTGAGAGTTTAGATAAAGCATATGATCGTTTCACAACTATCCTAAATGACCTCAACAGTTATAAAGTATCAAAATCCATCATGGAGACTAATGTGAAGTTCTTGAACGTACTTCAGCCCGAGTGGAAGAAGTATGCTCATAGAATGAAACAGAATTCCCAACTGGATTCTCTTCCGTTACAACAAATGTTTGAAACCATAAAGCAAGATGAAGATGATGCTGAGCTGAAAAGGAAGAAGTTGATGAAAAATGATAAGAGTGGTAAGAAGGAAAAGAAGATGGTGGGGTCTGAGAAGAAGGCAGAAGAAGATGAGATTGAAGATCAGCCGTTAGCATTGTTGTCAAGAAAAGCTAAGGGCAAGAGTGTTCAGAGAGAAGAATTTGAATTAGACCAAGCTGACTTGGATGAGGCAGAAAGCTTAAGGCAGGCTATGATACTTCTTTCCAAGGCCTTCAGCACAAATTTGTAAAAACTCCCGGATCAAACAACCAACGTTACTCATCTGGTTCTAAAAACTTTGAACATAAGAATCGGATTGAGTCAAAGAAGTTTGATGATCACAAGGAAGATGGTAAAAGGCTGGAGATGAAGAAGTTTGTTGAGAAAAGGGATGAAGATCAAAAGTGTTACAATTGTGGGAAAACCGGTCATTCCTCCAAAGACTGCTGGAAACCAAAGGTGAAGAATGCCGACTACTACAAGCAGAAGGCTTTGTTAGCTGAATAGAAAGAGTCGGGGATTGAGCTTCCACTAGAGGAAGAGTTTTGGTTGGACCAGACAGATGATGAAGAGGAGGAAGACACGGCTGCTTTTGCTAGGATGTGCTTGATGAGCAAAGATGATGAGGATTCAGAGGCTGATGCGGCGCCTGAGACAAATGAGGTAGATCTCTGCATTATTAATCATTATGGTAATCAGTTCCAAGTTTTTCAATTAAAACTTGATGAACAAAGCGAGAAACTCAAAAAGGCACATAAAACTATTGCACTTCAAAAGCAAGCTATCATTGACCATAAACAGTTAAACGATGATTTGAAAGATGAAAGGGTTGAGATCGAAAAATATCGAACTTATTTTCGAAGAAAAATGGATGAAATGGGAGAAAGTGTAAGAATAGCTGAGAATAGGAAGAATGAGCTCGAACAAATGTTGCGTTCTTATAAAGATATAAACAACGAATTGTCTGAAAAAGCGAGTGATCTGGAAGCGAAACTTTATAAACTTGGTCAATCCGAACAAACCATTTTTCTAAACACGCCAAAGAATTTCAGATATTACAACTCTAAATGGGGTGTGGGATATGACAATCCTCATTATTTGGAGAATGCTTTGAAAAAGGCACCTTGTATTTATAAGTTTCAATGGCTCAAGTTTCTAAAGGATCCTAAATTCAAAATTAAATGGCTTAATGAGGAGGAACATGGAGCTTAAGAAGAAGTTAAAAGAAAAACAACTGTAACCATGCAACTTCCTTATATTTATGATCAAGCAAATAGGAAGGCATTGCAAGACAAGAAAACCCTGCCTAATGACTATTTTGATAGCTATGTTGTTCAGTCACCAAAGGGAACTGTATCAAAACCAGTTTCTGAAGGAAAAATATATTATCCTCCCTTGGTACTCGAACAAAAGCTTGTTGATCTTGAATTGAATATTAAAAGCAAAATTGATGAAGTCAGAAATGATGATCAACTTGCATTTGATATTGAAAAGGAAGTGATGCTAACCGTTTTGATAGATAGCATGAATGAAAAATCTGAGAAGGTTGTTTCTGTCTCGTCTTTAAAAACCTTAGAAGAAAAGAAATCTCTCGAACTTAGATGTTTGAATCTCTCACGTCAAGTTTCGGATTTTCAGAAAAATTTATTTCTTGAAAAAGATAATATTGAGAAAGAAAGAGAGAGATTTAAATTTGAAAGAATGTCTTTTGAAACTGAAAATGTTTTGCTTTCAAAGAAAATAGTTGATTTAGAAAACATTTTGATCAAAGAGAGAAATGATCTTGAGTCCAATAAAGAATACTTTCAAAATGAGATCTCAAGACTCATGGGAAAATTGACAGATCTATCCACCGAAGCTATGACAGAGTTTGCTAGCAAAGTTTCCTCTGATTCAGATGCTTCCTCATGCAAAGCTTTCATGGGCGATTCTCTTAATAGAAGCATGATGGCGGTTGATTTGGATGATTTTGGTCCCATTGAGTTAGAGGAAGAACCTGTTAATGAAAACTCTTGTGACTTCTCTCATCACTCCTCCTCCAATGATATTAAAGTTGATCATGTTATTGCCACTCCTTGTGAAAGGAAGGATAAGCAAGTTCAACAAAAGGATGTTAATTTTGACTTTAGTGCTAAACTTCCGGATCATTCCGATTTTTTGGTCAAGGAAGAGGAACCCAAGGAGAAATTCTTCGAAGGGGAATCTTCTAAGACCGTTGAGAAAAAGAAAAAGAAAAAGAAAAATAAGCGTAAATCTAAATCTTCTAAAGTTCAAAATTCCTACGCTTACGATTCTTACTGTGATTCCATTTCAGATCGTAATTTAAGAAACAACTCGCGGGTAGAGTGGAGAATAAAGGAGTTCACACATGATGTGGCCCAGAGAAAATCATCTACTGTCGCTTTTAATTCCAAGAAAAACACTTTTGTTTCTAATGTTAGTGATCGTGTTGCTTCAAACAAACAAAAACTTGTAATTCCGTACAAGATTTCTTCTATGCAACAACTGATTAATTTAGCACATGATCAAATTTGTTGCTCTTCATGTGGTGTAGATGATTTTATCTGCAAGTCTGATTATTCTTCATGGTTTGGTTATAATTTCTATGGTTCAAATCGTTTTTATTCAAATAGATATTATAATCACTACAATTCAAAGAAGAAGGTTAATTCTCCTAACCCGAAAGGACCCAATTGGCAGTGGGTACCTAAAACTGTTTAAACTCCATTTTGCAGCTCTGTCATGTGTGGTATTTGGATAGTGGTTGCTCTAAACACATGACAGGTAGAAAGGAGCTGTTGAACAACTTTGTGGAACACGATGGAGGGAAAGTTAAGTTTGGAAATGATCATTATGCTCCAATCAGAGGTTATGGAGATATTGTGACCGACAAAGTCAGAATAACTAAGGTGAATTATGTTGAAGGCTTAGGGCATAACTTATTTAGTATAGGTCAGTTTTGTGATAAAGACCTAGAAGTCCATTTCAAGAAGACTCGGTGCGCAATTCTAACCAATGGAGGAAATGAACTTCTAGTTGGTTCGCGAAAGTCAAATCTTTACACTATTGATCTATCAAAAGTTAAGCCGAAGAATGACGTATGTCTGTTGTCTAAGGCATCTATGGAAAAGAGTTGGTTATGGCATAGACGACTATCTCATCTCAACTTTCGTTACATTCAAAAAGCTAACGTTGGGTGATTTAGTTATAGGTCTACCAGTTCTGCAGTTTGAGAAAGACAAATTCTATATTGCTTGTGAGAAGGGGAAGATAAAGCGAGCCCCTCATCCACCGAAACCCGAACCCAGCACACAAAAACCGTTAGAAATCCTTCATATGGATCTCTGTGGTCCGATGAAGACTCAGAGTGTCAGTGCCAAACGATACGTGTTAGTAATTGTCGATGACTATTCGAGATATACTTGGGTCAAGTTTCTTCGATCAAAAGACGAAACACCTGACTTGATAATCTCGTTAATCAAGCAACTTCAAGTGAACCGTCAACAATCAGTTCAGACTGTTAGGTCAGATAACGAGACAGAATTCAAGAAAAAGACTCTTGATGATTTCTTTAAATCATTAGGAATTTCTCATCAGTTTTCTGCAGCTAGAACTCCTCAGCAGAACGGAGTCGTTGAGAGACGAAATCGAACACTTGTTGAAGCTGCCAGAACGATGCTGTCATATGCTGATCTACCTCTGTTCTTGTGGGCTGAAGCTGTTGCTACGACATGCTATACACAAAACCGTTCAATTATCCATCGCCGGTTTGGTAAAACTCCATATGAACTGATTAATAATAGAAAACCTGTGATACACTACTTTCGTGTGTTTGGTTGCAGATGTGTTGTGCTGAACGACAAGGACAACTTGAACAAATTCAGTCCAAAGGGTATTGAGGGCGTTTTCATCGGATACTCACTCACGTCAAAAGCATATAGAGTCTATTTCAAGTCGTCTAGAACTGTGAAAGAAAGCGTAAATGTCAGATTTGATGAAACCGAGACAATGGTTTCTGTGCAAAACAGTACAGAACCCGCTATATCAGGTGTACTAGCATCTGGACAGATTCGTCCTATGATGACTAGATCTTCGAACAAGGATCAAGCATCCGCTTCTAACTCTAAACCTGATGATCTTGATTTATTGTTTGAATACTTTTATGATGATTTTTTCAGAAGTGATAAACCTAATTCATCTATGTCTGACAGGAGCAATGTTGTCACACCACCAGCTAATGCTACTTTGTCAGGGCCTTCACCGGAACTGACTACTCCTTCATCTGGTGCAACAACTCCTGCTACAAAGTAACATGCATAGGGAATCTCCACAAGCAACACAACATGTATCCACGAATGGTGCTTCTTCGTCAGGTACAACTTCTAATGACAATGGTGAGGATTCTGCAACTCAACGTGAGTCATCTTCTGAAGCAGAACCGGAGGGAGTTCCTGTTGACATTTCTGTCCATGAACCCGTCTCACTTCCGGAACCTACCTTGACAATAGAGTTGAATTTTGATAGAGATCCTACCTTAGTGGATCCCAACTATGGTGCTATAATTGTTCATCCTCATGCTTCAAGATGGACTAAGAGTCACCCAATTGAACAAGTTATTGGTGATGTCTCCGAACCTGTAAAGACTAGATCTGCAACGGCTAATGAAGTCCTTTACGCGCTTTTTCTAAGTCAAGTTGAACCTACAACAGTTCGACAAGCCTTGGAAGATCCGGATTGGATCATTGCCATGCAAGATGAGCTGAATTCGTTTGAAGCATTGAATGTGTGGCGATTAGTTCCTAGACCCAAAGGTAAAACAGTGATTGGTACCAAGTGGGTCCTCAAGAATAAGAAAGATAAAGATGGGATTGTTGTGAGAAATAAAGCACGCCTTGTAGCCAAAGGGTATAGGCAACAAGAGGGAATTGACTATGATGAGACGTATGCACCGGTGGCTCGCTTAGAGGCAATTCGGATGTTTCTTGCATTTGCCGCTTTCAGAAACTTCACTGTCTATCAAATGGACGTGAAGACTGCTTTCTTGAACGGTATCTTGAAAGAAGAAGTATATGTTTCTCAACCAGAGGGTTTTGTGGACAAAGATAAACCAGATCACGTCTACATTCTTGACAAAGCTCTCTACGGTCTAAAGCAAGCCCCTCGCGCCTGGTATGAAATCTTATCTACCTACCTACTTGGTGCTGGCTTTCGAAAAGGTAAAATCGACACAACTCTCTTCACTCTGCATAAAAACGGTGAGATCCTTTTAGTACAAATTTACGTTGATGATATTATATTTGGTTCAACCGACCCTGGATTGTGTACTTGGTTCTCGGGTATAATGAAGACCAGATTCCAGATGAGTATGATGGGAGAGATTAATTTCTTTCTTGGATTACAAGTCAAGCAATTCTCCCCAGGCATCTTCATTAACCAGTCGAAGTATGTGTTTGACATCTTGAAGAAATTTAAGATGGAAAACTGTACCTCTATTGGAACACCTATGGCTCCTGGATCTAAAATAGGTCCGGATCCACAAGGTGAGGATGTAGATGTTAAGGATTACCGCGGGATGATAGGCTCTTTAATGTACCTGACGGCAAGTCGTCCAGATATAATGTTTGCAACATGTCTCTGTGCAAGATTTCAGGCACAACCAAAGGTATCTCATCGGAGTGCTGTTAAAAGAATCTTTCGATACTTGAAGGGGACACCGTACCTTGGTCTGTGGTACCCGAAAGGAATAGGATTTGAACTCACTGCATATTCTGATGCCGATCATGGTGGTAGTATGCTAGACCGGAAGAACACATCTGGTCATGTCCAGTTTTTGGGTGATAAACTAGTAAGTTGGTCCTCGAGGAAACAGAATTGTGTTTCAACATCAACTGCGGAAGCAGAATATGTGGCCGCTGCCAGTTGTTCACAGGTTCTATGGATGAAGACTCAACTATCTGACTATGACTTCAAGTATGAGAAGATCCCCATTTACTGCGATAGCAAGAGTGCAATTGCAATATCAGCTAATCCGTTCCAACATACAAAGACCAAACACATCGACATAAGGTATCATTTCATCAAAGATCACGTTGAAAAAGGTACGATTGAGCTATACTTTGTCACAACTGAGTTTCAACTTGCCGATCTTTTTACCAAAGCCTTGGATGAAAAACGTTTTAATTTCTTAGTATCCAAGCTCGGCATGTTGAACATGAAAGTTTAATATTCTATATTGATCATATAATGCATGGAAATATGTGTCACTCAATCTAGTTTTCTCTATCTAGATTGATACATACAAATTTTCATCTCATTCTATTCTCAATCTAAAATATTTAATTTCATGTCCTTGTTGTTTTTCATTGTTTATTATCTCTGCTGCCTTTTATTTCTTGTTATGATATCTATGCCTGCATAAGGTGTGTTCATAGTCTCAGGGGGAGTACAAATTATAGAGTATGCACAAGAATAGGGGGAGCGTGTATCTCTGACTGAGCTTGTAAGTGTTGATTTCCTGTGCTTCTTATTTAAAGATCTCAAGGTAAGTTTTCTAATCTGTTTTTAAACCACTTGCTTTTAAATGATGAAAATCTCTTTGCAAAATCTTTGCATCATTTAAGGGGGAGTGAAAATCGTGTTTTTAAAAAACCTTAAATGCTTAATCAATTGGAAGTTGGACATCTTCCAATGTGATAAAATCTTTCTTTTGTTATCTGAAAAATGTCCAATTTACATCAATATCGCTTGCGATTTCACATATGAACAGTGAGATGTCGCAGCCTTCTATTGCGACTTCTCAATGAGCTTAAATAGTATCAAATCGCAATGGTGCATTGAGACTTGGAAGTTTGAACAGTGCCAAATCGCAATGGTCTATTGCGACTTGGAGGTTTGAATAGTGCCAAATCGCAATGGCCTACTGCGACTTGATCATGTGAATAGTGATGAACAGTACCGAGTCGCAATAGCCTATTGCGACTTGGGGCGATGAACAGTACCGAATCGCAATAGTCTATTGCGACTTGGTCTGGTGAACAGTGTAAATCGCAATGGTCTATTGCGATTTCATAAGTTGTCAGGTCGTGATTTGTTCATTGCGACTTGATGACACGTGGCTGGTCAAACCTTGGACCAATCAGATTGTGCCACGTGTCACCGCTTTTTTCAAAATTCCTATATGTTGAGACTTTGACTTTTCAAAATTCAAAATTTCTTAAACCCTCTCGAAGTCTCTCTCTACTGCTATTTCAATTCGAAGTTTTTATCGAGTATCTGGTTCGAGGAATCACTTCACATCATCATCGAGGTATTGTATCTCAATTTCTATCGTCATTCATCCATTAATTCGTATGCTATTGTCGATTTTTAGGGTTTTAGGTTCGAAATTTCTTTAATCTGCTTAAAATTCATTTGTTGTTGCTAGATAGGATTTTTAGATGGCTAGGGTCTGTTTGCGAACGTATTTCGAGTCCAGTGGTAGTGGTTTTAACTTTTTTAGTGCGAAAAACAAGTTTTTAGGGCTTGAACACTTAGGATTTTTCTGTGTTCAACCAAGTCGCAGTCAACAGATCTTCAAACATTCAAGCAAGTCGTAGTGGTCTTTCATTCATCCAAGTCGCAATCGTTCATTGCGACTTGGGGACCGAATCGCAATCTTGCATTGCGACTTCATCATGTCCAAACCTCTTCCCATTGCGATGTCGCAGTGGTCAGTGACATGCCCTTTTTTAGTTGATTGCGACTTAGCCAAGACTTAGAAATTTTTTTTGAAATTTTTTTTTTAAGGCAAACTCGATTTTGGTCCGATTCTTAACTGTGTACTATTCCAGATGGCTGATCGCGATGAATATGCTTCGGATGATAATACCATTATCCGTTCGCATCGTTCGTCACTTCCTTCAGTAAACGCGCATGACCTAGACGAGGAGATATATCCGTCGACGAGCCCGGCTGTGCAATTTCTAGATAACAACCACCATCTAGATCTTGCAGTTCGTTTTGAACATCCAATCATCACTGAAATTATCAGTCGTCATCCGGTACTGATTGCATTGACGAAGGTCGAGCTCGTGCCCGCAATATACCTCAAACAGTTCTGGAGTACCTTAACCTACCGACCAACAGATCGAGTACCAAAGTTTACAGCTAAGCTAGACCACTTCGATGTCCGATTCACACTTCGGGGACTTAGACGATCTCTAAACCTTCCCAGTGAAAATCTTCAGGATCCGATTCCTGAATCTCGGCTTCTTGAGGACATTCGAAGTCTGGGTTATCAACCTCCACCCAATCTTCCACTGACTGGATCTTCGACATTCAGACGCAACTTCCTCCCGCCAATCTACTATTCTATATGCTCTATCTTCATTAGATGTATGACTTCAAAGCATAATGGGTTAGATAAGACCAACCTAGCAACTCTACGCATGTTCCACGCGTTCGTCTTCAATCACAACATCGACTATGCCGTCTTGATCTGGAATGAAATTATTGAACTTGCTGCCGATCAGCTAAAACCGAAGATGAGACGTAACTTCGTCCCATTTCGGCGGTTCTTCCAGATCTTGATACATCAAGCCATGACAGACAACGACGAGATCCCACGCCGAGAGCAACATCCCCGAGGGCCGAGCCAGTACATGCACGTTCTAAGAATGCCCAAGGCGATGAATTTTGCTCATGCTGCCGTTCTACGAGAAGACTTACTTGCTTATGCTGACCAACAGTCCAGGGTAGTTAGGCAATATAAGATAGAGAATGCATTGCCGGTCCAGCCAGAGCCGGAGGGACCTACCCACGATGCAAATCCTTTAGGAGGTGAGGGTCTAAGAGTCGAGGGGGTTCAGGAACAAGGGGGTGTTCCTGAACAACGAGGGGTGAGAAGAACTAAAAGAAAGAGTGTTGGGAGAAGATTACGGACTGTTGGTCATGCATCCTCTTCGCGACCAGCTCAATCACCACCTCAAATTCCTCCAGTTAATTTCTTTGACGATGATGTAACTTGGGATGAAGCTTATGCTGCTGCATCATCTCCCGATGATGATACAGCTAATCCAGACAACGAGATGGAACCTTTCTTTCCTCCACATGATGATGATGATGATAATGACGACTCAGGACATGACCCGTTAGTGAACTTGATTCCGAGACACATGGGCAAAAGGCCACGTGTTGTCAGTTCGGATACTGAATCGACTCGACACACTGGATTTCTCGACACTGCTACTACTGCTGCGGGTACTTCAACCATAAACGAAGAAGTAGAAGAAGAAGTAGTAGTAGAACATATAGGTAGTGGTGAGGAACGAGGGAGAAAAGAATTGAGTGAAGCTGTGACAGAGCCGAAAAAAGTTTTAACTACCGACTCTCCCCAAACCGTTACTAGCCGGGTAGCCACATCTACTACCGACGTGCGTTCGTCGCCGTTGCGTATTGAACAAGCCGTGGTCCGCCCAGCCATGCAAAGCACAGCCCCTCTCATCCACTCATCGGTCTCTCAATAGGCTGGTGTTTCATTCTCCACAGGGGTTTTAGCACAAACTCTATCGGCGACACACTCGGTGTCTGCTGGTATTGAAACAGGTAGGCTCCCGCCCCGGCCACTGCCGTTCTTTCAAAGCACACAGAGTCTAGAGCTTTTCGGTTCCACATCCTTTCCTAGGCCACGAATGTTTGTACAACACCAAGTTGGAGGCTTTCGTGCCCCAACCGGAACGCCCAGAGTGTCGTCGCCATTCGTTGGTGCTTCACGAGGACCGGGCGGAAGACCTGTCATTGCTAACACCATGCCAGCTTTGAACACAGGCAGTACGGTTGCTACAACCGCTACTTCAACCAGTAACCTAAGTGGTCTGGGTGTTAGTTCCCATATTGCTGAACGTGTACGGTCTTCTATTGGACCGGATAACCTTGTTACAGTGCCCCTTTTGCAGATTGCTATCAAGTCCTTGAGCAACTCTTATAAAGCTCATGTTGCCGAAATGAAAGAAGAGATGAAAAAGTTGTCTCAAGATGTATCCAGGGCTGTAAAAGGAAAAGGCACTGCAGAATCTACTGAAACACAACCCGACCCACAAACTCTACCAGTTCCATTACACCAAATCCCAACTGACCAGCTCAAATCAGAGCTGTTAGCCCGACTTTTAGCCCAAGGCGATTCCAACACTGCTGAAGAAGTAGATCTTGTTTCACTACTACGCCAACAATCACAACCTCAACCCCAACCTCAAACGTCAACATCCTCAGATGGGTTAGCTACTCTAAACACACAGTATCAGAAGCTAACTGATGCTATCACAGATATGACCAACGCCCTACTGACTGGATATCAGGCTCTTGCCACACGGGTTTTAGTTGTTGAAGAAAGGTGTGGTGTTCAAGCTGAAACCTCACAGAAACGAAGACATGATGATCAGGATCCGCCTGATCAACATGAGGGGGAGAAGAGATCTACAGGAGTTGGTGAATCAAGTGGGACAGCTACTGGAATTGTTCATGGCTCAGATCAGCAAGCTGGTGAACAGGAAACAGGTGGAACGGATACTGTTATGGAGATAGTGGAAGACACAGTAGTTCTAGCTGATGTCATAGCTGGGGTTGAAAAGTCTGCGGCTGTTGACAATAGAACTGAAATCATAGACATTGACTTAGATGCAGAACCTGATCTTCTAAACTTCAAGATCAAAGAAGAAATGATTGAGGCCTTAGATGAACTTGACTTTGAGACAGAAACTGGGGTTCTGGATATGGATATAGAGTCCGAAGAAGATGTTCCGGCCATGCTAGAAAATGCTCCATCAAATGTTGAAACAGCAGGTCCAAGCTCAGGTACTCTAGCTCCACATGCACCGATAATACCGGATGGTAAGATTAGAGATCGAGTACTTGATGCAGAACTTCATTTTTTCAAAGCTATTATTGATGCTGAACCAAGGTATGTAGCCACTGGAGAGAGAGTTTCAATCCAAACTCGCTTTCTAGAAACCTTAAGGAAAGAATTGTATGTGCGGGAAGTTCAGCGAGTCAATTTGGAAAAGGTATATGGGATTGAAGATTGGCCATCACTGAAGAAGGTCGAATTCTTATATGTTATGAAGAACAAAGACAGAGGATCAGAAGCAGTCAAGTCAGATAACATAATCATGAAGATACTCAAAGTTGAATCTAAGAAGCTGTTTGATGTCTTCTATCCTGAGTTCACCGTCTTGAGATCAGATGGGTCTGAAAGCGTATTTTCTGAAGCTGATTTCAAGAGTCTGAGGTTGAACGATCTTCTGAGTCTTCTCAACCTTCTTGTTGAACATCCGGAGCTGAAGAGTACTGAGAACAGGATACAATACAGAGCTGCCTTCCGAAGTGTGAAGAACTTTATGAAGAACATCCTGAAGTTCTCATACCTTACTGACTTTCAGATGGGCTTGGAATCCTTGCAAGCCAATGTGAACCTGAGAAGACCGAACAGACGTTTATCAGATATTCAAGGTATCCCAGCTTACACCGTACTGAGCAAGCCAGAACTTGGAGTTGTTTACATTGATACTGACTCAAAGAAGAAATTTATGCGAGTCATTGAAATGAACAAGTTCTGTGAGGGTACTTTGAAGATCATCTCAGTTCATCTGGAAAGCAGGCTTTGTCTGGATGCCAATGGAGAAGTAAAGCTTACTGACAAAGAAAAGGATCTGATCAACCAAGTGCTAAAAGCCATATCTTACCGAAAAGACTACCGCCTGGAACTGCGCCGATTCGAACACATCTTTGGTCTCCGTAAAAGTATTGTGACACCAGTAGACGTCTAAATCTTTTTCTCTACATTGGTACAAAGGGGGAGAATGTTAGTGCTGAATATGTAATTGTACCATGTAGAGGGACCTTTTGTGTAATTAGGGTATTCTATACCCTAGGTATATAATGTTTGTTTATTTACTCTTTAGGGTAAGAAGTCATCCATTACACATAGTAGCCACACACACTTAGGGTTCTTCATTGTAATTGTGTGCTACATTGAGATTATTGAATATAGAGATGACTTCCATTGATGTTAATATGGATTGATTACTTGTTCTGGGATCACATAAACATACTCTTTAATTTGTTCGTTATTAAACATGTTAATAGTATTTTTAGGGGTCGTTTACCAAATGCTTAAGTCACATTACGAAACCAGAAGGACATGGAAAAGATCGAGAATTTTACCCGATAAGAGCGTGTCAATGACCGAGAGTCTGGTCTGGTAAGTTACGGCGACGGCATACGACCTTTACCCTGTTAGCCAGATAAATTGTTGCATACGATGGATTAGAATCTTACCGAGTAAGGTAAGTGAGTGTGTTGAATCGTATATGTAAGTACTTATTGGGTAAGTCCCTTAGTTTGTACGAATGTCATGGAGTCATCGCAGACGAACCTCTTTTGCCACAAGGGCTATTGCAACACATGAATTCAAACTTTTAAGAAACATTGTTTTATTTTCTAGACGAAATCAAGTAGGCTTCAAGAGAAATTAAGGAGAAAGGAAAAAAAATACAAAGATTTAACAAGGTTTCTACAAAAATGCAACAAACACAGAAATATATATTAGACATTCTAATTCTAATCGTGGAATAGGAACCGCCTACCACTAATGACACCAGTCAATCTTGATACAAGATTTTGAATCATGTATGATCTCAATAGGTTCCTTATCCCACAATTCGGAGGAACTTGTTGTACCTTTGACTCTTTCTGTTGAATCACCTTTACTTCTCCCTGAAACAAGTTCAACTATAAAGCTAGTAGGCTTCTCTATGGAAAATGAAATGGTAGTGTGTTTTGACTTCCACCATGAGGTATGCCTTAATAAACCGAAGGATATATATATATAGCACGTGGCATACCATGTTTTCAAAGGAGTTTCATAACACACCTCCAAAACATCTTCATTTTCCCTACCCATCACGTCCTCGATAGTAAATACACAATTGTTACCGAATGAAAAACTAAAAGCATTAATGCATATTAAGAATCCACTGAATTCGTTGCACCAGTTCCTTGGAAGCTCTAACATGAATATTCTCCTTGCTAAGCCTTGTGGTTGATGGCGTTTATCACGATAAAAAATGAGACTGATGGACCGATCATTAATGGCATTTCCCTATCATGATGAATATTGTTTTTTAGTCTATATATATATATATATATATACACACACACACAAATTAATATTGAAATTCAAGAACAAGATATAAAGAGTGATACCTGAAGCATGGATTGTACTTCTCTCTCAATGTCACCCGATATACTCCCAATTGGAAGTGAGATTCTCTGCAACCATCTAAGATTTGTTGGAATATCTACAAGTTTAAGCCCTTTGCACCCAATGATGAGAATAGCTATGCTTTCTGGGAGATCCGGTAATTCTACAAGCTTATAGCAATGTGACAGGTTGAGGTGTTTGAGAGTACGAAGTTGCAAGAGGCTAAAAGGCAACCGTGAAAAATCATTCCTACCTAGTTCTAATACTTGTAGGTTGGGTAACTCGCAAAAAACAGATGAGATGTCCGCTTCATTTATCCAATTGCCCATACCAAGACGCAACGTTTTTAAGGAAGGTGGAATACCAAGAAACTTCATGCTTGGGTGGAGATTGTTGAAGGTTGTATCAAGTATATCAAGCACCTCTAAACCACAGTTTACATCTAAGAGGCCCTCTGCTGGTATCTTAAGCTCTTCACAACCACTGATATAAAGCTTTTTCAAATGTTTTAAGAGATGGAAGTTGCCTTCAATACTCTCTAGACTTCTGCAGCCACCCAAATCAAGAGAAAAAAGGTTGGTACAATATTGTCCGATTGACGAGGGTACAACTTTTATTCCAGTTCCACTCAAAGAAAGATGTACCATGTTGTCCATGTTCATTTGGATCTTCGGGAACTTGCAAAGACTAGAGCACCCAGAGAGATCAAGAGTCTCCAACTTTTTCATCCCGCTGATGGGTGGAAACATTTTAAGGTCGAAACAGCACTGCATTTCCACGGAAATAAGCCTTTCATGATATCCAATTGATGGATGGATACATGTTAACTTATAACAGTTCGCGAGTATTATTCTTTCAAGACATGGAAGTCCGTAAAAATCTGGTGTCGTGATAAGATTATGGCTAGAACTGAGGTCGAGCACTTTCAAATTTGGTAGAATCTGTTGTATACAATTACACACAAGTCAACGATGTCAAAATATCTTTTTAGTAGCATTGAGTGTTAACTGATAAGCTAGGATACATAAAGATAGAAAATAATGTTAACTAACACAAAATAATTATATTTTTCCAAAAACAAATTAAAATGGTGCATGTATCAAACTGGGCCAACATCCTCTTCACTTTTTGGAAAATGTTCGGACAACAACACCTATTTAAAAATACACAATCGCTTACCCATAAGTGCTTACCAGCTCATTTTACTTTGTCGGATGAACTTGACAATGTTTTGAGAATCTTATCAGGTAAGAGCGATGGCAATTGACAAGGACCGAGAGTCTTACCTAAGTAAGGGTGACGACTCTTACCGGATAAAAATGTTGCATACGGTGATGTTTTAATGAACTAAGATCTAATCCGGTAAGTTAATTGAACGTGTTGACTATTATTAGGTATGTTTTGGGTAAACGGTCCCTTAGTCACACCAAATTTGATAAAATAAACTTTTTTCCCATTGTTGATTAGATATTTCAGTTTATCTTCTAAATGCTTAGGAGCATATAAATAAGTTCCACGACTAGCGATCACTACTTTATAATTCATGTCTCGCATTTAATTCCCAACTCCTAAGAACTCAATGCTTGACGACTCTTAAGAACATTTAATTTTTATGAATAACATTTAGTTCTTCGAGAAAAAAAAGTAAAACTAAATTTAAAAAAGAAAAACAAATCTATCATAGCTAAGTAGAACGGTTCATGTTTTCGTTTTAATTCTTAACCCATTCATATATGTAAATAGAATATATTATGTAGATTATTCATATTTATAATTGATCGACCACTTTGCTTTCATCCCATAATTAATGAGAAAAACAATAAGAATTACCTTATCATCCTTCCAAAGTTGCTTTAGATCGCCCGAAGTCAATCGCAGATAAGAAAGATTTGTTGATTGAAAATTTGTTGGCAATGAAGTTTCTGGATATCGATCCCAAGAAATCCACCGAAGTTCCTTCATGTTTACAACAGCAGCACCAGGAAGATTCTTCCCCCACATATTCCGATATCTTAATGCTTCAATCCAGTGATTTTCCTGTGATAGAGGAACAAAATGGTGTTAGGGTTGATTTAGAGTATATCTTTATCGGTATACATGCATGTATCATTCATTGCATATATAACTTATATTATATACACGGCTAGCTTAAACATTATGGTCCTTGCCTCGGTTGGTGTAGCACATATCTTTACAAGATCCTCCATCCGCCAAACCCTGCTGTGTTTTTCAGGATTTTGGGGGTATTTTCCTCGAACGATGTAGTGACCCATTTCTTGAATTAGATCATGCATATCAAACCTTCCTTCTTTTGACACAGTTAAGAGAGCCTTTTCTTTCAGCCTCCTTACTCCTATTTTAGGGTGAAGACCACAAGCTTCAAGTATCACCCATGGATCATCATCATCATCGTAGTGCACCTCTCCCCTAAAAAAACATGCAATATCTAGGAACAACTTTTTCTCCATAGGTTTAAGTCCGTCGTAGCTAATTTTAAGCGTTTCCACGATGCCATCTTCTGGGACATCTTTTAGTCTGGCCAAGGCGCTCACCCACTCACTCTTGTCTTTGTCACAAAGAAGTGAACCCATAACTTTAAGTGCTAACGGGAGCCCACGAGCATAGAAAACAACCTCATTTGAAAGAATATCATAATCGTCTATATAGTTACCAAGTCGAAGTGCATGCTTGCAAAAGAGCTTCATAGCCTCGTCGTGATTTAACAAGCTAATATCATATATCACATTTACTTGTTGAATATTCAGTAAATGTTGATCTCTAGTTGTGATTATAACTCTGCTTCCTTCATTAAACCAATTATGTGATCCAGCCAACGCCTCTAGCTGGTCAGCATCGTCAACATCATCAAGAACCAGCAAGACCTTTTTACGACGAAGTCTACTCTTTATCAACATTCTTACATCTCCATAGAGTTCCTCTTTTTTTTGTTTCAAAACATGTGAGAGAATTTCTTTTTGCAATGCTTCTAAACCATACTTGTGTGATTCTTCCCGCACATTTTTTACAAAGCAACATCCATCAAACTTGCTAGAGATTTCATCATAAACAGCATACGCAAGAGTAGTCTTACCACCACCACCAAGCCCCCATATTCCAACCGTCAGCACACCTTGTGAATCGATTGCTAACTTTGATTTCAAATCTTGCAGGCGACCCTCTATTCCAATCAGGTCTTCATTGTCACTTGAAGTTGCCACACATACTCTTTTTGAAATTGTGCTAACAATTTCTTTGATGAATAGTGTCTCAGGCCTAGAGATTGGATATACAAAGATAATTAACAGATGCCCGAATTGGAAAAAAAGGTAATCCGTTCCATTAAACAAGGAAAATGAGTCTAAGTACCTTTTAGATTTCATTAATCCAATACAACATTTGAACGACAAACCTATTGGCTTTATCCTTCGAAAACATGGGATCAATTTATCATGAAAGGATTGGCTTTATCCTTTGAAAGCTTATATGATACAAGTATAATTGTGTTGTAGAGTGCTAACACCTTAAGCATTATATTTTAAAAAAAATAATAAGATTACCCATTGGGGACATGTCCAGATAGGTTGCCTGCATCAAAAAGTGCTTTTCTCCAAGATTCAACATTTTTCTTCTCTGCCTCGTATTTGGCAAATGCTTCTCCATATTTTCTTTTCTGTTTTCGGACTTCAGAGGGATCAATGTGATAAAATATGGGAATAACAATTTGTTTCCTCTCAACCTTGCATTTCATAATATGTTCAAGTTCTTGCAAGCACCAAGAAGAATCAGCATAGTTTTCAGAGAATACAACGACAGCAATCTGTGAGTCTTCAATAGCCTTCAAAAGCGATGGATGGATGGTTTCGCCCCGAGGAAGTTCTTCATCATCCTTGAAAGTCCCAATTCCTTGTTGTACAAGAGCTGAATAGAGATGATCCACAAAAGTGTAGCGAGTGTCTGTTCCTCTAAAACTGAGAAAAACATCATATTTCCAGGAGGTGGGGGGAGTGGAGTGAAAAGACGATGATGATGAAGATGCCATGGAACGGTTTGGGTTTGTTTAAAATCGATATATACTAAGAAAAGGTTGAAGAAGAGAGATGGATGTGGTTTGAGGAGATGAACAAATTAAGTGAAAGTAAATATAGATGGATGAGAAGTACTTAGAAGAAGCGTTTGCAGCAGCCCCACCACATTTTAGAGGAAATTTCCACCAACTAATTGTCTATCAATTTAATTAAAGTAGCCATCAGCCATGGGAGGAGGTTTCTTGGTTGCTGCTCTTTTGGTTCTTTAATGAAATTAAAAGGATTTCGTTGACCTTTTTTTGCCTTTTATTGCATGGATCAAAACTATAATACATTCGATTATATTATATATTTTTAATATTATTATTATTAAGATATTAAAGGCTTTTATCACCGCCTTTCTCTCATCCACACCATCAACCTCCCACATCTACTACCGTTGATCCAGTTGCTTATTTTACCGGGTAAAATTATACTATATCAAAACAGTATTGTATGCGATATATAATTACCGGGCAAGTCTTTACCGAGTAAGAGTACTATATTCATCGCTTTTACTAGGTAGGATTCTTAATCTTTGCCATATTCATCGAGTAAGGTAAATGACACTAAATATTTATTATATAATATATATATATATGTATAGGAGTACATTTCTCCGGTCCTAAAAACTTGTACGTAGACAAAAAAAACAGAAATTAATGGATGAGAAATTAAATGAATTAAATTGCGAAAAGACAATTTAAGTTTGTAAGGTTGCGAAAACATGGAGAAAATGTTGCTGAAAAATCAATAAACCCGGTCAAAAAAAGACCATGTTTTTCAAATATTGATCACAAAATCACAATCCTACCCTCGATAATATAATTATAATTAATTCAATTTATTCGGTTTAATATAACAATAAATCATATTTAACACAACCTTTTCAACCAACGACGTCTTTTTTACATAGGTAATTAACGCTATGTTTTTTTTCAAGATATTATGAAAGGCAGAAGAAATCTTATTGATAGAAGAAGTATATATTGAAGATAAATATTAAATTAAAAAACTAAGATTTTAAAAGAAACTTGTCTGTTTTAAGCAATTTATCTTGAAAAAAGAAAGAACCGAAGAACCTATCCAAACCGTTAGATATGATTTTAAAAGAAACTTATCTGTTTTTTAAGCAATTTATTTGGTGATTCGTTATATCGGGAAAGCTGTCAGGATCGAATCTTAACAAGATTGATAATACCTAGAATTCAGAATTAAAGAATCTGCGGAATAGAACTTTAATTCTCACAATCAATGAACAATATATCAGAAAAACACACAACTGTTTGTATTCAATGCTTCGACTCACAAGATTACAACCAAACCTCAATCTTGATGAACAGGCTCAATCAAGACGACTTATACTTCTCTAGAAATAGGGTTCTAAACCTTGAGGTTAATTCTCTCTAAACAAAATCGAATTGTATCTCACGTATATCACTTGTGTATTTTCTCCTTGAATAGCTATCTATAAACATCTATTTATACACAATAAGTACAAGATAACTATCAAAAATAAATTGATCTTCTGAATCTTCTTTAAGCATATCTTCATCCATTCCATCTTTATCTCCAAAATCTTCGCATTCCAAACTTATCACCTCAGCAGTATTAATCTTCATTCAGCATGAGCAGTACTAATATTCTCCAGCAGCACTAATTCATTCCAGCAGTATTAACTCATTCCAGCAGCATTAACTTGTTCCAGCAGCATTAACTTGACTAGCAGTACTAACTTGACTAGCAGTACTAACTTGACTAGCAGTACTAACTTGACTAGCAGTACTAACCTTGTTCCAGCAGCATTAATGTATCAGCGGTACTAACAATAATCTAGCAGTATTAACTTTGTCTTGCAGTAGTAACCATTGCATAAGCAGTACTAACTTTGATCTGGCAGTATTAAGGTTGTTCTGGTAGTAGTAATGTAGTTCTGGCAGTACTAATCATACTTAGCAAATCTTCAGTTCCCAACAATCTCCCCCTAACTTGACTTTTCAGGTTGAGAAGTCAAGTTCTTCAGATGATGCTTCCAAAACTTAATCTTGAACACACAAGTCAGGATTCAATCCCAAACTTTGATTTAAGATCCTTCTTACCAGGTATCTTGCCATCTTAGAATCTTTGTTACTCACCAACTTAGTTTTTAGCATTCCTTTCAACCTTGTCATGCTGTGCTCGTATATTTTATCCACCAAATAATACTCATGATATGTATTGTCAAGAGTTATGACATACACACCACAGTTTTCAATAAGCATCTATTTGGTAACAACTTGAAATTGCCTTTCTGTCAAATACTTAACTGCTTCTGTATTGAACATTAGACACAAGAATTCAAGTACCATTTTGGTGATGGACATTCCGTTCTCAGTCAGCATATTTCCATAAAGCTTCATTCCCACCTTGAACATCTCTTCCAAGTCTGATCTAGAACACATCCTTAAAAGTCTTCCCCATGTAGAACTGACCTCAAACTTCCCATCTGCTCTTTTTACTCTAATGTACTCCTTTCTCTGATCTTTCAAAGTATCCCAGAAGATGATTTCAGGATCCATAGAAGCTAATGGTTTAACTTTGATAGGACTAGAATCAACCACAGTAATATACATATCACATTGAGTATTTGTTGGTGATTGTACATTGCTTGGTTGACCTGAAGGAGTTGCCACTTCTTCTTTAGCAACTTTATGATCAGCTTTCTCTTTCACAACTTCCTCCTTAGCTTCTTCTACACTGGGTTCCACTCTAGGCTTCTTTACAACTTTCTTCTTTGAAGCTATAGACTTTGTTCTTGGTCGTTTGTTTGACATCATCTTGGTTCTTTTGAGTGTTTTAACAGCTTCAGGAATGGTTTCAGCTGTTTCCTTTGTTTCTGCTGCTTCAGGAATGGTTTCTGCTGCCTTATGTTTTTCAGCAGCATTAACCATTTCTGCTGCTTTTTGACTAGCAGCATTAACCATTTCTGCTGCTTTTTCTGTTACTGCTTCTTTTAAAATCTTTGATACTGCTGCTTCAACACTATTTTTCACAATTTCAGTTACTGTTGCTTCAATCTCAGCAGCATTAACTGTTTCTACTGCTTTTTCTGTTACTGCTGCCTTCTCACTTTCTGCTTCCTTTGCATCTTCTACAACCTGCTCTGCCTCCCCCTCAACCTGATGCTCATTCTCCCCCTCAACCTTTGCATCCTCCATGTTTAAATTCTCTTCTAACTCCCCCTTTTTGGAAGCATCAGTGGTAGATCTTCTCCTTTTCAGAACAAACTGAGCTTTCTTTCTTCTTTGCAGCAGCTTGGTGATCATCTTCTTATTTTTCTCTATCTTGGTGTGTTGATAAAGAATCACCCTTTTAAGCTCATCAATCTCCTTCTGCTGATTTATAACATCAATGTTGATGTTGGCAATGGTTTCCATCAATTCCTCATAAGTATATCTATCCTCACCCTGTTTAGGAGTGTTTACCTCCGTTAAAGGATCACTGGAAATCTAGCTCTGATACCACTTGTCAGGATCGAATCTTAACAAGACTGATAATACCTAGAATTCAGAATTAAAGAATCTGCGGAATAGAACTTTAATTCTCACAATCAATGAACAATATATCAGAAAAACACACAGCTGTTTGTATTCAATGCTTCGACTCACAAGATTACAACCAAACCTCAATCTTGATGAACAGGCTCAATCAAGACGACTTCTACTTCTCTAGAAATAGGGTTCTAAACCTTGAGGTTAATTCTCTCTAAACAAAATCGAATTGTATCTCACGTATATCACTTGTGTATTTTCTCCTTGAATAGCTATCTATAAACATCTATTTATACACAATAAGTACAAGATAACTATCAAAAATAAATTGATCTTCTGAATCTTCTTTAAGCATATCTTCATCCATTCCATCTTTATCTCCAAAATCTTCGCATTCCAAACTTATCACCTCAGCAGTATTAATCTTCATTCAGCATGAGCAGTACTAATATTCTCCAGCAGCACTAATTCATTCCAGCAGTATTAACTCATTCCAGCAGCATTAACTTGTTCCAGCAGCATTAATTTGACTAGCAGTACCAACTTGACTAGCAGTACTAACTTGACTAGCAGTACTAACCTTGTTCCAGCAGCATTAATGTATCAGCAGTACTAACAATAATCTAGCAGTATTAACTTTGTCTTGCAGTAGTAACCATTGCATAAGCAGTACTAACTTTGATCTGACAGTATTAAGGTTGTTCTGGCAGTAGTAATGTAGTTCTGGCAGTACTAATCATACTTAGCAAATCTTCAGTTCCCAACAAAAGCAATAAACATTGCGACAATTGTTCGATATGATGCGCTACTTTAGCAGTTTGTGCGTCGTGCTTATTTTCGTTTGCGGTCATTATTGTTTTGGTATAAACATACTCTTTGTTCGTTATTAAACATGTTAACAGTACTTTTAGGGGTCGTTTACCAAATGTTTAAGTCACATTACGATACCAGAAGGACATGGAAAAGATCGAGAATTTTACCCGATAAGAGCGTGTCAATGACCGAGAGTCTGATCTGGTAAGTGACGGTGACGACGTACGACTTTTACCCTTATTAGCGCTTACCAGATAAATTGTTGCATACGATGTCGTCTTAATGGATTAGAATCTTTCCCAGTAAGGTAAGTGAGTGTGTTGAATCGTATATGCAAGTACTTATTGGGTAAGTCCGTTAGTTTGAATGTCGTGAGGTCATCGCAAACAGACGAATCTCCTTTGCCACAAGGGCTATTCTAGCACATGAATTCAAACTTTTAAGAAACATTGTTTTATTTTCTAGACGAATGTTAAAACAGTGCAGGATTCGTTAAGAAGTCAAGTAGGTTTCAAGAGAAACTAAGGAGAAAGGAAAAAAATACAAAGATTTAACAAGGTTTGGCAAAGATGCAACAAACACTGAAAATTATATTAGCCATTCTAATTGTAATCGTGGAATAGGAACCGCCTATCAATGACACCATAAAATCTGGATACTATATTTTGAATCATGTATGATCTCAATAGGTTCCTTATCCCACACTTCGGAGGAACTTGTTGTACCTTTGACTCTTTCTAATGAATCACCTTTACTTCTCCCTGGAACAAGTTCAACGTTAAAGCTAGTAGGCTTCTCTATGGAAAATGAAATGGTAGTGTGTTTTGACTTCCACCATGAGGTATGCCTCAATGAACCGAAGGATATATATAGCACGTATACCATGATTTCAAAGTATGTGGCATACGTTGTTTTCAAAGGAGTTTCATAACACGCATCCGAAACATCTTCATTTTCCTTACCCATCACGTCCTCGATAGTAAATACACAATTCTTACTGACCGAAAGACTAAAATCATTAATGCATATTAAGAATCCACTGAATTCGTTGCACCAGTTCCTTGGAAGCTCTAACATGAATATTCTCCTTGCTAAACCTTGTGGTTGATGGCGTGTACCATGATAAAAAATGAGACTGAGATCATTGATGGCATTTCCCTATCATGATGAATACTTTTTTAGTCTATATATATATATATATATATATATATTCACAAATTAAAATTGAAATTCAACAACAAGATATAAAGAGTCAAACCTGAAGCATGGATTGTACTTTTCTCTCAACATCACCTGACGATATACTCTTCATTGGAAGTAAAATTCTCCACAACCATTTAAGATTGGTTGGAAGATCTACAATTTTAAGCTTGATGCACTGATTAGCTCCGAGAAAAGCTATGCTTGCTGGGAGATCCGGTAATTCTACAAGATTAGAGCACCCTGACAGGTCGAGGTATTTGAGACTACGAAGTTGCAAGAGGCTAAAAGGCAACCGTGAAAAATCATTCCTACCTAGTTCTAATACTTGTAGGTTGGGTAACTCGCAAAAAACAGATGAGATGTCCGCTTCATTTATCCAATTGCCCATACCAAGACGCAACGTTTTTAAGGAAGGTGGAAAACCAAGAAACTTCTTGTTTGGGTGGAGATTGTTGAAGGTTGCTGTATCAAGTATATCAAGCACCTCTAAACCACAGTTTACATCTAAGAGGCCCTCTACATCTAAGAGGCCCTCTACTGGTATCTTAAGCTTTTCACAACCACTGATATAAAGCCTTTTCAAATATTTTAAGAGATGGAAGTTGCCTTCAATACTCTCTAGACTTCTGCAGCCTCCCAAATCAAGAGAAAAAAGGTTGGTACAATATTGTCCGATTGACAAGGGTACAACTTTTATTCCAGTTCTGCTCAAAGAAAGATGTACCATGTTGTCCATGTTCATTTGGATCTCCGGGAACTTGCAAAGACTAGAGCACCAAGAGAGATCAAGAGTCTTTAACTTTTTCATCCCACTGATGGGTGGAAACATTTTAAGGTCGGAACAGCACCGCATTTCCACGGAAATAATCCTTTCATGATATCCAATTGATGGATGGATACATGTTAACTTATAACAGTTCGCGAGTATTATTCTTTCAAGACATGGAAGTCCGTAAAAATCTGGTGTCATGATAAGATTATAGCAACAAAGGAGGTCGAGCACTTTCAAATTTGGTAGAATCTGTTGTATACAATTATACACAAGTCAATGATGTCAAAATATCTTTTTAGTAGCATTGAGTGTTAACTGATAAGCTAGGATACAGAAAGATAGAAAATAATGTTCACTAACACATAATAATTATATTTTTCCAAAAACAAATTAAAATGGTGCATGTATCAAACTGGGGCCAACATTCTCTTCACTTTTCGGAAAATGTTCGGACAACAACACCTATTTAAAAATACACAATCGCTTACCCATAAGTGCTTACCGACTCATTTTACTTTGTCGGATGAACTTGACAAGGATTGAGAATCTTATCAGATAAGAGCGATGACAATTGACAAGGACTGAGAGTCTTACCTAATAAGTAAGGGTGACGACTCTTACCGGTAAACGCTTACCAGATAAAAATGTTGCATACGGTGATCTTTAATGGACTAAGATCTAACCCGGTAAGTTAAGTGAACGTGTTGACTATTATTAGGTACGTTTTGGGTAAACGGTCCCTTAGTCGCACCAAATTTGATCAAATAAACTTTTTTCCCATTGTTGATTAAATATCTCAGTTTATCTTCTAAATGCTTAGGAGCATGTAAATAAGTGGAGAATTCCACGACTAGCGATCACCACTTTATAATTCATGTCTCACATTTAATTCTTAACTCCTAAGAACTCAATGCTTGACGACTCTTAAGAACATTTAATTCTTATGAATAACATTTAGTTCTTGTAGAAAAAAAAGCAAAAGTAAATTTAAAAAAGAAAAACAAATTTATCATAGCTAAGTAGAGCGGTTCATGTTTTCCTTTTAATTCTTAACCCATTCATATATGTAAATAGAATATATTATGTAGATTAGTCATATTTATAATTGATCGTCCACTTTGCTTTCATCCCATAATTAATGAGAAAAACAATAAGAATTACCTTATCACCCTTCCAAAGTTGCTTTAGATAGTTCGAATTCAATCGCAGATAAGAAAGCTTTGTTGATTGAAAATTTGTTGGCAATGAAGTTTCTGGATATCCCCACCAAGAAATCCACCGAAGTTCCTTCATGTTTGCAATAGCACCAGGAAGATTACGACGAACCTTCTCCCCTATATTTAAAACTTTTAATGTTTCAATCCAATGATCTTCCTGTGATAGAGGAACAAAATGGTGTTAGGGTTGATTTAGATTATATCTTTATCGGTATACATGCATGTATCATTCATTGCATATATAACTTATACTATATACACGACTAGCTTAAACATTATGGTCCGCCAAACCCTGCTGTGTTTTTCAGGATTTTGGGGGTATTTTCCTCGAACGATGTAGTGTCCCATTTCTTGAATTAGATCATGCATATCAAACCATCCTTCGTTTGACACAGTTAAGAGAGCCTTTTCTTTCAGCGCCCTTACCCCTATTTTAGGGTGAAGACCACAAGCTTCAAGTATCACCCACGGCTCATTATTATACCACGATCCCCTAAAAAAACATGCAATATCTAGGAACAACACTTGCTCCATAGGTTTAAGTCCGTCGTAGCTAATTTTAAGTGTTTCCATGATGCCATCATCTGCAATATCTTTTAGTCTGGCCAAGGCGCTCACCCACTCACTCTTGTCTTTGTCACAAAGAAGTGAACCCATAACTTTAAGTGCCAACGGGAGCCCACGAGCATAAGAAACAACATCATTGGAAAGAATAGCATAATCTTCAATATAGTTACCAAGTCGAAGTGCATGCTTGCAAAAGAGCTTCATAGCCTCGTCGTGATTTAACAAGCTAATATCGTATATCACATTTACTTGTTGAATATTCAGTAAATGTTGATCTCTAGTTGTGATTATAATTCTGCTTCCTTCATTAAACCAATTATGTGATCCAGCCAACGCCTTTAGCTAGAACCAGCACGACCTTTTTACGACGAAGCCTATTCTTTATCAACATTCTTACATCTCCAACTACTTCCTCTTTTTTTATTTTCAAAACACCGGAGAGAATTTCTTTTTGCAATTCTTCCAAACCATGCTTGCTTGATTCTTCCCGTACGTTTTTTACAAAGCAACAACCATCAAACTGGCAAGAGATTTCATCATAAACAGCATACGCAAGAGTAGTCTTACCCCCACCACCAAGCCCCCATATTCCAACCATCAGCACACCTTGTGAATAGATTGCTAACTTTGATTTCAAATCTTCCAAGCGATCCTCTATTCCAATCAGGTCTTCATTGTCACTTGAAATTACCACACACAGTCTTTTTGAAATTGTGCTAACAATTTCTTTGATGAATACTGTCTCAGGCCTGGAGATTGGATACACAAAGATAATTAACAGATGCCCGAATTGAGAAAAAAAAGTAACCCGTTCCATTAAACAAGGAAAATGAGTCTAAGTACCTTTTAGATTTCATTAATCCAATACAACATTTGAACGACAACCTATTGGCTTTATCCTTTGAAAACATGGGATCAATTTATCATGAAAGGATTGGCTTTATCCTTTGAAAGCTTATATGATACAAGTATAATTGTGTTGTAGAGTGCTAACACCTTAAGCATTATATTTAAAAAAAAGATTACCCATTGGGGACATGTCCAGATAGGTTCCTGCATCAAAAGTGCTTTTCTCCAAGATTCAACATTTTTCTTCTCTGCCTCGTATTTGGCAAATGCTTCTCCATATTTTCTTTCCTGTTTTCGGACTTCAGAGGGATCAATGTGATAAAATATGGTAATAACAATTTGTTTCCTCTCAACCTTGCATTTCATAATATGTTCAAGTTCTTGCAAGCACCAAGAAGAATCAGCATAGTTTTCAGAGAATACAACGACAGCAATCTGTGAGTCTTCAATAGCCTTCAAAAGCGATGGATGGATGGTTTCTCCCCGAGGAAGTTCTTCGTCATCCTTGAAAGTCCCGATTCCTTGTTGGACAAGAGCTGAATAGAGATGATCCACAAAGTTGTAGCGAGTGTCTGTTCCTCTAAAACTGAGAAAAACATCATATTTCCAAGAGGTGGGGGAAGTGGAGTGAAAAGACGACGATGAAGATGCCATGGAACGGTTTGGGTTTGTTTAATATCGATTGATACTATGAAGAGGTTGAAGAAAAGAAATCGATGTGGTTTGAGGAGATGAACAAATTAAGTGAAAGTAAATATAGATGGATGAGAAGTACTTAGAAGAAGCGTTTGCAGCAGCCCCACCACATTTTAGAGGAAATTTCCACCAACTAATTGTCTATCAATTTAATTAAAGTAGCCATGGGAGGAGGTTTCTTGGTTTAGGGTAGATGATTTGACTGCTCAATTGAAGATATTAAGAGAATCAATTGCTTATAAAAATGATATATTGCGAGAGCAATAGATTCTCATTGATAACTTGAAAAAGAAAAAGACCGAATATGATGGGGGTCTAGCGTATTTTCAGGAAAGAATGATTGAATTCAAAATGAAACTAGAGAATTCAGAAGCTAAGAAGAATGAACTTGAATATCGTTTGCGTGATTATAAAGACAAAAACACCAATCTCATTAAGACTTTACAATATCGTTCAAACTGAACAAACAAAGGAGATAGAGCAGCTAAAAGAAGAGATCTGTACAATACAGAAAACTAATCAAGATCTCCAACAACAACTTTCTGACCTGAAATCACAAGCTGATATGAAGACATACGATTGTGAATTTAAAGCCAGTCTGATGATTTCTTTAGAGAGGAAGAATGCCGAGATGGCAAAGAAAATATCTGATTTTGAACAAGTGATGAGAAAGGAAAGAGATGGGATAAAGAAAGAGATGGGATAAAGGAGACTGAGGAAAAAGCAAGAGTTTTAGAAACTGAAAATGCTGAGTTAAAGAATAAGAATTCTGAGTTTGCTAAGGAGATTTCTAAGTTGCAAATGGAGGTTGCAAAACAAAAGACAGATTTTCAGAAAGCAAAAGACGAGATTCAAATAGAAACACAAGTTTATGCAAAAGAGAGAAAAAACCGGCTCACAATTCCTAAAATCTCCATTTTAGAGAATCTATTGGAGATGCACTGTAGCTAAGTAGTTTTTTAATCATGTTTCATTTTGAAAGAAAAAAGTACACAGATTTAACAAGGTTTGGCCAAGATGCCTAGCCTTCTAGCAAGATCAAAAAATTTCATTATTAATAAGGCAAGAAGAGGAATCCCAATTTCTACAAAAAATGCAACAAACAATGAAAAAATATTAGACATTCCAAAGTTTATCCCCAAACGGGTACCGTAAAATCATAATCATAATCACACCAGTCAATCTCGATACAAGCTTTTGAATCACGTATGATCTTAATAGGTTCCTTATCCCAAAATTTTGAGGAATTTGTTGTACCTTTAACTCGTTCTATTGAATCACCTTTACTACTTCTCCCAGGAACAAGTTCAACTTTTAAGTTAGTATGTCTCGGTATGGAAAATGAAATGGTAGTGTGTTTTGACTTCCACCATGAGGTATGCCTCAATGAACCAAAGGATATATACATATAGCAAATTTCATCCCAAGTCTCCTCGAGAGTTTTATCAGACACCTCCAAAACATCTTCATTTTCGCTACCCATTACGTCCTTGATAGTAATTACATCAGTGTTATCGTTGAAATAACTCCCAGCATTAATGCACACTAAAAATCCACTGAATTCGTTATAC
The DNA here is from genome assembly GCA_033807775.1 of Saussurea involucrata. NCBI lineage: Eukaryota > Viridiplantae > Streptophyta > Magnoliopsida > Asterales > Asteraceae > Saussurea > Saussurea involucrata. Next base: position 1,602,110 of record CM066313.1, on the reverse strand, counting down.
CAATTCCTTGGAAGCTCTAACATTAATGTTGATCTCCTTGCAAAGTCTCTTATTGGCATACCATGAGTAACAAACCGAAGACTGATGGAGTGATCTTTGATGACATTTCCCTATCATAATGAATATTATTTTGTTTGACCCACTATATATACAAATCAATATTGAAATTCAATAAGAAGATATAAAGAGTCATACCTGAAGCATGGATTGTACTTTTCTCTCAATGTCACCCAATATACTCTTCATTGGAAGTGAGATTCTCCACAACCATCTAAGATTGGTTGGAAGATCTACAAGTTCAAGCTTGTTGCACTTATATGCTTCGAGAATAGCTATGCTTTCTGGGAGATCCGGTAATTCTACAAGGTTATAGCAATATGACAGGTTGAGGTTCTTGAGACTAGAAAGTTGCAAGAGGCTACAAGGCAACCATGAAAAATCATTGCCACTTAGGTCTAATATTTGTAGGTTGGGTAACTCGCAAAGAACAGATGAGATGTCTACTTCATTAATTATCCAATTGCACAAACTAAGACGCAACGTTGTTAAGGAAGGTGAAAAACCAAGAAACTTCATGCTTACGATGCCTGGGTGAAGATCCTTAAAGGATGTATCATAGAAATCAAGCACCTGTGAATGAACATCGAAGAGGTCCTCTGATAGTATCGTAGGCTCTTCACAATGACCGAGATAAAACTCTTTCAAATGTTTTAGGAGATGGAAGTTGCCTTCAATACTCTCTAGACTTTTGCAATATCTCAAATCAAGAGAAAGAAGGTTGGTGCAATATTGTCCGATTGACGAGGGTACAACTTTTATTCCAGTTCCTTGCAAAGAAAGCTTTACCAAGTTGTCCATGTTCATTTGGATCTCCGGGAACTTGCAAAGATGAGAGCACCAAGAGAGATTAAGAGTCTCCAACTTTTTCATCCCGCTAATGGGTGGAAACGTTTTAAGGCCGGTACAGTGTGAAATTTCCACGGAAACAAGTGTTTCATGATAGCTAATTGACGAATGAATATGTTTTAACTTGTCGCAACCGATGAGTCTTATTCTTTCAAGACATGGAAGCCTGTCAAAATCCGGTGTCCTGATAAGGTTTCCGCAACCACTTAGGTTGAGCACTTTCAAATTTGGTAGATCCTATAGTATTCAATTACACACAATGCAAGTCAATAATGATATGATGCCAAAATATTTTGTAGTAGCATAGAGTGTTGAGAAGCTAGGATACAGACTAATAGAAAATAACTAACACAAATTAATTATATTTTTCTAAAAACAAATTAAAATGGGGCATGTATATATCAAACTCTGGCCAACATCCTCTCTTCCACTTTTTGCAAAATGTTCGAACAAGAACATTTATTTAATTAAAAATACGTACACAACCGGTTATAAATACAAATAACACAATAAAATCACTTTTTATTATAAACAAATGCTTAATATCCCACATAAATCAATGATTACAAGCTTTAAGATCGTTTACTAAACGGGTACACAGAAAGTATTTATTGTCTCACTTTACCTTATCGGTTAAACATGACAAATGATTGAGAATCTTAGCTGGTAAAAACGATGACAAGAACCAAGATTCTTACCCAGTAAGTGAGAATGAAGACTTTTACCCGATAAGTGTTTAATTGTCGGATAAAAATATTGCACACGAAGTTATTTTAATGGACTAAGATCTAACTTGGTAAGTTAAGTAAACGTGTTGACTATTAGTGGTAAAAAAAAAAAATTCACAAATATCAAGATATGTAAAAAGGTTAATTACAAGGGTTGTGGCGTACTGGTTAAGGTCCTGGGGGATGTGGTGGAATATCCCATCTTCCCAGGGTTCTAATCCAGGCGTACACAACAGTGCCACTGCTGATGTCTTACAGTCATAATTTGTCAAGGGATTAGTCTAGGCATAGCCTAGGACACCTTTCGCCAAAAAGATATGTAAAAATGTTCATGTTTTCAGTTTATTAGCTACTTATATAAAGTTGCCTAGGGACACCGATATTCAACCACATCAACATTCTACCCCGTTCATATATGTAAATAGAATATATTCTATAAATTAGTCATATTTATAGTTTATCATCCGCTTTGTTTTCATACTTTAAATAAGGAGAAAAACAATTACCTTATCATCCTCCCAAAGTTGCTTTAGCGAGCTCGAATCAAATTGTAGATAAGAAAGCTTTGTTGATTGAAAATTTCTTGGCAATGAAGTTGCTGGATATTCGTAGCAATAAAACCACCGAAGTTCCTTCATGTTTGCAACAATGCGAGGAAGATTATGAGGAACCTTCTTCCCATAAACTTTTAATGCTTCAATCCAGTGATTTTCCTGTGAGAGAGAAACAAAAATGGTGTTAGGGTTGATTTAGATAATATCTTTATCGGCATACATATATCATTCATTGCATATATAATTTATATCCAAGGCTAGCTTAAACATTACGGTCCTTGCCTTCGTTGATGTAGCACATATCTTTAAAATATCCTCTTGCAGCCAAACCTTACTGTGTTTTTCAGGATTTCGGGGGTTTGTTCCTCGAACGATGTAGTGTCCCATTTCTTGTATCAGATCATGCATATCAAACCATCCTTCTTTTGACACAGTTATGAGAGCCTTTTCTATTAGCCTCCTTACCCCTATTTTAGGGTGAAAACCACAAGCTTCAAGTATAACCCATGGATCACAAGCTTGCACTTTTTCCCTAAAAAACATGCAATATCTAGGAATAACTTTTTCTCCACAAGTTTAAGTCCATCGTAGCTAATTTTAAGTGTTTCCATGATGCCATCTTCTGCGATATCTTTTAGTCTGGCCAAGGCGCTCACCCACTCACTCTTGTCTTTGTCACAAAGAAGTGAACCCATAACTTTAAGCGCTAACGGGAGCCCACAAGCATAAGAAACAACCTCCTCTGAAAGACTGTCATAATCTTCAAAATAGTTACCATGTCGAAGTGCATGCTTGCAAAAGAGCTTCATAGCCTCGTCATGATTTAACAAGCTAATATTGTATATCACATTTACTTGTTGAATATTCAGTAAATGTCGATCTCTAGTTGTGATTATAATTCTGCTTCCTTCATTAAACCAATTATGTGATCCAGCCAACGCCTTTAGCTGGTTAGCATCAACGACATCATCAAGAACCAGCAAGACCTTTTTACGACGAAGCCTATTCTTTATCAACATTCTTACATCTCCAACTACTTCCTCTTTTTTTATTTTCAAAACACCAGAGAGAATTTCTTTTTGCAATTCTTCCAAACCATGCTTGCTTGATTCTTCCCGTACGTTTTTTACAAAGCAACAACCATCAAACTGGCAAGAGATTTCATCATAAACAGCATATGCAAGAGTAGTCTTACCACCACCACCAAGCCCCCATATTCCAACCATCAGCACACCTTGTGAATCGATTGCTAACTTTGATTTCAAATCTTCCAAGCGATCCTCTATTCCAATCAGGTCTTTATTGTCACTTGAAATTGCCACACATAGTCTTTTTGAAATTGTGCTAACAATTTCTTTGATGAATATTGTCTCAGGCCTGGAGATTGGATACACAAAGATAATTAACAGATGTCCGAATTGAGAAAAAAAAAGTAACCCGTTCCATTAAACAAGGAAAATGAATCTAAATACCTTTTAGATTTCATTAATCCAATACAACATTTGAACGACAACCTATTGGCTTTATCCTTTGAAAACATGGGATCAATTTATCATGAAAGGCTTGGCTTTATCCTTTGAAAGCTTATATGGTACAAGTATAATTGCGTTGTAGAGTACTAACACCTTAAGCATTATATTTAAAAATAATAATAAGCTTACCCATTGGAGACATATCCAGATAGGTTCCCTGCATCAAAAAGTGCTTTTCTCCAAGATTCAACATTTTTCTTCTCTGCCTCATATTTGGTAAATGCTTCTCCATATTTCTTTTTCTGTTTTCGGACTTCAGAGGGATCAATGTGATAAAATATGGGAATAACAATCTGGTCTCTCTCATCCTTGCATTTCATAATATGTTCAAGTTCTTGCAAGCACCAAGAAGAATCAGCATAGTTTTCAGAGAATACAACGACAACAATTTGTGAGTCTTCAATAGCCTTCAAAAGCGATGGATGGATGGTTTCGCCCCGAGGAAGTTCTTCGTCATCCTTGAAAGTCCCGATTCCTTGTTGTACAAGAGCTGAATAGAGATGATCCACAAAGTTGTAGCGAGTGTCTGTTCCTCTAAAACTGAGAAAAACATCATATTTCCAGGAGGTGGGGGGAGTGGAGTGAAAAGACGACGATGAAGATGCCATCCAACGGTTTGGGTTTGTTTAATATCGATCGATACTACGAAAAGGTTGAAGAAGAGAGATCGATGTGATTTGAGGAGATGAACAAATTAAGTGAAAGTAAATATAGATGGATGAGAAGTCAGAAGGCACGTTTGCAGCAACCCCACCACATTTTAGAGGAAATTTCCACCAACTTGTCTATTAATGTAAAGTGAGGAGGTTTCTTGGATGCAGCTTTTTTGTTCTCTAATTAAATTAAAAAGATTTCGTTGACCTTTAGCCTCTCTTATTTTGTTCTTTTTGTTGACCAGGTCGTACAAAACATAAGACAGACATTTGTTCTATCCGTCCTATCCTGTCATGTCCTGCTCTCTTGTCCTGTCTAATCCTATTTGCATATCAAACGCTATCTTATTGCATGAACCAAAACTATAATACATTCGATCATATTATATATTTTTTTAATATTATTATTATTATGATATTAAAGGCTTTTATCACCGCCTTTCTCCTTGAGATAGCGACTTGCAACCTCTCTCTATTTTTTATATCTCTCTCTATCTCTCACCCACACAATTAATCAACCTCCCACATCTACTACCATTGACCAAAAATTAAGTCTTAAAAATGTAAAAAATAATTTTTGATGTTGATGTGGTGAGGAAAATTTGTAAGGGGGCTAGTCGCTTACCGGTAAAAATTCAACAATCTAAACCACAAGGCTTGTGGCGTACTGGTTAAGGCTTGTGGGGATGTGGCTGGTAACTCATCTACCCCAAGTTCGAATCCAGACGCTTTCAACTTGTGGCCACTGGGGATAAACTCAGGGCTGCACGCTTTAACAGTTGGGGCAATTGCCTCTCAATGCCAGGATTAGTCGGGGCAATGTCCTCGGATACCCTTCAAAAAACAATCAACAATCTAACTTATTTTATCGGGTAAAATTATACTATATCAAAACAGTATTGTATGCGATAATTACCGGGCAAGTCTTTACCGAGTAAGAGTACTATATTCATCGCTTTTACTAGGTAGGATTCTTAATTCTTGCCATGTTCATCGAGTAAAGTAAATGACACGATAAACATTTATCGGGTAAACATTTAGTAAATGGCTCTAAATATTTATTAAATAAAATATATATAGGAGTACATTTAAAAAATTGTAAGTAGACAAAAAAAACAGAAATTAATGGATGAGAAATTAAATGAATTAAATCGCATGATGTAGAAGTTTATAAGCATCTTCTACTCACCATAAAATGCAGCAGCTATAATTCCACCCCAACCATGCCCTTCCATCTCTCTATGCACCTTTGATGCTCCCCTCTTTCTATGTTCATACAAGTACACACCACATACAGATTTTTTTTCTTTTAAAATACAGATTCAAAATTCAAAATCTTAAAATAGAAATTATATTCAATTCCAATAGCTAGCCATCGCCAAACAAGCATTGCATATCATCATCACCATGACACCATCTAATCTTGATACAAGATTTTGAATCATGTATGATCTCAATAGGTTCTCTATCCCAAAATTCTGAGGAATTTGTTGTACCTTTGACTCGTTTTATTGAATCACCTTTACTTCTCCCAGGAACAAGCTCAACTTTTAAGTTAGTATGTTTCTGTATGGAAAATGAAACGGTAGTGTGTTTTGACTTCCACCATGAGGTATGTCTCAATGAGCCGAATGATACATATATATAGCACATGTCATACGAAGTCTCGTTGGGAGTTTCATCACACACCTCCAAAACATCTTCATTTTCCCTACCTAGTACGTCCTCGATAGTAATTACACTGTTCCAGTCGTAACTCGGATCAACTTTAATGCATATTAAGAATCCACTGAATTCGTTGTACCGGTTCCTTGGAAGCTCTAACATTAATGTTCTCCTTGCAAAGTCACTTGTTGGCATGTAAAAATCAAAACCATAAAAACAGAGACTGATGGAGTAATCTTTAATGGCATTTCCCTACATGATGAATCGAATATTATTTTGTTTCAGTCTATATATACAAACCAAACAGATTGTACAAACTCTGCAAACCCATCTTAGCCGTTCATCAAGTCTAACAAATATCTGATTTTATTATGTTTCCTAATCTAAAGTCATGATCATAATTAATGAACTTTATCATCTTCCATATATATCACAATCATTATTAATGAATCATAATAATTACCATAAATACATCTGTTGTTTCCTAATATAGTGGTTTGCAAAGTTTATACGAATTGTTTGGTTTGTAAAAGAAACTCACCCTACAAATTAATATAGAAATTCAACAACAAGATATAAAGAGTCATGCAAACCTGAAGCATGGATTGTACTTTTCTCTCGGCGTCACCCAATATACTCTTCATTGGAAGTGAGATTCTCCACAACCATCTAAGATTGGTTGTAAGATCTACAATTTCAAGATTATTGCACCCATAGTAGTGATCATTGATTTGGAGAATAACTATGCTTTCTGGGAGATCCGGTAATTCTACAAGGTTATGGCAACCTGACAGGTTAAGGAATTTGAGACTAGAAAGTTGCAAGAGGCTACAAGGCAACCGTGAAAAATCATTGCAACGTAGGTCTAATACTTGTAGGTTGGATAACTCGCAAAGAACAGATGAGATGTCTACTTCATTTATCCAATTGCACGAACCCAGGCACAACCTTCTTAAGGAAGGTGGAAAACCAAGAACGGGGGGAAGAACATGTGAGATGTCTCCAAGAACTGGGGGAAGAACAGATGAGATGTCTACATTTATCCAATTGTAGAAACCAAGATACAACCTTGTTAAGGAAGGTGAAAAGCCAAAAAACTTCTTGCTCATGCCTGGGTGAAGATTCTTGAAGGATGTATTAAATAAGTCAAGCACTTCTAAATGACAGTTTACATCAAAGAGTCCCTCTGCTGGTAACTTAAGCTCTCTACAATAATTGATATAAAACTTTTTCAAATGTTTTCAAAGAGTCCCTTCAATACTCTCTAGACTTTGGCAATGTCTCAAATCAAGAGAAAGAAGGTTGGTGCAATATTGTCCGATTGACGAGGGTACAACTTTTATTCCAGTTCCTTTCAAAGAAAGCTTTACCATGTTGTCCATGTTCATTTGGATCTCCAGAAACTCGCAAAGTTTAGAGCACCACGAGAGATCAAGAGTCTCCAACTTTTTCATCCCACTGATGGGTGGAAACGTTTCAAGGCTGGTACATTTTGACATTTCCACGGAAACAAGTGTTTCATGATAGCTAATTGACGGATGAATATGTCTTAACCCGTAGCAGCTGTTGAGTCTTATTCTTTCAAGACATGGAAATCCATCAAAATTCGGTATCCCGGTAAGGTTAAAGGAACTACTGAGGTCTAGCACTTTCAAATTTGGTAGAATCTGTTGTATACAATTACACAAAGTCAAAGATGTCATAATATTTTTTTAGTAGCATAGAGTGTTGAGAAGCTAGGATACATAAAGACATAAATTAAATAACTAACACAAATTAATTATAATTTTCCAAATTAAGATGGGCATGTATCAAACACTTTTTGCAAAATGTTCGAACATCAACACCTATTTAAAGATAGACAACCGGTTTGATAGTAGATAATAATGAAGGGTATGTCGAAATGGTGAACGATCACATGGTACACGATGGCATGACATGGGAAGAAAAAACCCTTAATATTTCTGCTCAAGGATTTTATGACATGTTAGAAGCTGCTGACGAGCCTTTATGGGATGGGTGTGCAAATTACTCAAAATTAGGAGCTGCAACTAGATTGTTGAATTGGAAGGCATAATGTAATGTACCCGAGGCGACATATAATCCTAATGTTGGTATAATTAATTAAAGAGATGCTACTTGAGGGTGATAAACTACCCAGTAACTTCTATGAGACAAAGAAGTGTTTGAAAAAGCTTGCTCTACCAAAATTAAAGATCGATGCTTGCAAAAACCATTGCATGTTATTTTATAAGGATGATTCTGAGTTGACCCATTGTCGAGTGTGCAATGAAAACTGTTTCAAGACAACTGGTCGAAGCAAGATCCCTAACTTTGTTATGACGTAGTTGCCGATTGTTCCTAGACTCCAAAGATTGTACATCTAAAAAAAGATAGCAAAAGATATGACTTGGCATTCCGATCATCAGATAGAACCGGGTGTGATGGTACATCCAAGTGATGGTGTGACTTGGAAGCAGTTCGACACAAGGAATCCTAACTTTGCTTCTGAGAAACGGAATGTTTGTCTTGGGTTATGCACTTACGGTTTCAACCCGAATAATTCAACCTTGAATCCGTATTCAACATGGACCGTCTTTCTTACCATCTACAATTTACCTCATTGGATGTGTTTGAAAGATTCAAATGTTAAACTTGCATTGGTTATTCCGGGTAAAAGAGCCCCGACCAAAATTTAGATGTGTTTCTCAAGCCTCTGATTTAGGAAGCTTGGGTCGTTGAAGAGAACGGTTAGAAACAAAGCAAAGATATAGGGCTCTATTGTTGAGTCGTACCTTGTGAATGAACTGTCTACCTATTGCTCCCTCTATTTTGATCCACAGATAGAAACAAGACATAATCGTGAGTCAAGGAACTTTGCCCCGAATATTCTTAGTTGTTCGGGGACCGATGATCAACTAAGCATATTCGATGTTCAACTATGCAGAAGTTCAACCTTTCCAGTAGATCTTTGATCAATGGGCTCGACAAAGGGAACTGAATATTAATGATGTTTCACTTGAACAATTGCGACAAGAAAGTTTCAGTCGTTGGTTCGAGCATCGCGTGCTTATGTCACCCGACTCAAGTGAACAATTGAAGTCATTAGCTCGATGACCATGCCATTGTGATAAGTCGCATTAAGGATACTTCGTCAATGGTTACTAGCTCCATACGGTAACCCATGGTGTTGGTAGAGTTACACATAATAGTGGTGTATGTATAAGGGGTCCTGTTACGATGAGTCTGATGAGGTCGACTATTATGGAATGCTAGATGACGTTATAGAGGTGGAATATTATGGTGCGGGGCGTTGCATTGTTGTTTTGTTCAACTGTACTTGGTTTGATACTCCGTCGAGGGTTAGAGTCGATCGTAAACATAGTTTGGTTAATATCAAATATAAGTCTAGACTAAGAACCGATGACCCGTTCGTAATATCAAATATAAGTCTAGACTAAGAACCAATGACCCGTTCGTCCTAGTATCACAGGTAGAACAAGTCTATTATACTTCATATCCTTCAATGACAAAGGATTTGAAAGATTGGTGGGCGGTTGTCAATGCAAAGCCTCATGGTGGACATGAGGTAGCAAAAACTGTTAACAATGTGAGGTTGATGAAAATGTGGATGAAGAACATTTCTTTCAAATCAACGAAAGGGTAACTAATACAATGTCCGCAGAATTAAATGATGGCCTCGATTTCGTACGTCTTGTCACAGGAGAGGTAAATGTAGTTGACGGCGACGATGAACCTATTAATCATGAATGTCTCAAAGAAGAAGCAGAATTTGAAGAAACAAATTATGATTCAGATAACGAAATTGAAGTTATTTTTCTGATCATTCTTCTAATAAGTAGTTTATCTAATGTATGTTTAGCTCACAATTGTATAATTGACATGTTTTATAAAATATAATTTGTATTTTTTCCAGACGACGTGCCGTCGTCCAGGTAGAGTTAGAGGTAGAGGTAGAGGTAGAAGTCGAGGCATTTTAGCTCTGGCGGGCGTGGCAACCCACGCACCGGTGGATGACATGGACGAGTTTTTGGATAACACCTACCCGAATTTTGGACTCGGAAATCGTGACGAGCAGATGGTGACAACACCCACAAATCCTTCATCGAAAACTCCTTCTAGTGCTTCAAGGTCGACGACCCTACCCAATCGTGTGTTGCTCACACCTCGAGTCCCGAGTCGACGTCCATGGCTACTGATAGGTTACAGCGGAGGGTAAGTAGATGTGGTATAAGGCCTAACTTAGATTACGTAATCAAATGATATAAATGGATTTTGTGTTGTATATATTTTTAATTATGCAGGTTTCTAGATCCCCACGTTTCCCGAGAGATGGCCACCATTTTAAGGGTGCGTTTCGTGGTCCGTGGCATCGATTGAGGGAGGTCCCCACGCTGACGTTGACTATATGTTCGAGTGCTTTAGGGTTGGTACATGAATCAGTTTTAAAGTAATCGTGCATATCATATTTTTGCTTTTACCCTAGATACAAATCTTGTGCATGTAGTGGGACCCCAAAGAGGACCAAAGAGGAGGGACAAGTGAGGACTGCATGGAACAAAACCATGAAAAATAGGTACAAGGAATAGATGAGAAGTGCACGTCAGTGTGCTGGAGAACGTGCTTCACAGGTTGATGAGATTGAGTGGGACAAAGAGGATATGTCGGTCATTAGAGGATACCACCCACCCTGGATCCCAGAGCCGTATTGACACCTGATGATAGACCAGGTTTTTGTCTTTATTTTGTGGTTTGTGCATTACCTTTGTTTTATACCGACTTATGTATTATGGTTTTAACAGGAGTGGAATACTGAAAAATGGAAAATTCGGTCTAGGTCCGGTAGGGCCAATCGGAGGACCAAGTTTGAGGGTAAGTCCTCTCGGCATGTTGGCGGATCAATCAATGATGCACAACACCGATACAAGATGGTAAGTCTACAATTTTTTTTGAATGTGTACTAAGATTTATTTGTATGTTTACTAACAACTTAGCTTAATCTTCTATTGTAGGTAGAGGCATGGGGACTACTTCTGAGGTGTGTGAGCGGATCCACTGCACGAACCGGAAGTACACTCTGGGTTCAACTGGTCCACCTACTGATCATCCGGTGTTTTATCCTAAAGTTGCTAGAGTTGCGGTAAGTTTTGTAAAACCATTACTATGTTTTATGTGTGCATATGTGTACGTGAATGTGCTCTATGTGTCCGTCGATCAGTGTTATGTATATGTATACATGATATAATATGCATGTGTGTTGGTTGCTAACCACGATTGGATCTATGTATATATTGTTTCATGTATGTGTATGTGTATGTGTTGTACATACGTTTATATGCATGTGTATGTGTGAATGTATAGATAACGTGTGTTGTTTGGTAACACAAAATGAATATATGCAGACGTGGCTAAGTAGATAGGTTAGACATGTTTGATTTAGAGCAGTTATGTTGTTGAAATGTCTACATATATATAAGCTCACTCGTTTTTGATTTGGTAAACCATATGATCGCTTTCAAGAGCTTAGGGAGGAGGCAGAGCCTAACGCCTCTCCGATTGATGAGGCATCTCTTTGGGAGCAAAGTATTGGAGGATGGAATAAGGGTCGTATGTTTGCTTTCAATGCTATGGTTCGGGACGACGCGGGATCCTTATTATGCTGTGAGGGGTGAGTGTAGTAGCAGCAGCGGCGGGTGATCATCCGGGACTAGATCGACATCGAAGGTACGTTATTTATATTGGTTATGCATCTTTTCATTGCCAACAAATACAGATTTTTTTGCTACAGTTTTAATATCTACAGTTAGTTGAGTTGACATATAAGATGGCAGAGATTGAGGAGGAGTTGAGGGAGGCAAACGAACGAGAGGATCATTATCTGGACTAATTGAAGATCGAAAGGAAGCGGAACAAAGACAAGAACAGGTCAGACATGCTACCCAGTTAGCCGAGCACCTCACAATGTCACAACAATTTGCGTCTTTTATGTGGCAACAGGGATTAGTTTTCCCCTCTCCTGGCCCTACCGGCCTTCCCCCTAGTTAGATTGCTATTATTGTATTTGCACACGTATTGTATTTTGGAATTTGGAATTTGGAATTTGGTATTTGGTATTTGATATTTTAAATTGGGAAAATTGCATGTAAATGAAACAAACTTTCACCTAATTCCTATTTTGGGGAACCAACTTTTAAAATCGTCATTTAGGGGTTTGTATCAAACTTTATGTTTATTTAAGGGTCTTAACCTATTCAACACGTAACCGGTAATTTTTAATATGTGGAAACTGATCTGGAAGATTCCAGAATAATCTGATAAGTTTGTTTTCCTTTTCTTAGGAGAGTTTGTTAGGAGATTAGCTTTACTTATTGTTCCCTAAAATAAAGGCCAGTTAGTTAGAGTAGTATTCTGGCTATAAATATTCATGTTCCTGCTCTGCTCCAGTTTATTAAGTCAGATTAATAAGAGAAATCTATTCTCTACAATTATAATTTCTATATGGTATCAGAGCGGTTCTGATCCATTCTTCTGCCCCTTCGAAATCACCACACAAATCAATGACGAAATACGATCATGCATCCTTTGTTAGTGAATCAGAAAGTGGCGTCTCTAACAATGCAGCCAAACAATCTGCTATGTCGAATAACACTCTATCAGAGAGCGGAATTATTCCGATCACCGGACACAAACTCACAGGCCACAACTACAATCAGTGGTCACACTCCGTGATGATCTTCATAAGTGGAAACGGAAAGGAAGAGTACTTGACAGGGGAAAACCCACCACGGAAGGAGGACAGTTCAGATTATCCCACTTGGAAGACCGAGAACAACATAGTAATGTCTTGGCTCTTAAATTCAATGACTAACGAAACTAGAGAGAATTTTATGTACTACAGGACTGCTAAGGAGACTGCTAAGGAGATATGGGAAGCAGCTTGAGACACATACTCAAATAAGGATAACGCATCCGCAATTTTTGAAATAAAGGGAGCCCTACATGACTTACGGCAGCAAGAAAGAACTGTAACAGAATACTTCAATTTGCTGACCCGTCTCTGGCAGCAACTTGACGTGTTGGATGACATTTCTTGGAGTTGTCCCATGGATATGAAGAAGTACAAGCAGATTCAAGAAAATGAGCGAGTCTACAAATTCTTACTCGGACTAAATCAAAATCTTGATGAGGTTCGAGGAAGGATATTGGGTTGTAAACCCTTGCCAAGTGTATGAGAAGCTTTTTCAGAAGTACGTAGAGAAAAAACCAGGAGGAAAGTAATGTTGGGGTCAACAGGTGTCGAGTCAAACCCTGAAGGCTCAGCGTTGGCAGCAAAGAAACAGAACACCAACATGTATCGTGGAAACCAACTAGGGAACTATGGGTCAAAACCGTCACAAGGAAGCTTTCGCATGAACGAGGGCAGGTAACCGTCCTTGGTGTGACCACTACAAAATTCCAGGTCACATGAAGGAAATATGTTGGAAATTGCACGGAAAGCCCCAAACGAGACAACCACCCAGATCTTCCGGCTATGTGGCAGAAGCTGAGAAGAATTCGTTTAATCAAGAACAACTTGAAGTCCTGCAAAAGATGTTGCAGTCAACCATTCAGTTAGCAATGGGAGGAAATGCTACGGCTGTTGTAGCTCAAAGTGACCACGCACCCACTGCCCTTAATGTGAAATTAAATACAGGTGAGTGGATTGTTGATACCGGAGCTACTGACCACATGACCGGAAACATGAACGTCTTCAGTGATCTCCAACCAAACATAAGCTACATAAGCTACAGTTCGTACCGCTGATGGAATTTTGTCAGATGTAAAGGGTATAGGTTCTGTCATTATCTCGAAGGAGATAACTCTCCACTCGGTTCTCTATGTTCCCAATCTTACTTACAACTTAGTATCCGTTATTAAACTCATGAGAGATCTTAACTGCGTTACTAAGTTATCGCCTACCTTATGTGAATTTCAGAATTCGAAATCGGGGAGGATGATTGGCAGTGCTAACGTACGTGGTGATCTCTACTTCTTGAAGACAAGGTGTATGCAACCTAGAAATTCTATCAGTGCTATTTCTCAATTCAACCAAAATAAGGATGACATCCATCTTTTGCATCGTAGGTTAGGACATCCGAGTTTCATGTACTTGCAAAAATTATTTCCAAGATTGATTAATACAAGTACAGTTCCATTTGAATGTGAAATTTGTCAATTCTGGAAACATACTCGAAAGAAAAAACAGGCACATCCTGGAAGTTGCCCGTTCACTTCTTTTTACCACTAATGTTCCATCCGTTTTTTGGGGTGATGCTGTATTAACAGCAACATACCTTATTAATCGAATGCCATCCAGAACCCTAAACTTTCGTACTCCTCATCAAACTCTTTTGACCACTTATCCTCACATTAGATTCCTGTCAAACATTCCTTTGACAACATTCCTCTAAAGGTTTTTGGATGTACTGTCTTTGTTCATGTCTCATCACAAAATCAAAGTAAACTCGATCCTAAGTCTCTAAAGTGTATACTTCTGGGTTACTCATGTAACCAGCATGGATACAAATGTTACTCTCCTCTCACAAAAAAATTCTATAATTCCATAGATGTCACCTTTTTTGAGGATCAACCGTTTTATCCCAAATCCAATATTCAGGGGGAGAAATCGCCAAACGAATATCAGATTTGGTCTAATACTGAATCAAACTCAAACCCTAGTTTGGCCCAGCCCAATACCGAACCAAGCCTAAGCCCAATTCCAGAATTTCAAAACCCTAGCCGTCCTAGTTCTTGTGAACCAAATATTGAGCCAACAAACCCTAACTTTGCTCAGCCCAATATCGAACCAAGGATAAGCCCAACCGAACCAAACCCTAATCCTAAACCAAAGCCTTTAAAAACCTCAGATCTGCCATCAAATCAAGAACCTCAACCAGAACTAAGAGTATACACTAGACGACTTAAAGAGGCAGAGATGACCGCGCCACAGCCGCATTGTCAAGAATCCAATCCGACGCAGAATTCTAAGACACAGAAAGGTATGACCTCTAATCCAAATACTGACAATATTTCAGAAACTGAGGATTCAACAGTTGGAATTGAGTGTGATTGTGATGTTCCCATAGCCTTGAGAAAAGGGAAACAGTCATGTACTGCTCATCCAATCGAGAAGTTTATGACACATAAAGGCTTGTCTACTAATTACAAAGCTTTTGCAGTCTCTCTAGATTCAATGCAGATTCCCAAGAATGTAGTAGAAGCCCTTCAACATCCAGACTGGAAGACTGCTGTGGAAGAAGAAGTGAAGGCTCTCGAGAAAAATAGCACATGGAAATATACAAAATTGCCGCTGGGAAAACAAACTGTTGGTTGTAAGTGGGTGTTCACTGTGAAATACAATGTTGATGGAACAGTTAACCGGTTCAAAGCGAGACCGGTGGCTAAAGGGTTCACACAATCCTATGGTGTTGATTATGGAGAAACGTTTGCACCGGTGGCCAAGCTCAACTCGATCAAAGTACTGCTGTCACTCGCATCTAATCTTGACTGGCCCTTGCATCAGTTGGATATAAAGAATGCTTTTCTCAATGGGGAATTGGAAGAGGAGGTATACATGGATGTACCGCCTGGCCTCAACTCAAAAGAGTCCTTTGGTAAGGTATGTAGACTAAGAAAGTCGCTCAACGGACTAAAACAATCGTCGAGGGCATGGTTTGAAAGACTTACCCGAGTCATGAAAAAACAAGGGTTCGTTCGATGCCAAACCGATCATACTATGTTTAACAAAAACTGCTCAACCTGTAAAAAGGCCATCATGATCATATATGTAGACGATATCATCCGAACCGGTGACCATGAAGAAGAGCTTAAGCGCATAAAGGGAGTACTCGCAAAGGAATTTGAGGTAAAGGATCTAGGAATGCTTAAGTATTTTTTGGGAATGGAGGTTGCAAGATCCCACAAGGGTATTTATGTGTCACAAAGAAAGTATACGATCGATCTCCTGAATGAAACTGGGATGTTGGGGTGCAAACCAACATCAACACCAATGGATTCGCAAGGAAGACATCAATCAGAAGACGGCAAGCTGATCGACAAAGGGAGCTACCAGAGATTGGTCGGTAAACTGATCTATCTGGCACACACTCGGCCAGATATCAGTTTTGCAGTCGGAATGGTCAGCAGATACATGAATCGACCAACTAAAGATAACCAAGATGCTGTGTAACGAATCCTTCAATACCTAAAACAAAGTCCAGGAAAGGGGCTGTTCTTCGGGAAAAACACTAAGCGGCAGATAGAAGTATCCACAGACGCTGATTGGGGCGGTTCAAGAACCGACGGAAGATCTACCACAAGCTACTGCTCTTACGTTTGGGGTAACTTGGTTACGTGGAGAAGTAAAAAACAAGCAGTAGTCTCCCGGAGCAGCACCGAAGCGGAGTTTAGAGCTATGTGTTAGGACACAAAATGTCCTAATTATAAGATAGTTTTGTAAAGGGGTAATTAATTGTAATATGGGCTTGGGTTATGTTATAAGGGCTTGGGCTTAACTATGTAACAAGGGGGTATATATTGATAAGTGTGTGTAATTAGGGTTTGTAAGAGTGACCATTGCAATGTAGCCTCCAAGGTGTTTGTGTGTGTTCTAGAGAGAGATAGGTTGCTTTCATCTTGAATAATACACCACTTTGATTATACTATCATCTTGTTACTATCTACATCAATATATGAATCGTTGCCTTGTTAAAATGAGTTTAGAGCTATGTGTCATGGAATTTGTGAAGGGATATGGCTGAAAAGGATGCTGACAGAACTGAATGTGATAATTGACAGCCAATAGCTCTGAAAAGTGACAACACAGCAGCTATTGAGATTGCTAGGAACCCGGTTCATCATGAGAGAACCAAGTACGTGGAGCTTGATCGACACTTTATCAAAGAAAAACTGGAAAACGGGGAACTTCTACTAAAGTATGTGCCGTCAAAGCTACAAATTTCAGACATTCTTACTAAAGCCTTACCGAGACAAGGGTTCGAAGAGTTAAGGTCCAAGTTGGGTATGATAGACATCCATAACCTAGCTTGAGGGGGAGTGTGGAAACTGATCTAGAATATTCCAGAATAGTCTGATAAGTTTGTTTTCTTTTTCTTAGGAGAGTTGGCTAGGAGATTAGCTTTACTTATTGTTCCCTAAAATAAAGGCCAGTTAGTTAGAGTATTATGGCTATAAATATTCATGTTCCTGCTCCAGTTTATTAAGTCAGATTAATAAGAGAAATCTATTCTCTACAATTATAATTTATATAATGACATGCCAATTAATTTATTTAAACAATATTAGATGGAAAATGTGTAGCCAAATCAACATTATTATTATTAAAATAAAAACAATAAAACCAAAAAAAACAAAGACGCATTCTTCTTCCTCCCTCCTATTGCTGCAACCCTAGCGCCCTCCTCTCACCTGCAACAAAACTCAGACTTGCAATCTCGTCAGACCACAGGTCGCCGGAGATAGATGAATAGGACAAAGTCAACAGGGATAGATGAAAAGGACAAGTTCGTCGGAGAAAAAGACCTCTGCAATCTCCGGCCTAAACCAAATCGCAGGCGGAATCGAAAGAACATGCTGACGTCTTCCCCTTCGGTGTGTTCCCCCTGTCTGCGTCTTCCCCGGTCACTTCTCTCAGATCTCCTCTCGATCTCGATCTCTGTCTCTTCTCTCTTCTCTCGATCTCGCTCTCATCTGCTTCTTTTGAATTAGGTTTTTAAGGTCTGTTGTTTTTTTAAACACAAATATAAGTTTAAATGAACAACATACAAATATGTTCGTGTTCATATATATCAATCAATGGCTTATGCTAAAGTCCCGCTTTGCCCTTCTCCCATCGGCCTCCCTATAGAACCTTCTTCTCTCTTCATCCATGGCCTCTCCATCTTAAGCAAGTCTCCTTCTTCAGAAACAGCTTTTATAGCCTCTCAATTTCGATTTGCTTTTATTTTATATAGGGGTGTGCAAAACCCGAATAATCCGAAATCCGAACCAAAATTTAGGTGTTTTTGCAATATCCGAACACCCCGAAATCCGAAAAATCCGATACCCTTACTTTTGGGGAAATATTTGGGTTCGGGTTGGGTTTGACATTTGGCCAACAGACCCGTCCGAAAACCCGAAATAATATAAATATATATTTTAAATGTTATAAAATTATATTTATTTATCTAATTATCTTTAGAAAATTGTAAATTATAGTCGGTCGAAATGTTTCTAAAACTTTTAACTTATTTTCGGTTTCATCAATCTCTCGTTTGATTGAATTCATCCTCAAAATCGATTGAATTTATATATATTTTTCGTATTATAATAATACCCGAACCCGACCGACATTAACCCGAAACCCGACCAACCCGAACCCGAAGCAATCCGAAATCCGAATCCTAAAGTTTGGGTCTTGATTTTCATATCCGAAATCCGATCGGGTTTTCGATTTGTCCACCCGAACCCGCCCGACCCGCCCGATGCACAACCCTAATTTTATATGCTTTTCGGATGATGATACGTGGCTTATTTTTGTAGATCTCTGTAAAATCCTATTGATGGATTCTCGGCGGGACTCGTCAATGAAAGTAATCTATTTGAATGGAGTGTGACAATAATCGGGCCACCTGATACATTATAGTGAGTTTTTATTTGTTTTGATGTTCTAAAATTGTATCTATTCGTTTAGGAACTTGATTTTTTTGTGGATTCGGGTTAATTAGGGTTTTTGATTGTTTCTGGTAAATTTTGGGGTTTAGACTTGGTTTAGAGTTGGATTTATCTGCTGGTATTTTCTTTGTTGTTCGTGGATTTGGTTTCGTTTTGGGGGTGGAATTATTTTATAACGAAACCCAACAGAATTCATTAGTTTGCAAAAGTTGTCAAAAGAAAAAAAGTGTAATGTCATCATTTTAGCTTTATTTTAATAATTAAAATAATGATATGAAATCTTAGTTGGCAAACGTTTGGAGTGATGTCATCATTACCAGGTCAACAGGTTAACCGGTCCCTTAAATAAACATAAAGTTTGATTTAGACCCCTAAATGACGATTTTAAAAGTTGGTTCCCCAAAATAGGAATCAGGTGAAAGTTCGTTCCATTTTCGTGCAATTTTCCCTTTTAAATTTGGAATTTGGTATTTTGAATTTGTTGGGTTGGTGTTTTCAAATTATGGGCATTTATTTATATAAAATACAAAAAATAGTGTTTTTTATATATTTTTTTATTTTTTTCTACAATCAGCAACGTATTAGTGACGGAATACTGTCGCGTTTTTATATATTTATTATAATTTATTTTTTCCTAAAAGCAGCGACGGATCAGCTGATAAACTCCGTCGTTGATCCATCGCTAATAATTTCATCGTTGATCCGTCGCTGAATAAATCTATCACTGATCCGTTGCTGAATTAATATCTATCGCTGATCCGTCGCTGATAAACTCCATCGTTGATCCTTCGCTGGTCCGTCGCAGTTACTATCATCCACCATTTTTTCAACGACAGACTTGCAGTGACGGATTAACGACGAAATATACTTTCAGCGACAGATCAACAACGGAATTGTCCGTCACTGATATGGTCGATTTTTGTAGTGACACCGTTCATACAAGTAAATAGAATATATTATGTAAATTAGTCATACTTATAACTTATCATCCACTTTGCTTTTGTTGGGTAATCTTGATGGGTCAAATCGGGTTGTGGGTCACGGATCAATATGTGGGTCGCGGAACAGCGGGTCAGCAGTCATGGGTCAGTTTATTCACAGGTGGACTAAATATTCAGTTAGAGGAAGTGGGTTTACTAGTTATGTGTTTGACCGAGTTTCCGTAAGTGGTGTTGGGTTTAATCCAGATTCTCTCCTGGTGGTCTTTCTTTATTTCCTTTGAAATAGTCTTTCCCATTTTGCTGGTTTGTTTCCTTTTCTTTAGGTCCAAGTAGTTAGTGGTAGAAGTAGTGGCTTAGTGGCAGTCTTTTGTTGTATATAAATTCAGTCCAGTACATTTGTATTTGTAGAGAAAATTCATTAGTAATCAGTTTTCCCTTGTTAATATAATACACACATTGAAAATCCCAAATTGCCGTTTTGATTGGCGTGTTCGGGGTGTGAGTTCAAGGGTGGGGAAGGGACTGAATTCCAACAGCTTTCACATCGTTGATCCTTCGCTGGTCCGTCGCAGTTACTATCATCCACCATTTTTTCAACGACAGACTTGCAGTGACGGATTAACGACGAAATATACTTTCAGCGACAGATCAACAACGGAATTGTCCGTCACTGATATGGTCGATTTTTGTAGTGACACCGTTCATACAAGTAAATAGAATATATTATGTAAATTAGTCATACTTATAACTTATCATCCACTTTGCTTTCATCCCTTAATTAATGAAAAAAACAATAAGAATTACCTTATCATCCTCCCAAAGTTGCTTTAGATGGCTCGAATACAATCGTAGATAAGAAAGCTTCGTTGATTGAAAATTTCTTGGCAATGAAGTTTCTGGATATCCATAGCAAGAAAACCACCGAAGTTCCTTCATGTTTGCAACAGTACGAGGAAGATTACCATGGTTAAGCTCCCTCCATGGCCACCTTTCCTGCCATATATCCCAAAGTTTTAATGCTTCAATCCAGTGATTTTCCTGTGATAGAGGAACAAAAAATGGTGTTAAGGTTGATTTAGATTATCTCGTTATTGGTATACATGCATGTATCATTCATTGCATATATAACTTATATTATATACAAGCCTAGCTTAAACATTACGGTCCTTGCCTCCATTGGTGTAGCACATATCGTTACAACATCTTCCCGCCGCCAAACCCTACTGTGTTTTTCAGGATTTTGGGGGTATTTTTCTCGAACGATGTAGTGTCCCATATCTTGTATCAGATCATGCATATCAAACATTCCTTCTTCTGTCACACTTATGAGAGCCTTTTGTATCAGCTGCCTTACCCCTATATTAGGGTGAAGACCACAAGCTTCAAGTATCACATTTGCCTCTTTCTCCTCCCCCCTAAAAAAACATGCAATTTCTAAGAACAACTCTTTCACCAGGGGTTCAAGACCATCGTAGCTGATTTTTAACGGTTCCAGAATTTTACCATCTGGGTTATCTTTTAGTCTGGCCAAGGCGCTCACCCACTCACTCTTGTCTTTGTCAGAAAGAAATGAACCTATAACTTTAAGTGCTAACGGGAGCCCACCAGCATAAGAAACAACTTGTTTAGAAAGACTATCATAATCTTCAATATGGTTACCAAGTCGAAGTGCATGCTTGCAAAAGAGCTTCATAGCCTCATTATGATTTAGCAAGCTAATATTGTATATCGCATTTACTTTTTGAGTATTCAGTAAATGTTGATCTCTAGTTGTGATTATAATCCTGCTCCCTTCATTAAACCAATTATGTGATCCAGCCAACGCCTCTAGCTGGTTAGCATCATCGACATCATCAAGAACCAGCAAGACCTTTTTACGACGAAGCCTACTCTTTATCAACATTCTTACATCTCCATGTAGTTCCTCTTTTTTTTATTCAAAACACGTGAGAGAATTTCTTTTTGCAATTCTTCCAAACCATGCTTGCGTGATTCTTCCCGAACGTTTTTTACAAAGCAGCAACCATCAAACTTGCTAGAGATTTCATCATAAACAACATATGCAAGAGTAGTCTTACCACCACCACCAAGCCCCCATATTCCAACCTTCAGCACACCTTCTGAATCGATTGCTAACTTTTTTTAAAATCCTGTAGGCGATCCTCTATTCCAATCAGGTCTTCATTTTCACTTGGAATTGCCACACACAGTCTTTTTGAAATTGTGCTAACAATTTCTTCGATGAATTCTGTCTCAGGCCTGGAGATTGGATATACAAAGATAATTAACAGATGCCCGAATTGAGAAAAGAGGTAATCCGTTCCATTAAACAAGGAAAATGCATGAGTCTAAATATATACCTTTTAGATTTCATTATTCCAATACAACATTTGTATAACAACCTAATTTTTATCATGCATTTTCCTTCTTCATCACTCTATACTACCACTTATGTTTTCAAACAGCTGATTCCTCCCAAAATATAGATTTTTTTACTGGATTTTTACAGATGTATAGATGGATTGTAGTTTTTCTCTAAAAACATGGGATCAATTTATCATGAAAGGGTTGGCTTTATCCTTTGAAAGCTTATATGGTACAAGTATAATTGCGTTGTAGAGTACTAACACCTTAAGCATTATATTTTAAAAAGCAAAAACAATTACCCATTGGGGACATGTCCAGATAGGTTCCTGCATCAAAAAGTGATTTTCTCCAAGATTCAACATTTTTCTTCTGTGACTCGTGTTTGGCAAGTGCTTCTCCATATTTCCTTTCTTGTTTTCGGACTTCAGAGGGATCAACGCGATAAAATATGGGAATAACAATTTGGTCTCTCTCAACCTTGCATTTCATAATATGTTCAAGTTCTTGCAAGCACCAAGAAGAATCGGCATAGTTTTCAGAGAATACAACAACAGCAATCTGCGAGTCTTCAATAGCCTTCAAAAGCGATGGACGGATGGTTTCGCCCTTACAAAGTTTTTCGTCATCCTTGAAAGTTTCGATTCCTTGTTGTTCAAGAGCTGCATAAAGATAATCCACAACGTTGTAGCGAGTGTCTGTTCCTCTAAAACTGAGAAAAACATCATATTTCCAAAAGGTGGGGGGAGTGGAGTGAAAAGACGACGATGATGAAGATGCCATCCAACGGATTGGGTTTGTTTACTATCGATCGATACTACGAAAAGGTTGAAGATCGACGTGGTTTGAGGAGATGAACAAATTAACTGTCGATTTAAAAAAAAAACTCAAATTTCTCAAACATATTATTGAAGCAACAACCAGTTAGGAATAAATCATGACAAAATTAATGGAAAAATTCAACAACTAGTTTTGGAACAAATCACAGTTAATCAATATCCAGAGTTAATTAATAATCAAATTTAGGAATTATATTCCAAATTAATGCCATCCTAATCAATTTCCCTCTTCGATTAATTCTATTGCATTAACAAGTAAGGTTTAATTCATAATTCTATTTATTTCATTTTTCAATAATTAAGATGTTTTGAATTTCTTTCCCCTTTTGGATTGTGATTGTGGTACCGATAGTATGCTTGGGATTTGAAATCAGAAGTTAAGCTCAATTTTACATGTTTAAAATTGAAATTGACTTTGTTTCAAGATTATGCCATTACAATAGCTATATACACTATAGTGTTGTTTCAGAGCATTTTCGGGGCTTTTGAGGTTTGTTTTAAGGATGTTTAGAATCTGTTTAGAAACTGATTTTGATCGGTTCCTTCGTCCCCGTCTAGAGGGATTCGATAGGGGTACATTGTGAGATAGTAGGAGTATTACTTGGGGTGCCGATCGAGTTAGGATAAAACATTTGTCACATAATTTGATGCTCACATTTCTCATATTATCGATTTGTCCAAGTTGATAAATTGTCGCTTTATTGAGGTCTGTTTCGGGGACGTTTTGGAATCTGTTTAAAGTCATGTCGTGTACCTGCCCAACGGACGTGTATACCACTAGATTAAATAACTGAAATGGTAAAGATGGGTAAAGAAACATAAAATACAATAAAGAGACATAACTTTTGAAATGATAATATCAAATAATTAAATCTAGATTAAAGTTTTGTGGTGTACCCGACCAACGGACGGGTATATAACTAGTTGAATATGGGGATTGGGGAATGGGGTTTTTCAAAAATATCTATATCTATACTGCTTTATTAAAACGATATTTCAATTATTTTTCAACAATCAGTTTTTCAAGATTGCAAATTTTTTTACACAACGTGCAACTCTAAAAGCATATCTTGAAATCCCCTCTCTCCCACATTTTTTCAAAAATAAAACAATTTTCAATTTCTAAGTTACACTTTATACCTTTAGAATTAGTTATCCACTATACTTTTAATCCCTTACTTTTTCATTTTTTATTTTACACCATTATTATATTAATATAAATAATCGTATATGAACAAGAATGCATAAAACATACATTATTTTTTTATAAATTATATCATTGTAAATTTGTAATCGTCTTGCCAATACCTTCGAATGAGCCCAATATTGAATATTTTTTGATTTAATCATATTATTAAATATGGAAATTGATTAAAATGCCCTAACTTCACATTTTACTTACACAAATATCCCATTTCTCTCCTGGTTTGCAAAAATGCCCCAAGATCCCGCGATTTAACCTGTGGTCGCGAACCCAGGCAAATTTTAAAATTTTGATCCTCGATTTAGAAATTTGGTCCTCGATTTATGTTAGTGTCCTCGATTTGGAAATTTGGAAAAGGCCCCAACTTCCATCCACAAATTCCATTTAAAGGTCAACAACTCCTTCATGCCATCTATGTAACTCTTCCCCAAAATTGGTCCTCGATAGAGGACTCTTTATAAAGGTCAAATTCCATCTATGTTAACCACAAATTCCATCCACAAAATTGGTCCTCGATCGAGGACTCTTTATTTGTGGCCTTTTATTTTCATCCACGTATTAAATGACAAAACATTAAATCCGCGATCGAGGGAATAAATTGCGGATGTTTTTGAATTTTTTATATTAATCCGCGATCGAGAGTCAAATCACGGGATAAATGGGTATTCTGCAAAATGGGAGAGAGATGGGGGTATTTGTGTAAGTAAAATATGAAGTTGGGGCATTTTAATTATTTTCCCTATTAAATATCATGAACGTGTACGAATTCAGTGGCGGACCCAGTATTTTTCCCGAGCGGGTGCACCTTTAAAATTTGATCAAATGCCTGCAAATTTACTAGATGTGTATTTAGCCGAATTCCGCCTTCAGGGAATTTTTTAAGTTTTTTGGTTGATTTTCGCATGACTTTTTTGATTTTTTATTGATTTCGAGAGAATGTTTCGATTTTTTGGTTATTTTAACATATATTTTAATTTTTTTGTTGATTTCGAGACATTTTTTGGTTTTTTGGTTGATTTCAAGGAAATATTTCAGTTTCATTAGTACTAAATTAATTGTTATATAGATAAATTCAATTAATTTTATTTCATTTTCAAGTTATTTCGGATAAAAATATGTTGTCATTAGAATGAGAAAACAAATTTAAGATTAATGGATAAATTGGAAAGAAAAAAAACAAGATTGGAAAAATTGTAAATAAGAAATAGTTGTAGTTAATTGGTAAGATTTTATCTTGAGGTATTGAATTCATTTAATTTGTCAAATATTTGTTTGTCTGTTTTTTAGTAACTAAAA
Organism: Saussurea involucrata; assembly: GCA_033807775.1. Classification (NCBI taxonomy): domain Eukaryota; kingdom Viridiplantae; phylum Streptophyta; class Magnoliopsida; order Asterales; family Asteraceae; genus Saussurea; species Saussurea involucrata. The sequence continues at coordinate 1,576,696 of CM066313.1, read as the reverse complement.
ATTAAAATACAAAAAACTTGAATTTGTTCCCAACAAGATTAGAACCCAAGACCAATTAGAAGTAAAGAAGCATGCTAGCCATTCCACCAACCCCACACTTTTATTTTAAATTCTGTTTGAAAAATATATGAGAGCACACTCAAAAATTAAACGGGTGCTCAGACCAACCGGCAAAAAGATTCCACTACAACGGGACAGTCTAGCGGGTGCCCGTGCACCCTCTCCTGTGTGTGTAGGTCCGCCCATGTACGAATTAATTTGTTTTATATCTCTTACATTATTCATTTTCATTTTACACCCTTATAATATTAAAAATACATAATCGTAGTTTAACTAAAACATATTAATAAATGCATTTTTTACAAATTATATTATTACAATATTTTCGTCAACAATTTCAAAATACGTTTATTATTGAATATTTTATTAACTTAATACTATTGTGAAATACCATAAATACGTATCAAGATTTTTCAAGAATGACGTACCGAGATTTTTTTAAACTTGTACATTTTCCTTATCTATATTTATCTATTCTACTCAAGACCCGGGTTCAAGTCTTGTTAGAGACACTTTTGTAGTTTGTAATTTCATATTTACCATGTTTCTAAAAATTGCCATGATGGGACTTTGAACTTGAGACCTCAAGTTTGAAAAGTAAGGGACTAACCATTATACCAATATTGATTTTGTGAAAAATATCTCTATATTTATTTCTTATAGTTAAATGGTGGCATCGTTTGAAAAACAAATCTTGAGCTTTCATTTGTCTTTGGTTTCGATACATTGAATTCATGACCCAAATATGATATATATTGATAAATGGAAATCCATAGTGCAAACTGCAAAGTCTCGACGACTTCTTGCAAAGTTCTCCTATGAAGATCAGATTTTAAAATTTGTCATCTTGCCAACGGATCCAATTAAAATTGTATATTCAATTATGGTCGGTTGGTTCTTATTGGATCGGTCGGTTTCGATTATATCGGTTGACTTTCTTCACACCCTACCACCAAAGCTCCAAAATCGTTTACATTTACAGCTCTCGTTCAGGGGCGGAACACAAGCCTTTTAACCGCACGGGCCGGAATAATAAACTTATCTTAGCTAACCAAACAATTTTAAATAAAACAATTCATAAAGTCTAGAGATGCATTAAACAATTTCATATAAATTTAAACCTAACTTAGCTAACCAAACAATTTTAAATAAACTTGAATAAAATGAAAAAACCAGTAATTTAGGGACTGTTGGAAAATTATTTGATGATGTTGAAGTTAAAATCAATGAAATTTCATTTAATCGTCTCTGATTTGGTTGTCGCTCTTCCTCTTCCATTGAAGATGAGGGCTACAATTCCAACGGCTACCACTTGTGCCCTGTTTTTGAAATCAATTCACACAATGAGTCAATGACACAATCTTTAACAAATACTCATAATGAATAAGACCACAAAAGTTCATAAATTCAAAACAGAAAATTATTTATCTAATATAATTAAAATATTTACGGCTACTATTACACTTACACCGTTACACATATAAATATGTGCACTAATTCACCAACCCAACAACGAATCGATTCACCAACACATTTAAATGTTGCCCCCTTTTACGATTTTTTTTCTTATGTGTTATTTTTATCTTTCATCTAGGCCATCATTGGAAGTATTAAGGAGCTTGGTTTTGTTGGTTTCACAAAGTGCTACCATTTGTAGCAATATGAGTTTCTACTATAATATATTAGTCTTTATGTCTTTACTATCCAGTTCAACCCATAAGATCTTTCTTGCAGAGAAAGCGAAATCCGGGCATATTGGTTGAGTGATAATGAAAGGATTTTGGATTTGCTCTTGTGTGAAAAATCTACTATTATCTGAGTTCGTACAATCGTGTCGGGTGAGCAACAGCCGCTTCGTCAATGGCTTGGATAGCCCTGACGTAATATCCTAACGTGTACTCAAGAACACAGGAAAAGAGCTTTATTGACGTAGGACCCAATTATATTTCTTTGATACATCTATTTATTCTGATCAATCTGAAATAATCGTTTTACTATTACATAATACATTTCTCCACTAGAATCCAATTCTTATCATTTTATTTTTATTTTTCATTTTCATATAGGAGTTTTGGGTTGGAAACAATGAACTTGTTAACACATATGACACAAGGCTTGGTGATGAAGGATATATTAATTTCATGCTTAAACATACCAACAATCATGGTAAACTATAATTATATTCAATAAACTATTCTTTATTGCGTTCCCCAATGTTTTAAACTATAATTATATTCAATAGTGTCTATCATCTCTAATTATTGGCAAATTAATGGCTTTTTTTTCTGTTTAACAAACTTAAGGTTTTTATGTTGGAATATAAGAGGCTTGTTGAAAACAAGGTGTAGAGATTACTTTCGGGTCATAGACCATCAAGAGTTCCTCTTTAATGATTTTGGAGATCGTGTTGCTTAGCTTTTACTTGTTGAAGTAATTGGCCCCTTCAATATATAAACTTGAAAGAAAAATCGAAGTAAACATCAATTCATAAGCAATATCCACCTTATGTTTGTTTTAGCCTATCATTGTTTGGTTTGATTTTTTTGGAACCGGCAAGAATTCACCTTCACCTGAACCGGGGTATCCCAGGTTTCCTTACGGAGCGACCCAGACTAATCCCCTTCACCGTGTCTCAAGTGCAAGCGCAGGGTCGAACCCGGGGCTTTTCTACCACCAGGGTACTTGCCGACCACTACGCCGCAACCTTATTGACGTTTGGTTTGCTTGCATGTTGAAAAAGATCATTGGTTGAGAACAAGAAAAAGCAACTTCAAGTATGTTCAATTTAACTTGATTAAAAGTTTGAACAAGAGAAGTTGCTAAGAGACTTGGAGCCAAACCAACTAGTAACTAGAGAGCTTTAAAGCAGCAAAAAGCAAAAGGATTCCACAACTTCAGTTACAAACATGGAAATTAGTAGAAAGACTTGTAAGCTTAGCACAAGAAAGCAACAAATTACTAGAATACCAACATATTAGATTACTTGAAAGCAATTAACTCGTAGCAACAAACTAGAAAGCTTAAAATCTGTAAGTCTTATCTTAGAAAGCATAAAACTAGAAAATATCAACTATAAGGCATGCCTTAAACCAAAGGCAAGACCTCCCTTTTATACAAGATGAGGGTAGCCTACAAAAGGGCTTAAGGACATGTTACAAAAGCTAGAATAATATTAAACTATTCAACTAGTACTATAGAACTTGGGGCTAAAGAAACTTAAAACTTCCACGAAATTTTTATATCCAACTAGTAGAAACTTGGAGGCCAAGCTATCATCAAAAGGGCCTTCAATGTCAAAACAGTTCCTGGAAATCCATCAGCTTCGGCACACATGTTGCAGCAATCCTTGAGTCTATACATGTTGTAGCATCTCCAACCTGCAAAACAGAGTCTAAACAACACAAACAGACCCAAAAAGCATAAGAAAGTCCTTTGAGCCCAATTATCAACACTAATCCAGAAAGCAGCAAATAATAAACCAAAAGACTCAAACTATTAGGCTTAAAAACTAAAAACAAAGAAAACAAGTAGGAAAATGATGATGCGGCAATGACAATTACTACACACATCAGAGAAGTTAAACATTATGCGAGAAAGCGAGAAGTATGATATCATATATGATTACACGGCATGTGGGTATGTTTTATATGATTAAACGTCTATGTATTGCCAATGTAACATGTGTTTAATCATATATGATTAAGCTTGTGATATCACACTTCTAGCCTTCTCGCATAAGGTTTAACTTCTCGTTTGAATCTGCCCCTATATATGTATGTGTGTGTGTGTGTATATATATATAGGGGTTAAATCATGTGAGAACCAAAAATAGGTTGAGAACCGTGGGAACCGATCTAAGCCGTCATTTGGTTTTGATCCTATGGTTTTAAAAACATAAAACTTCATTCATAGGTTCTCACGGTTCTTAACTTATTTTTGCCTATAATAGTGTTCATAGATTAAAATCAATTAACGGTTTAGATTGGTTTTCACGATTCTCAACCTATTTTAGGTTCTCATTTGATTATCGTTCTATATATATATATATATATATATATATATATAGGGTTGGGTTCACGTGAGACCAACATGTTTTCGTGAGACCGATGAGACCAAGTTTTTACACTTGAAACTTCACAGTAAAACACTATGAAGGTAAAAAAAGATACGAACCTTCACAGCAAAAACACTGTAAAGGTTACCTTCACAATATTTTGCTGTGAAGTTTCAAGTGTAAAAACTTGGTCTCACCGGTCTTACGAAAATATGTTGGTCTCACATGATCCCAAGTCTCTCTCTCTCTCTCTCTATATATATATATATATATATATATATAGGAATGTATTTCTTCTAGTTTATGGATTAATTTTTAAACTATTCAAAAAAGAATGTAACGTCCCTCATCCAAATATACAACAAAAGCTACCTCTTTACATTAAAACGCCAAAAGTGGCTCGATCGGGTCACACTATCAAAAGTTACAATACAGGGTTTGCGGAAATAACCCTAAATACAGCTGAGAAAGTCTGTTGGTCCCAGCTATGGATTAGCAATGGTAAACAAGTATTGTAGAAGGGGGGGTTGAATACAATACACAAAATTTTTCACTTAATTAATTCTTTATTGATTTAAAATCAAGAATTACACATAGAAAACTTAAAGATTGTTGCGGAACAAAACAGATAAAATCTGCTTAAACAATCTAACACAAAGTCACACAGAGAATAAGAACAGTTGTAAAACACTTAGAAAACAAATGAACTTCTGAGAGAGAGTAATGCGCCAGCACTTGAAAGCTTGAGAGAGTTTGTAAACTGGTAAGTTGCAAGGATGAAGATGATCTCCTTTTATAGTGCCTCATGCAATAAATGCAATGGACACTTGTCAAGGAGGGCTTGGAAGGCAGAACGGAAGCAGTCTTCTGAAAAGTGATTTTGTCTTTTCACTTTTGTCTTCAAGCGTTGACCTGCTTGTTGAAGCTGATGTTTCTTGAAGAAGATAAGAAGTCCAAAGAACCTTTTTCTAATCTTAGGATGATGTCTCTGTCAATGCAAGATATCCTGAATATATTCTGCAGATAAAGTTAATATACCTGCTAAAATTTCTTTGGCGAAGACTTCTTTGCCGAAGATGTTCCTAACATGTATTTTGCCTAACATGTTATCCTCTTCAAAGATCTTGCCGAAGATATTGTCTTCAAGATTTTGATCTTCTTCAAAGTTTTGCTTCTTCAAAATCTTGCCTAACATTTCATCTTCTTCAAAAATTTGCTTCTTCAAAATCTTGCCTAACATTTCATCTTCTTCAAAATTTTGCTTCTTCAAAATCTTCAAGTGACCTGGCTAAGACTTTAGGAAAAGTCTTCAAGTAGCAGCTTAATCTTTGGTTGAGAATTCTATCTTCAATCCGCTTTGAAGATATACTTCTACTTTGTTTCTTCGGTTGATCTTCGACTTCACCGAACATTTTTATACAATTAAACTTCTTTTAAAGAACCTAAAAATTATTCTAAGTATGAACTGTGAAATTGAGAGACTGGGGTCATCTTCAAATCTAAGTGACCCAACAATCTCCCCCTATTTGAGGATGACATCCATACTTAGAATCTGAGAAGTAAACACTGAATAATTCATTTTTGACCCTTGTTTACTCTTTTGGGTTCTTTTCACATAGTCCATTCTTTTTGGATTTTTTTTTTTATTGTATCCGACATTTACAAGTAAAAAAAATGGTAAAGTATACTGTACAAACTATTAACAAAAATGTACTTGTATTGAAAACTTGAAAGAGCAATAGTCATAAGTTTACAAGTACATATCAAAAGCATATAAAGATAATCAATTCATCCTTTTCTGTAGTTCAGCTAGGATGGCCTGTTGTAGTGGAGGGATTGCAGTTGTGTCAGGGGTAATGATAAGGATGGCTTCAAGGAAGATAGAGTCAGCCATAGATATCTCCTCATATCGGAAGAATTGTTGTGTGCCTTGGGCATTGTTGAAGAAAATGCCCCGATACGGTCTGTATAACACAGAAGGAGATTTTCTGGTGGGGACTGAAGGAGGCGTTAGGTTCAGGTTCTTGATATCAGGAAGAATTCCTATAGCAGCAAGATCTTGAAAGATGGTTTGGTGGAATTCTTTCCTTATCTTCTTTAGATTGTCAAGAAGTCCGCTGATATATATTTTTGCATCAACTAGGTTCGGACTTTTTGAATCTTTAAGACATTCAACAATTTCGTACCATTCTAACATACCATAAGAATCAAGGTCATGAAATCTTACCGGTGTGATGGAGTTGTCAGCCCGAGTAAGTATCACATAGACATCATGTGATTCTTTGTGAGTAGCTAGTTTGGCTTTGACAATTTTAGAGATACTGGTCCTTCCAAGTAACCTTTTCTTGCACCATGCAAACTTTTTGGAGAACTCAGATTGCTCCCCCTCAACTAGTGTACCTGCATTTTCAATGGTTTGCTCCCCCTGAGTTGGTGGATCTGGTTGTGCCGATTTGGATGGGTCAGAGGGACCAGATGTTACAGAGGAACCCGGTCGGTCGCTGGTAAATTTGTTTGGGCTTTTCTCCCCCTCAGCGGCAGACAGGTAATAACGTTTCACCCATCCAGCAAAGGTGGTGAGTGTGCGAGCCTGATCTTCAGGAAGAGCATCCATCTTGTGGTGAAGAGATGTAAGAGAACTGAGGAGCTGAGAGTTGATGTCCTTTTGACTTTGAAGTTCAGATTGGAGCCTATGAACATCTTGGTCACGAGTATCTGAGGCAGCTTGCATGGCAGTCATGGATAGAGTGAGACTGGCATTTGAGGCTAGGAGAGACTGAACCTGAGATTGTAAGCTTGAGATGGAATCCTGGATGGAGTCAAGTTTGCGTGCTACATATCTGGTTGAGGCTCCAATAAGTGGAGGACGACGAGGAGACGAAGACCTTGAAGATGAAGGAGAGGATGACACCACCAGCATATTAAGGATAGGATCGTCTGCAGGATCCCCAGAGAGTGGTAGAGTGGTGGATGAACCAGCAACATTAGAGCTTGAATGCTCAATTGAGTTGTCTTTGGAAGAAGACAACTTAACTTCTTCGGTGGCAGTTGCTGAGTGAGAAGGAGGATCACCTGGAGACTCTTCAACAAGAAAGTCAAGTAAACATGTAGGACCCGTAGGGGGTCGTGCAGAAACATCGATTGCAGAGCGATCGGGTGATAGGCCGTGCAGTGAGAAAGCAGTACCTTGGGCTGGAGAGAGACCCAAGTCATCTTCAACCACCAATAAGTTGGTAGAAGAAGGAGCAGTGTGGGTCCCCAAATTTTCAACCGCAACCTGTTGGGAGGAGACGGAGGAGCTAGCTAAGAGGTTAGCAGGTTCCCTGGGCCCGGTAGGGACAATTTCAACAGTTCCCGATTTTCGAGAATCGGTAGCTGGACGGTGTGGTTTGGCCCTTAAGGATGTCCTAAGTCTTTTCAGGGAAGACTCAGGAGGGGATTTGGAGTGCCTCCGCTTTGAAGAGGGTTTTATGTCTGGGGACGCCGCCGAAGGTTTGGTCGGCGGCAAAGTCATGGAAGAGAGTGCGGAGGTACCGGAAGCCTTAGATTTTTTTGAAGTGCTCGCCGGTATCACTCGGGAAGAGGGAGGAGGGTCCACTACATTGGAGGGATTTACGGACAGTTGAGAAGGTGGAGTGTCCGGATTATCCCCCCATTGTAGATTGGGAGAGTTAAGGATAGAAATCATACCTGGAAGAAGACCATTGTCAGTTGCCTTTGGTGGACGTTGAAGAATTGCCTTCGTGATGGTAGGTGCAAGAAAATCATAGGTGAACTTTGGGTTTGCCGACTTGCGATCAAGATCAAGTAATTTCCCCAGTTTATGTTCAATGAGGATGGAGAGGAATCGGGGGTAGGCAACATGTGGCCTTTTTGGAGGAGTCACAACCCACCCATGTATTTGCGCAGGAAAGTGCCAGGGCTTTTGTACTTTGCATCGACGGTGTAGTTCATGGCTTGTACCACATCTTCATGTTCGTTGTCAAGCGGAAAAGGTGCATACGAATCGGAACTGTCAAGATGAAGAGCGGCACGGACATCTTCCACATCAAAGGTAAGATCATGATCACCGGTGTCCGAAAGAATGCACGCGGAAATGGTTTTGGGTTCACCATCATGCACAGAGCAAGTTAACCAAAAATTGCCAAGTAGCTTTTTGCTCATTTTGAGAGATTTGGAGAAGGCATAAAGTAGAGGGGTTTGTTGAAGAAAGTGAGAAATGGGTAAGTGATCGGGATAGTCTGGATCATTTTCAAATCTTGCAATATGATTGCAAGTCCTGAAGACAAGATCTTCATAGCATGTGGGAATGATGAATTTTGAAGATTTGGGGTTAGGATTGGGAGAAGAGGTAGACATGAGAGAAATTTGAAGAAGTGGAGATTTGAAGAAATGAGAAGGAAGGAGGTGTATTTATAGGAAGTAAGAGAGGGTAGAGGTAAGAAAAGGTATGATGGGTAATAAGAAGAAAGGAAAGGTAGGAGAGGTAGAGGGGTAGGAAAAGGTTGAGTGTTTAGGTAATTGGGAGAAAGGTATGGGGAGTAGGGAAAAAGTAGGAGAGAGAATGTGGATGAAAAAAATAGAAAAAAAAATTTTTTTTTGGGGGGGGGGGGGGGGGGTTCGGGAAGGGGGTAGCCGGGGGGGGGGGGGGGTTTGGGAAGGGGTAGCGTCGGGGGGGGGGGGGGGGGGTTCGGGAAGGGGGGGGTCGGGAAGGGGGGGTGGCGGTAGGGGGGTGGGTTCGGGAAGGGGGGGTAGCGGTAGGGGGTGGGGGGGTGTTGGGTGGTGAAAGTAGAAATGAAAGGTAAAAAGAAATAGAAAAAAAAACAATGGACTTTTCTTGTAACTGATAAAATAGTTCTTCGAAATGTCTAACTGATAAAATAAACACAGATATATATTTTTTTTTTTTGTTTTTTTTTTTGATTTTTTTTTTTGATTTTTCTATACATCTAAATTTAACATACCAAGTTCTCCTAGGAGAAATTTGAACCGAGGTTCTTCAAGAGGCTTTGTGAAGAGATCCGCCAGTTGAAGATCCGTGGGGATAAAGTGCAGTTCAATATCACCTTTGGAGATGTGATCTCTTATGAAGTGATACCGAATATCAATGTGCTTGGATCTGGAGTGAAGCACCGGATTATTTGCAATGGCAATTGCACTGGAGTTGTCACACAGTATTGGGACTTGAGAATAGATCTGATTGTAGTCCCTCAGTTGATTCTTCATCCACAGTATTTGAGCACAACAGCTACCAGCCGCAACATATTCAGCTTCAGCCGTGGAGGTGGAGACTGAGTGCTGCTTCTTGCTAGACCAACTAACAAGTTTACCACCAAGGAGTTGGCAGCTTCCAGTAGTGCTCTTTCTATCAATCTTTGATCCTGCAAAGTCAGAATCTGAATAACCCATTAGATCAAAACCTGAGTCTTTGGGATACCAAAGACCCAGATTCATGGTACCTTTCAGATACCGAAAGATGCGTTTAACCGCAGCCAAGTGAGATTCCTTAGGATTGGCTTGGTAACGCGCACACAGGCAAGTAGCAAACATAATATCAGGTCTACTAGCAGTAAGATAAAGAAGTGACCCAATCATTCCTCTAAACTTGGTGACATCAACAGACACACCATTAGGATCAGCATCAAGTTTTAGAGGTGGTGCCATAGGAGTTTTCATGGGAGAGCAGGTATCAAATTGAAACTTTTTCAAAAGATCACGAATGTATTTGCTTTGGTTTATAAAGATACCTTCAGAAGATTGTTTTACTTGGAGACCCAAGAAAAATGTTAGCTCCCCCATCATGCTCATCTCATATTGGCTCATCATGAGAGAGGCAAACTCATCACACAGTGATTCATTGGTGGCACCAAAAATGATGTCATCCACATAAACTTGAACAAGAATAAGATTACCTGATTTTTGCTTGATGAAAAGAGTGTTGTCAATCTTACCTCGAGTATAGTTGTTCTTCAGAAGAAAGTCAGCTAGAGTGTCATACCAGGCACGAGGGGCTTGTTTAAGGCCATAGAGAGCCTTATCCAATCTGTACACATAGTCAGGATGAGAGGGATCTTCAAATCCAGGAGGTTGTTTCACATAGACTTCTTCAGCAAGCTCTCCATTTAGGAAGGCACTCTTGACATCCATCTGGAAGACTCTAAAGTTCTTGTATGCAGCATGAGCAAGGAAGATTCTGATTGCTTCAAGTCTAGCAACTGGAGCAAATGTTTCATCATAGTCAATTCCTTCTTCTTGCCTGTACCCTTGAGCAACCAGTCTGGCTTTATTTCTGATGACAGTGCCTTCTTCATCCATCTTGTTTCTGAAGATCCACTTGGTTCCGATAATTGTTTTTCTGGAAGGACGAGGAACCAATCTCCAGACCTTATTCCTTTCAAACTGAGAGAGTTCTTCTTGCATGGCAGTGATCCAACATGGATCAGCTAGAGCTTCTTCAACCTTCTTTGGCTCTATAAGAGACAAAAAGTTTACATAGAGACAAATATTGCCTACTCCTCTTCTGGTTTGGACACCAGCCTGTTGATCACCAATTATTTGATCGATTGGATTATCCTTGGTCCATTTTATAGCAGGAGGCAAGGCTGGGGGATAGGAAGGTTGTGGATGAGAGGTGGAGGGTAGATCTTCAGGGGGATTGAATGAAGAAGTATGGGGTGGATTTGATGAAGAAGGAATATTTGAGGGACGAGAGAGAGTGGTGTTTTGAAGAGAATTTTGGTTTTGGGACGTTTGGATCGGCAGAGGATTTTCTTCTTGGTTTGAAGAAGGGTGTGAGGATGAGGAAGGATTATTATCTTGAGAGGTAGGATTTTGAGGAGAAGGTATGGGAATAGTTGGGTTAGGTGGAGAAGGAGAAGCATCACTAATGCAAGAGGTGATCCAACTATTTAATTCATCATCATCTGAGGAGAGAGATGATACCTTGAGGTCATCAAACTTGACATGTATTGATTCATCAATACATTTTATCCGAAGGTTGTAGACCCTGTATGCTTTGGAGGTGAGAGAATAACCCATGAAAATGCCTTCATCTGCTTTAGGATCAAACTTCCCCAAGTTTTCTCTGTCATTCAAAATGTAGCAGACACACCCAAAGACATGAAGAAAACTGATGTTTGGTTATCTACCATAAAAGACTTCATAGGGAGTCTTATTATGCCTTTTTACAATGATGGACCTATTCTGGGTAAAGCATGCAGTATTAATTGCTTCAGCCCAAAAGTAGGTCGGTAGGTGAGATTCACTCAGCATGGATCTGGCAGCTTCACACAGCGTCCTGTTCTTTCTCTCTACCACACCATTTTGTTGTGGAGTCCGAACAGCCGAAAAGTTCTGAGATATGCCCTTTTCATTGAAGAAGTCATCCAACACACTGTTTTTGAATTCAGTGCCGTTGTCACTTCTCACAGATCTCACCAGCTGCCATTTCATCACTTCAGATCTTTTGATGAACTTTATGATTTCTTCAGAAGCATCACTTTTGTACCTGAGAAAAAATACCCAAGTATAGCGTGTAAATTCATCAATAATAACAAGAATGTACCTTCTTCCACCAAGGCTTGGAGTGCTGACTGGTCCACATAGATCCATGTGCAGCATCTGAAGAGGTTGAGAAATGGAGAAGCATTGCTTGGACTTGAATGAAGATTTTGTGAGCTTTCCCTTCTCACAAGCAGCACACAGCTTTTCTTTCACAAAGATCAGCTTTGGCATTCCAGATACGAGCTCTTTAGAGGAGAGAGAGTTCAAGGTTTTGAAGTTGAGGTGAGAGAGACGCTTGTGCCAGAGCCAACTGATTTTAGCAGAGTTTTCAGAGACAAAGCAGATGTTTGTTTCAGAAGATGAACTCTGTCCCATGTCTATTACATAGACATTTTCTTTTCGGTACCCGGAAAGTACAGCTTTCATGTCTTTGTCAACCACCGTGCAAATGGATAGTTCAAAGATTACTTTATAACCGAGATCACACAGCTGGCTTATGCTCAAGAGGTTGTGCATCAAGCCTTCAACGTACGCTACTTTATTAAAGGTGACAGAACCATTGGAGAGATTTCCGTAGCCTTTAGTGCTGCCACGAGAATTATCGCCAAAGATAACAGATGGACCTTTAGCCGACACGAAGTTAACAAGAAGAGATATGTTTCCAGTCATATGACGTGAACATCCACTATCCAGATACCAGATCTGTTGATGTCCATAAACCTGCAGTCACAGAAGAATTAGTTCTTTGGTACCCATTTGGATATGGGTCCTTTTGGGTGAGAAGAAGAAACAGAGAGATCTTTAGATGAGTTCCTGTCCATTCTCTCAAGAGGACAATCTTTAGCCATATGAAAAGTGTCACCACAGTTATAGCATTTTCTATAGATAAAAACCTTTTTAACATTATTACCACTGTCCTTGTTTTGACCTTTCGCATTGATTTTTATGATCTTGGCCGAAGAGGATGAGCCAAGAGGTGTGGTTCCTAGGATTCCTTTGTAAGGTATGAGGGTTGGTGAGTGACAGGATTCTTTGGAATCTGACTTTTTCAAAAGCACGGATCGAGGAATGGGAAAGATGGAAGAGTTACCAGAATATTTCTTTGGAGTTTTTCTTTTGGGATGGAACTCGACGACTGATTTTCCTTTGTCAGAAGTGGAAAATCTGTTTTGAAGAGGTTGAGGTTCTCTCTTTAGGATCTTTGAAGGCTTAGGTTCAGAGGAAGAGGCTTCATCTATGTGTAGGGATTTCATTAGCTCATGAACAGGTTGAGGAGGGTCATTAGAGCCTTGGGCTTCTTCAACTTTAGAAGTTGAGGCATCACCTTTAGCTTTTATGAACATCCCAAGCTTTAAGGCTTCAGAAGGATCAACAGAGTTCATTGAATGAGTATCACTTGAGTGGAGTTCAGAGGACTCATTGAGTGGAGGAGGCACAAGGGAAGTAGAAGCATGAACAGTTGAGGAAGAGTCAATGTCCATTTTGCCAAAGCCAAGACCAGATTTGTCACCACAGTTCATTTGGTCTTTAAAAATCTTTTCTAAATTTTTAGAAGAGTTAGTCCACTTTTTCACAGTTTCTTGTTCCTCTTTAAGTCTTTTGAACAACTTATTTTTCTCTTTAGCAAGTGTGAAGTTTATGGTTTTCAGATCTTCAAGCTCAGCTTTGATTTTGTCAAAATGTTTTAGTTGAGAAAGACAGATTTGAAGTTGAGAGGAAAGAGATTTTATCTGAGCATTTGCCTTTTTCTTAGCATCTTTAGCATCATGGAAGTCAACAGTTAAAGAGTCAAATGCTTCAATCTTTTCAGCATCAGTAAGAGAGTGAAAGGGATGTACCTGAGTGGATAAGGAAGAGCATCCTGTCGAGACTAGAGCAAGAGTGGAAGGAGTTTCCTCACAGTCATTGATGTCATCAATCTTTGCCATGAAACAAATATTGGCCATGTCCTTATCACTGTCAGATGTGGGTTCATCTACCAAGTCATGATACTCAGCCAGCAGACCCGTTCCCTTTTTGGAAAGAAGTTCATTTCTCTCCTTTTCTCTTTTGTATTTAGCCTTGTACTTTTCAGCACGGTCAGAGTTCACAGAGGAACTAGGTTGGCCAGATCTTTGAGAAGATGAGTGATTTGAATCGAGTCTGGATCTGTTAGATTTTGAAAAGGGACGACTGGATAAAGAGTTCTTTGATTTTTTAGAAAGCTTGCTTCTGCATTTAGAGGCAAAGTGACCTTTCTTCCCACATTTAAAGCATTCCTCAGTTGATTTATCAGTTGAAGAGTGCTTGGGGAAATTTTGAGAAGATTTTCTAGAAAATTTAGATTTACTAGAAGAGAAACGGGATCTAGGTTTAGAGTAACCTGCCAGCATGGCTATGCCATCTATCAGTTGGTCAACGGGGGTTTCCTCACCTTCATCATCAGCATCACTAAGATATGCCTCCGAATGATCATTGGTATCTTCCTGACTATCATGGTCAGAATCAGAGGGATATGTAATTCTAGGAATGCACACAGATCTTTTGGAAGAGTCACTCACAAGAGCTAGGGAAGAGCTTTTGATATCTTTAATGACAGACTTCCTTTGGAGCTTGGTTTGCTCAAAGTTAAAAAGAGTACCATAAAGAGCTGTGAGAGGCATATGATCAAGATCCTTGGTTGTCTTAATGCATGTGCAGATGTTTTCCCAGAACTCAGGAAGACAATCCATAAATTTGCATAAGACTTCCTCATTGTCATAAATGCGACCCAACAGCTTAAGATCATTAAGCAGGCTGTTAAAACGGTTATAGTAGTCAGAAAGCGATTCTCCTTTTTCATGAGCAAACAGTTCATATTTTCTAACAAGAGCGATTTTTCTGCTCTTTTTCACTTAAGAAGTTCCTTCATAAAGAACACACAGAGTAGACCACATTTCTTTAGCAGTAGAAAAGTTTACAAGAGAGTGATAAACTTCATCGGGCAAAGAGAGGGCAATGATGGCTCTGACTTTAGTGTCAAGAGCTACAAGACGCTTGTCTTCATCAGTGTACTTACTGGGGTCCTTTACAATGTATCTCCCAGTAGCTGGTGTTCGTTCTTCCTCATCAGAAGAAGAATCGTCACCATCCTCATCTTTATTTTTGGCATTATAACGATCCCAAACTCTTGGGACAATAGGTCCTTCATGGAGTATAGTAGGATATCTGCTGTCAACTCCTTCTAGAAAGAGCATCATACGACTTTTCCACAAAGAGAAGTTATTGGGGTTAAACTTTGGTGGTTTGGCTATGGAGCCATTGTCGTATGATCCAGCATTAGCAGTAGAGTTTTGAGAAGAAACATTGTTCAAGGTAGAAGATGAAGCCATTGCAGATCAGATCAAGTTTATTAGATTAAACTGACCTGCTCTGATACCACTTGTTGGTCCTAGCTATGGATTAGCAATGGTAAACAAGTATTGTAGAAGGGGGGGTTGAATACAATACACAAATTTTTTCACTTAATTAATTCTTTATTGATTTAAAATCAAGAATTACACATAGAAAACTTAAAGATTGTTGCGGAACAAAACAGATAAAATCTGCTTAAACAATCTAACACAAAGTCACACAGAGAATAAGAACAGTTGTAAAACACTTAGAAAACAAATGAACTTCTGAGAGAGAGTAATGCGCCAGCACTTGAAAGCTTGAGAGAGTTTGTAAACTGGTAAGTTGCAAGGATGAAGATGATCTCCTTTTATAGTGCCTCATGCAATAAATGCAATGGACACTTGTCAAGGAGGGCTTGGAAGGCAGAACGAAAGCAGTCTTCTGAAAAGTGATTTTGTCTTTTCACTTTTGTCTTCAAGCGTTGACCTGCTTGTTGAAGCTGATGTTTCTTGAAGAAGATAAGAAGTCCAAAGAACCTTTTTCTAATCTTAGGATGATGTCTCTGTCAATGCAAGATATCCTGAATATATTCTGCAGATAAAGTTAATATACCTGCTAAAATTTCTTTGGCGAAGACTTCTTTGCCGAAGATGTTCCTAACATGTATTTTGCCTAACATGTTATCCTTTTCAAAGATCTTGCCGAAGATATTGTCTTCAAGATTTTGATCTTCTTCAAAATCTTGCCTAACATTTCATCTTCTTCAAAATTTTGCTTCTTCAAAATCTTGCCTAACATTTCATCTTCTTCAAAATTTTGCTTCTTCAAAATCTTCAAGTGACCTGGCTAAGACTTTAGGAAAAGTCTTCAAGTAGCAGCTTAATCTTTGGTTGAGAATTCTATCTTCAATCCGCTTTGAAGATATACTTCTACTTTGTTTCTTCGGTTGATCTTCGACTTCACCGAACATTTTTATACAATTAAACTGCTTGTAAAGAACCTAAAAATTATTCTAAGTATGAACTGTGAAATTGAGAGACTGAGGTCATCTTCAAATCTAAGTGACCCAACAAAGTCTAACTAGACATAAAGGAAATTCTTCTACTTCCTCTATACGTGAAGCTCCGACTCACGCCTTGCCCAAAACCTTTAAACGTGCTCTCGGACACATGCTTACCTGAAAAGGTTTTAGTTTTGAAAAACGAGGGTTAGACCATGAGGTCTAGTGAGTTCCCTTCATACTGAGTCACACCAAAATATTTCAGTTTATAAAATCGGTTATGAAAGCATTTGCATAAATCATAACAAACACACAAAAATTATATGCACACATTGACACATGCTACTGGCACGCGCTAAAGTCACACACACCGTGACAGCGCATTCGGGCACACACCGCCCATATATGAAACACACGTTAAAGTCACACACACACCGTGACAGCGCACCGGGCACACACCGCCCATATACGAAACGAATTCGTATATTTAAATTTATGGGACACACCCCCCATTTCACACCGAAGCCAGAGCATGGTCACACACATTTACATCACACATAGTGTCACACAATAAATCATCGCTTGAAATAGCAGCAGTTGAATAGCACACCGTTAGATAATAACCACACCACACATTACTCGTCGTTTTGCAATAATAGTAATTGAAAAGCACGCAGTTAAACCATAACCATGCCACACACTAAACCGTTCAGTTCGAAATAAAAACTTTTGGAAAACCCACAGTTTGACAATAATTATCAACCACACACTTGTATAAAATTTAGGTTCAAAAAGACTCATCTGGCGTCCAGCTTAGAAGTTCTTACCAGCACCGATCATCTCTACCCACACACCTACAATTTAACCCATCACACAAACCGGGTAAGACACACTGGATTTTACTGAATTATTATAACCTCGAAAACTCTCAACCGAAAGTACCCGACCCTTACACGTCAGATCAGTTAGATTTAAAGTCCAACTCTAGTTCCCATATATATAAACATATGCCAGATCTCTCTTAAATAATTATCTACCGGGTCCATACTTAAATTAAACCCCAACTCAAAAACTAGTTTCGGATTCAATAACTTAAACGCCGGACCATACTTTTAATTAGGTTCACTAACTTGCAACAACACCTAACCAAATTAGTTAATTCAACCAAATTAATTAATCCCAATAAATAATTTGAAGTTCAGTCCATTAACAATTCCTTATGATAGTTCTGAGTTAAGGAAAATAAATTTGAACAAAAATATTGTAGTTTCTACTCTTTTTTGGGAAAAAAATTATTATTATTATTATTTTGGGAAAAAAATATATTGTAGTTTCATATTTATTTGTATAAAAGAAAAAAAAAGTAGGGGCTCAGATAGGCCTGTTTTTATCCACGTGGAAGATAAAGAACGATGGACCCACCATCGAAAGGGTATTCATCACAGCCCGAAATTGCACCAGCCGGGAATCGAACCCGGGTCTGTACCGTGGCAGGGTACTATTCTACCACTAGACCACTGGTGCTTACTGATTCAATTCTCTCATTAATTCAATATATCGTAGTTATCAAAGGAAAAGATAAGGATGATTCATTATGAATACATGATTGTCATTATTTGTATTCAGTTGTGAATATATGATTAATAACAATGACAACCAACTTGATTCATATTATGCTAAATAATTCTTTTGTTGTAGAACTATAATAATAATAATTCCTTAACTCAGAACTATCATCAATCTAACAACAAAAAGAAAGAGATAACTGAGATTTAATTGCTTACCAAAATAAGCTGCTCCTACTGATTTGGTGCCATACGTTTTCTCATCCTCTCTGCCTTTCTTTCCTCGGCCGCCAACAGTCCCCAAGAAAACACTGAATGATTTGAAAACCTAGGGATCCACACACACTTTATATCTTTCAAAAATTTGCCAAGACGTCCCTCAACTTAAACTTTCGTTTCTTTGCCATTGGCCACCTAAATTTCTAACTTGCTAGAAATTCGGGTTATTACAAATAATTCTTCCATAACTTTTAATTTAAATAAAAAGTGTTCATAAGAAATGGATCCTTGCATTTAACTTTTCCTTTTTGAATTGATATCTTGTTCAAATAATACAAACAACCATTCTTTTGTTAGATCATCATTGTAACTTTAACCCCTAAGAAATATAACCACTAAAAAACCCATTGCCATATATCCATTTTTCCCATTATTTCAAAAAAAAAAAAACAGTTCACCAAATACAGTAAAGTTAAAGAAAAACTTAGTAATTTAACTATACTTCCTTCTAGGACTGCACAAAAACCCGCTCAAACTCTCAAACCATCAAATCCAACCCACATTAAACTCGACCATCCATACTCCTGTAAAACAATACTTCTTTTTAAAGTGTCACATCAACTTAGCAATAACACATTCTACACTCATGCAAGACCAAACTCCTTTCTAAAGTAATAAATTATAATATAAATAATATAGATAATTATAATATAACTAATAAATTAATTATAAAATATATTTTTTTGATGTTTGTGTACGTTTATGTATTAGTATTTGTATTTTCGTAATTTTTATATTAATGTACTTTTATTTTAGTAGTTAAAATAAAAAACTTTACATAAAAATATCATTTAAAAAAAATAAAGTGTGGGTAAGAAATCTTAATAAAAAAATAATGTTCAAATAAACTAATAAATGAATTAAATTTAATAAACATATTAATAATTAATGTTTAAACAAACAAATAAATTAAATTAAACAAAAATGGATTTGTTTAATATATATGTGTTTGTGAAAGATATTTCTAATTGTGAAAGAAGTGGCTACACTTGCAAGAGATGCACCGTTGAGAAGTTGAGTTAATGTGAGAAGCGTGAGAAATGAGAATGAGATGCACTGGATCAATCCCTGTATCAAGCGCAATTCATGGGTAAGGTTGAGATTAAAAGTGATCAAGGGTTAAGATCCACTTCTCACGCTTCTCACGTTAACTCACTTCTCACACGAGACTTTGTGCATATATATAAGGAGGTTCAGGGGGAAAACATTAAAAAAATGAAAAATTAAGCAACACTTGGATAATCGTCCATCTAGACGGTATACACATGTGTACAATGGCGGAGCCACATAGTGGCTACAGGAGTGATTGGCTCCCCCTCATTCTCACATGCTATCTCCTTTCTTTTATGTTTAAAAAACATTTTTTGTTATTATTTATTGCTTGTAAATGATTAATTGTTTAAGAATTGGCTCCCCCTTGGCAATTAGCACTGCAATTTTTTAAGCCAAATGTGTTTTTCTAAGTTAAATTATATAGTTGCTAGTTTATTATATTAATTAATCTTCATTTGTTCTTGGAATCCAACAAAATTTATATTTATTTATAGTTTTATACTCGATGCTCCCTCTAACTATAAATCCTGGCTCCACTACTGTATGTGCATACAAGTAAATTGAGTTGTTGTTTTATGTTTGTATGCACATGTGCATTTTACAAATTACTTGTATTCACATGTGCGTATTGTCCAGATGAACGACAACAAGGTGTTCATCAGTTTTTTTATTTTTTACGGTTTCTTCTTGAACCTTATCCTATATATGTGTGTTCTCTTTGTTTTTGGATCAAATTATTTAAAAATTACCACAAATATTTTACATTTATATAATGATTGTTCATAAGATATGGATCCTTGCCCTAACTTTTCTTATTCTTTTCAAATTAAATATTTATAGAATTCTCTTTGTTAGATCCACATTGTAATTTTAACCCCAATCTTACCCTAACAATAACAAGACAAAAAACCCTAATCTCTATATATTCAATATCCTTATTGCAATTTATTTTCACCAAATACCATCAACAACTTACAAAAAAAATAAAATGAAGCCAATCCCACTTATCTCCCTCATTCTCTTTGTCCTACTTGCTACCTTATTCATATCGTCCATCAATGCTCTTAGCCATATGAAGGCAACTATGACGATCAACGGCTTCTAAAAGGGCGAAAGTGGTGGAGGGCCCGCTGCGTGTGACAGCAAGTTCCATTCAGATAACACACCCATTGTGGCATTGTCCACCCGATGGTACAATAATGGAAAAAGGTGCTTTAAGTCTATCAATATACACTACAGAGGTAAAAACGTAAAAGCTATGGTGGTTGACGAGTGTGACTCAACTCATGGGTGTAAAAATAATATCGTGGACGCGTCGAAAGCTGTTTGGAAGGCTCTTCAGGTGCCTAGAAAAGAATGGGGTCTAACTCAAGTTACTTGGTCAGACGCATGAATGTATTTAAAGGCAATTCAGTAATGCATATGCAGTGGCGGAGCCACGTGATGACCAGAAGTGGCCAAGGAGCCCCCTCAATTATCTAAAATTTTCTATTACATGTGTGAATTAATATTAGCAATAGTTTAGAAAAGAAGTAAAAAGCTCATAAATTGAGGTAGTGGGCTGTGGGCCCTCTCTAAACAATTTCTTCTCTGAGATTTACAAGTCGGTGATATTAACTCTCTCCCTAAGTCCAAGTTATACAATATAGACAGTAAATCTGATCTCTTAAAAAGTTTGATTGTTTGAATCGGTTTGTTAAATATGTTAGTTGTTACTTTGTTAAACATGAATCAGTTTGATTACTTAAGAAGGTGTAACCGTAACTCATAATCAACAAAAAAACTAAAAAATATCTCAAAATCCATAAAAAAACCTTAAAAATCACTCGAAATCAACAAAAAAAACTTTAAAAATCCTATGAAACGGTGGAATTAGACTAAACAACATCGGACGATATGGAAAAAATTTAGGTTCGTCAAAGTGAATTCTTTTCAAAAGAAAAAAGAGTTCAAGTTCAGTTGGTGCTCCCCTTATATAAAGTCCTGTGCATATGCATAACCTCTTTGGAGTTTCTTAGTGTAATCATAATGAATAAAGTAACATACAACAATAAAACTCATGAAGTTTGATTCAGTCTTTTGGATTTTAATTTTCTGGAAGTTGTAATAGGCACAATATATAACATTACAATAAACTTGGGTTTAATGGACGCCAAAATTGACATAGCTTTACAGGACCAAACATTAATATATCATATCTAAAGGTGTTGCAATAGGTTTATGGACGTTTTTGGACATTTTAACAAGTTTTTTATGACACTTTTAAAATAAAACATCGTATTAGCTATTTTATCGAAAGTGTTTGGTTTTATATGATATAGAGTTCATGCATTCTCCCACATGCCCAAAATTTCATTCCAGATTAAACTAGAGAGGGGTGGAAATTTATTCCCATTTTCATTCGCTGTCAATTTCATTGTCATTCTCACTTTTATTCACTGTCATTGTCATTCTCAATTTCTTTATCTTGGAGGGTTTTTGATTAAAAGTGATCAACGGTTTAAAGGTACTTCTCACACTTCTCACCAAAAATTACACTTTTTACATGATCCCATAACGTAAAGATATATGCAAGTATGATCTCCCTTACAGACATATCACGAAAGTTCCACTTTCTTATAAAACTACACACTGCATTAATAGTTTTATGATAAAAAGAATCCATCCAAAGGTTTGGAAGGTATTTTTACTCTCAACAAAACTCAGTAGTTCTCACACAAATCTTCTATATCTCTCTCTATATATATATAGGTTAAATCAAATGAGAACCACAAATATGTTACAAATCTATAAAAACCGATATAAAAATATTTTTTTAAATGATATATTTTCATCAAAAGCTAGGATTTAAGATATTGATTCACATATATTTGTTTCATAATATGATAGTTTCACATGTATTTGTTTCACCACGTGAATATTTTTTACGTGTATTTTTCATTTCACTAGGTGAACCCAAAAAACGTTTTCGAGTGTAATTTTTTCACAAGGTGGACCACAAACATATATATGTGAAACAATATCTTAAAAGGTTTTGATTAAAAAATCATGTAAATTTTTTTTATCGATTCTCACGGGTTTGTAACGTATTTGTGGTTCTTATATGATTATCGTTCTAGAGGAAGGTTCAAACGAGAATGTTAACTATTTAAGAAAACAATAAAACAGCAAATCATGTGCAAAATCACATGTGATATTACATTAACTGCAAAAATTGAACACACGCGACTTTTGCCGCGACTTAAAGTGGCCGGAAAAGTCGCGTAATCATATATGATTTTGTACGTGAATCATATATGATTTTGTACATAACAGTTGTTTTCTTTTTTTCTTAAATAGTTAGTGTTCTCGTATGAACTCACCTCTGTCGTCATATATATATATATATATATATAAGATGGGTAATCATTTACAAACTTTCTAAAGGTTACAAATTGTACAAACTCATATAGGGGCTTAATCAAATGAGAACTTTTTAATTTGTGGTAACTGTGAGATCCAATATGAGCCACTCATTTTAAATAATTAATGTTATTTACAAAAATAAAATAAAGGGTAAATTGGTAATAATATTTATGGACAACACATAAAACCCTAAATAGCTTCCAGCCACCACTCACATCTCTATCTCTCTTCTCACCTCTGCATCTCTCTCTCTCTTCTCACCGTAGCTACCGCCTCTCTATCTCTATCTCTCTTCTCACCTCTACAATGGTGGTATCACCTATTTTTTTCCCACCATTTTCACTACCATCTCCATTCACAGTTACTGGTAGTCATCTTCTTCGGCCACAACATGCGTTAGCTTTTGATCTTGTTACTCCTTCCTGTGTTGAAATTACATAAGGAAACCAGAAGAATGTTGTGGTTGGTTGTGTAATTTTTAACAAAAAAACCATGATACCTCCTGCATCGTGTTCATTCTTGTCTCTGTCCCAGATCTGTTAATCTACATCACGAAGAAATCATCAACACAAGTAGGCAAGACCGAAGACAATGATACAGATCCTTAAGACGATGACAACGATACAATTTTGATTTTCAATCTCCCCCTCTTTCTGATTTCAGATCTCGCCGGAGATGTAACGCAAATCTCGTCGGAGATGTAATATCAGAGATGTATCACAGTTTTGATTTTCAATCCCCTCTCTCTCTGATTCAAGTACCGTTGTTTACGAATTGTATCACATGTGGTATCACAGTGGTATCATATGTAGCATCACAATGTATCACAATGTTTTTTAAGTGTATCTTAATGGTAATTACAGTGTAACAAAATGTATCTCAATGGTAATCACAGTGTAACACAGTGGATATCATTGTGTTACATTGTGCATCTTTGTATTTATTTTTGGGTGTCATAGTGCATTTTGTATGGTAATCACATTGTAACACAGTGGATGTCACTGTGTTACAGTGTGCATCGTTGTATGTAATTTGGCTATCGGTGCATTTTGTATGGTAATCACAATGTAACACATTGATATTATGTAAACAATGCATTTAATATGTTTGAAGATTTGTGATACAGTGTGATATTATGTAAACACTGCAGTTAATATGTTTGAATATTTGTGATACACTGTGATATTATGTAAACAATGCATTTAATATATTTGAAGATTTGTGATACAGTGTGTCATGTGTTTGTCGGAAAAAAATTCGCCGGGGAAGAGATGGCCGGAGAGGAGAGAGGGGAGAGAAAAGAGGAGAGAGAAGGGAGGAGGGATGAGGGAGGAGAGAGGATATTTTTAAAATACCTAAATTGACCTTTAATTAAAATTTAAGTCAATATTACCAAAATAAAATATGTTAGACAACCTAGGGGGGGTAAGGTTGTATTTAAAATCTTTTACTTTCAAAAATTCTTTTTATAAATAAATACGGTATAAAAGACAGTACAAATACAACAGAGTATAAAAGAATAAATATACAACAATTATATAAACATATATAATTAAATGCACAGTGGTAAAAATAAAGAGATAAAGGAAAGAGAATACTTGACACCGATATTTTAAAGTGGTTAACCAATCACGTGGTTGGCTAGTCCACCTCGAGAAAACACTTCTCGGAGATCCAATAAGAACGTGTTCTTTACGGTAGAACACAAACCTTAATACAAAAAATAATCACGGATATCTCTACTTCAGTTGATGAGATTTCTATGGATCACTCACTCTATTCAAACACTTACAAGAGGTGTATAATTTTAATATTGATAATCACTCTTGTATAATGTTTATCACTTGGATATTTTTAGAGAGTTTGATCACTTGAGTTGTGTTGCTGATTCAACTAATCGAGAGATTTTAATCTGCTATCAACTCAAGATTTCTTGCTCAAAAAATATTTTATAAATTTTAATAAGTGATTAAGAGAGAAAAGAGGCAGCAGAGTATTGATTAAATGCTGGGATTAAATGTTGTGAATTGGTGAATTTTTTTTGTGTTGAAAAGTATCACGTCCCTGCATGTTATTTATAGGAGAAATGGGAATGCTATGGAAAACTTTCAACCAATAGGAAGCTCACAACAAAGGCTATGGCTTATAGAATAAATCTTCACAATTTGTTGTTGACAGCTAGTTGTGTTGGGAAGCAGGAGATGGAGCTAGATAGCATTTGACTTCCAAAGGGTTTTTGTTTATTTTAAAAATATATTAGGTTTTAGAAATATCCAAGTGGTATATTATTTTAGGGTGTTTATCATTTTAAAATTAAAACGACGTAAATCTTCAGACTTGGATTCTTCAGATAAATTTATCGAGATCATTTAAAATAGCTGCACACTCAGATAAAATATTAGATAACAAAGAATGCGGTGTGTTTTGTAATCATCAAAATAAATATGGAGATGTGATTTTATGTGTACCAAAAAATATATCACAATATTAAAAGCTGGGTACACTTGCACCAACAATCTCCCCCTTTTTGATGATGACAAACACAACGCTAAACAGGAGAGCATACTCGGTTTCTCTCCCCCTTTTGTCAAAGCAAAAAGGGTTAGGAAAGACGCTATGCTCCCCCTTGAAAGATGCTCCCCCTCAAAATATGAAGTATTTGAGAGTTAGCATTTTCTCAAGGGTTATACTCAAGCATGCCTAAACCAAGTCTTAATTTAAAGAAAGCCTTTTTGTTAAGAGCTTTAGTAAAAATATCGGCCAAATTATCTTCCGAATCAACCTTTTCAAGCACGATTTGGCCTTTTTGAACATTATCTCGTAAAAAGTGATGTCTCAATTCAATATGTTTGGTACGAGAATGTAACACGGGATTTTTGCTTAAGTTAATGGCACTTTGAGTTATCACACATAATTGGAATTTTGGTTAGGTGTACCTCAAAATCGGTAAGTGTGTGTTTCATCCAAAGGACTTGAGCACATGCTCTTTCAGTATATATATATTTTTTAAAAAATTAAAAATTAAACCTAGAAATATATAAAAGGGGTATGGGCTTTGATGCCCTCTTAGGCATTGCTGCCCTGGGCCATTGCCCTTCTTGCCGGGCCTGATTAGGATAACCCGAATCAATTGGGTTGTATCGGGTTAGGTCCAAAGTAACCCGACCAACCTGATAAACATTTTAGCGACTTATCTAAAATTAATTGTATTTCTCTTTAATATGAATAAGTTACCAAAAGCAACTCGGCAATAACGAACAATGAAACTCATAAGAGAACATTATTGGAAAGTTATATGTAATACCTAAATATTTGATGAACTTGTATTTCTCTTGAATGATTGATCGTATTTCAAAAGAAGATTCCTTATTTTTTTGTTTTCAATATTGTTTTTCCTTTCTGTAAACACAAACCGACTAATCCGACCAACCCGAACGGGTTGGGTTGAAAATTCAAACCGCTAACATTGGGTTGGTTGTTGAAATGCCTTCAACCCAACCTGTGAGCACCCCAAACTCGAATGACGACTTGGAATTTTAGAATTTGATTTTTTTGACAAATTTCGGAATTTTGCTAATTTAAGGAATGCAGAGAATTGAAGAGTGAAAACTAAAAACTTAATATTTTTGACGGACTTTGTTTAATTAGCCCATAAAAGACGAGCCTACAACATGTAAACTGGATATAATCAAATGTATTTTAGCGGTCGGTTCGGTCCAAACCGCTAAAAAAACGTTCAAACCGCAAAGGCGCAAACAGGACCGGACCAAGCGCTTTGACTATTTTCCAGAGCAGACCGGATCGTCAGACCGCTCAAACCACCAAGACTGGTCTGATTTAACTTGGTTCAACCAGTTCGAGTTATCCAACGGTTTTTTGAACAACCCTACATCAAACTATAAAAAAAGGTACTGCGATATGCACCCGTTTTTATGTCATAATCAGGTGAAATTGGTCTCAACGTTGATGTATGTGATGAGAAAACTATTAGGTATGGGTGTATTTACAATATATACGGGTGCATTTAGCCTACTCCTAAAAATTAATATAAAATTAAATAAAAACCAAGAAAAATAATTTTGATTTAAAATAAAAACGTTGTAGGTTTGATGCATCTAACAAAGATTTGCTTTAATATCACATTTGGACAACAACAACAAGAACAACTCAACAAGTGATGGTTTCTCTTATGTAACAAAGACTTTGGTTTAACATATATAACCAAAAGCTCAAAATTATAAAAGTATAATAAAATTTGTGTTTATTCCTATTTAATATAACTTTTTTTTCTTTCTATTAGTGTAATATACGTTCAATTCTTCTTTTTTTGTATCTATTTTGACTAATCATCGGTAGATCTTATAGCTGATGATGACTTTAATGTCAAGTTCTCAAGTTATATTAGAGCATCTCAGCAGCTTCCTTAAAATGGAGAAAATGAGAATTTTGGACTAATATTTTGCTTCAACAGTTTTCCCAAAATTATCTTTAAAATGGAGAAAGTTGGAGAGAAAGAGTTTTTTTCTCCAAATATAGAGATCACTCCAAAAATGATTATCAAGTGAGAGGACCAATAATCCAATATGAAACTTTGAAAATAAATATGTAGAGAGAGAAATAATATTTTAATAGATGAATGAAATATTTTAATATTTTAATTAATGTTGGATTCTCTAAAATGGAGAATCTGTTAGAGATTGATGTTTTTTAGAGATTTTGGTTTTTGGTTCTCTATTTTGTAGAAATTTTAAACTCTGTTGGAGATGCTCTTATAATTATTGGTTATGTGAAAAAACTATCACATTAACATCAATCAAGGCCAAAACCCAGATAAATGAGTATATTTAGAAAGAACTTGAACATTTGTTATATTGTCTGTAACATTTGTTGCAAGTTCTTTATAAATCTTCCTTTCAAAAAAAATCTTTATAAATCTTAAATTATAGAGAGCATTTGCGACAAATTCTCTATAATTTCTTTAAAATAGAGAACAAAGGCTAAATATCTAAAAAATTACTCTGTACTCCAACATGTTCTCTAATTTGTATATTTAAATATTAATTATATTATTAAAATATGCTATAAATTTATAATCTCAATACTTTAAAAAAATATATAAAAGAATAATACATTTAACCTCACTAGTAGAAAACAAGTAAAATGATGATTTCTCTTTCCTAATTAATTGGAATGAAAATAAAAGAAACTATTTTTTTATATAATATAACAAGCTCATTCCTATAAAAGCAAAAAAAATTCATCTCAGGTTAAATTGTCCATTTTTTGAACCAAATTTAGAGATTTGCATATTCTCTATTTTAGATTGCCAGATAGAGCAAATGAAATTCAAATTCTTTATTTTAGATTACCTGTTAAAAATGATCTTGATAACTTTTTTTACTATGGAGCTGTTTGGCAGTTGCTGAATGGTTTGGTGCAGATTGATTAAAATGCTTTTATTATATAGTACAAAATGAAATATGATTATTTGGTAATTGTTTAGAATGAAATAAGGGTACTGAATGATTAAAGGAGGCCGAAAATGCTAAATCATTCAGAGGGTTTTAGAACCATTAAGAGGTAGACATTTTTTTGCCAAACTCTTTTCTATACTCATCACCTTATTCATATCATCCGCGGATGCTCAATCCCGCAACCCAGTTCTGGGACGTCTGAACGATTCAGACCTTTCCAAAAACAGCAAGTTTTCCGTCACATCAAAATACTCGCCACTTGTCGTTGGCAATACAAACTCAATCATGACGATTAACAGCTTCGAGAAGGGCGGGGATGGTGGTCAGCCGTCGGAGTGTGACGGAAAGTTCCATTCAGATGACATGCTAATCGTGGCATTGTCCACCGAGTGGTAGTGTGGTACAATCACGGGCAAAGGTGTTTTAAGTTTATCAATGTATATTATAACGATAAAAGCGTGCAAGCTATGGTGGTTTGTGATCCCAGAAACAAGTAATCAATCCAATAACATTAAAGTGTCCACCTCTATATTCAATAAATCAATCAAAGCTCACACAATACAATGAAGAACAAATTAAGTGTGTGTGGCTAGTGTGTGTAGGTGACTCTTGTTATTGCTAGACCTAATTAGGAAAACAAACAAACAATATATACCTAGGGTAAAGAATCACCTTATTACAAAATAGGCCCCTCTACTTAGTACAACTAGAATTTAGGCACTAACATTCTCCCCCTTTGTACAAGTAGAGGCAAAGAAATTAGACATCTACTGGTGTCACAATATGTTTACGGAGACCAAAGATGTGTTCGAATCGGCGCAGTTCCAGACGGTAGTCTTTCCGGTAAGTAATAGCTTTCAACACTTGGTTGATCAGGTCCTTTTCTTTGTCAGTGAGCTTTACCAATCCATTGGCATCCAGACGAAGCCTGCTTTCTAGATGAACTGAGATGATCTTCAAGGTACCCTCACAGAACTTGTTCATTTCGATGACTCGCAAAAACTTTTTCGTTGAGTCAGGTTCAACATAAACAACCCCAAGTTATGGCTTGCTTAGAACGGTGTAAGCGGGGAAACCTTCAATATCAGATAGTTTTCTGTCCGGTCTTTTCAGGTTCACATTCTCTTGAAAGGATTCCAGGCCCATCTGAAAGTCAGTAAGATAAGAGAACTTGAGAATGTTCTTCATAAAGTTCTTCACACTTCGGAAGGCAGCTCTGTATTGTATTCTGTTCTCAGGACTCTTCAGCTCCGGATGATCAACAAGAAGGTTGAAAAGACTCAGAAGATCGTCCAGCCTCAGACTCTTGAAATCAGCTTCAGAAAATACGCTTTCAGACCCATCTGATCTCAAGACGGTGAATTCTGGATAGAAGACATCAAACAGCTTCTTAGATTCAACTTTCAGCACTTTCATAATCATGTTGTCTGATTGGACGGCTTCTGATCCTCTGTCTTTATGCTTCACAACGTACAAAAACTCGACTTTCTTCAGTGAAGGCCAGTTTTCAATTCCATACACCTTCTCCAAGTTGATCTTCTGAACCTCCCGTACATATAGCTCTTTCCGTATGGTCTCTAGATAAGGAGTATGTATCGGTACTCTGTCTCCAGTGGCCACGTACCTTGGTTCAGTATCGACTATACTCTGAAATACCCGGAGTTCTGCTTCAAGTACTTTATCTCTGATCTTCCCATCAGGTATAAACGGTGTTAGAGGAGCTAAAATACTTGAACTTGGACCTGCAGATTCGACATTTGTTGGAGCATTTTCTAGCATGGCCGGAACATCTTCTTCGGACTCTATATCCATATCCTGAACCCCAGTTTCTGTCTCATAGTCTAGTTCATCTAAGGCTTCAATCATTTCCTCTTTGATCTTGAAATTTAGAAGTTCAGGTTCTTCATCAAAGTCAATGTCTATGAATTCGGTTCTATTGTCAACAGCCGCAGGCTTTTCAACCACAGCTATGACATCAGCTAGAACTAATGTGTCTTCCACGTTCTCCATCACAGCATCCGTTCCACCTATTCCCTTACCCTGATTCCCTTCTGTTTGGTCTGAGCCCTAAATATTTTCAGTGGATGTTCCGCTAGATTCACCAACCCCTGTAGATCTCTTCTCCCCCTCATGTTGATCAGGCGGATCCTGATCATCATGTCTTCTTTTCCGTGAGGCTTCAGCTTGAATACCCTATCTTTCTTCGATTACCGTTACCCGTGTAGCTAGAGATTGATATCCAGCAAGTAGGGCGCTAGTCATTTCTGTGAAAGCTTCGGTCATCTTCTTGATTTGTTCCCCTGTGGATATTGCTTGAGATTGGGTTTGAGGTTGTGATTGTTGGCGCAGTAGTGAAACAAGATCTACCTCTTCAGTAGTGTTGGAATCGCCTTGGGCTAGAAGTCGGGCTAACAGCTCTGATTTGAGCTGGTCAGTTGGGATTTGATGTACCGGAATAGATGATGGGTGTCGTGGGTTAGGTTGATCTTCGGTAGATTCTGCAACGCCTTTTCCTTTCACAGCTTTGGTTACATCTTGAGACAACTTCTTCATTTCGGCCTTCATGTCGTTCACATGATCTTGATATGAGTTACTCAAGGACTTGATAGCTAGCTGCAAAAGAGGTACTGTCACAAGGTTATCCGGTCTATATAAAGATCGTACACGTTCAGCTTCTTGGGAACTAACACCCAGACCACTTAGGTTACTGGTTGACATAGCAGTTTTAGAGACTGTATGGCCTATGTTCAATGTTGGCGTAGGGTTAACATTGATAGGTCTTCCGCGCGGTCCTCGTGAAGCACCAAAGAATGGCGGCGACACTCTGGGCGTTCCGGTTGGGGCACGAAAGCCTCCAACTTGGTGTTGTACCGTCATCGGTGTCCTAGGAAAAGAAGTTGTTCCAAAAGGTCCTAGACTCGATGTGCTTTGAACAAAGGGCGGTGGCCGGGGCGGGAGCCCACCTTTTTCAATACCAGCAGACACCGAGTGTGTCGCCGATAGAGTTTGTGCTAAATCCCCTGTGGAAAATAAAACATCAGCAAGTTAAGATGCCGATGAGTGGCTGAGTGGGGCTGTGCAATGCATGACTGGGTCCACCATGGCTGTTTCAATACGTAACGGCGACGAACGCACATCGGTAGTAGATGTGGCTACCCGGCTAGTAACAGTTTGGGAAGGGTCAGTAGTTAAAACTTTATCTGTCCCTATCACAGCTTCACTCAATTCTTTTCCACCCTCATTCTCACCACTAGCTAAAACTACATCTGCTTCTACTTCTTCGTTTACAGCACCGGTTGTAGTCTCAACAAGTTCCATATTCCAGGTAGAATCATCAGAAGAAACTACTGTTGGTGCAAGTGTACCACATCTCTATATATTTATATATATTTATTTTGATGATTACAAACACACCGTATTATTGTTTATCTAACAATCCAATCCAAGTGTACAGTTCTTGAAGAACACGAAGATTTTATCTGAAGAGTTCAAGACGGAAGATTTACGTTGTCATTAGTGTTTATAATTTATAATGATAAACACCCTAAAATAATATACCACTTGGATATTTCTAAAAACCATAAATGATTTTAATTAAATAAGGTTTTTGAGAAACTGTCCTTTTCTGACGCAGGTATACCGCGAGGTTCAGCAGGTATACCGCGGCGGCTTACTGTAGATCTCTGATTGATTGGTCGTACTTTTGTCTGGGCGGTATACCGCGGTGTTTAGCAGGTATACCGCGGGTACAGTTGGGCGGTATACCGCGATGTTTAGCCGGTATACCGCGGGTACAAGTTTACGTTTGTTTTGCAGGGTTGACTTTCTCTTCTGCAAAAGTTCTTTTATTACTGCACGGTATACCGCGTGCTTTTGGCGGTATACCGCGGATGCATTGTTTCCGTTGGAAGCTTCATGCTATATATTTGCATGCTGCTGGTGAAGAAAGAAAAGACCACACAAACAACAACAGCAAGCAACCAACTCCATCCATTTCTCAGCTCTCTCACTTATTTAATTTATATATTTTTTTATAAACCTTTTTATAAAATATCCAAGTGATAGATATTATACAAGAGTGATTACCCATTGTGAGTTATACTCCTCTTGTAAGTATTTGAATAACGGGTGTGTGATCCTGTATATCTCAATAAGCTGAGGCTTAGAGAACCGTTTACTTTGCTCTGTATTTGGTTTGTATTCTACCGTAAAGAATACATTTATTGGATCGTGTCGGGAAGTGTCTCGGCTGCTGGTTTATCACAGTTGGTGGTAAATCAGTAAATCTCCGTGTCAAGTATCTCTTACCTTTATCTCTTTATTTATTCCGCTGTGCTTTATTATATTTGTTTATATAAACTGCTTTGCATTTATATTTATTTATATAATCTCTGTGTATTTGTTTATATTTACACTCTTCTTTATTATTTGTATACTCTGATTTATTTTTACTGTTTCCGTACTGTATTTATTTATAAAAGAATTTTTGAAAGTAAAAGATTTTAAATACAACCTTCCCCCCCTAGGTTGTCTAACAATTGGTATCAGAGCGGGTCTTTCAAAAATTTCTGTCTTAATTTTTTTTAAATGGCTCAACAAACTAATTTTGTGTTCTCTAAACCTCCTTTGATAGATACTGAAAAGTTTGGCATTTGGGCCGAGCTATTTGAATGTCACGTTCGTGGCAAAAGTCAAAAAATTTGGGATATTATAGAAAATGGGAATTTCAATCCTACTATTATAAAAAATAATGTTATTGTTGATAAACCTGTTAAAGACTGGACTCCCGCCGAAGAATCTCATTTTTGTTTAAATTTTGAGGCTAAAAATATATTATATGCTGCTTTAACTTCCGATGAAATAGAAAGAGTATATACCTGTAAAACTGCTAATCAAATCTGGCAAAGCTTGAGTGACACTCATCGTGGAAATACTCAAGTTAAAAGCTCTAAAATAAATATTTTAGTACATGATTATGAATTGTTCGAAATGTCAAAAGATGAGTCAATCGACTCAATGTTTAAACGTTTTAACCTCATTATGACTACTTTGAAGGGATTAGGTCGCACTTATCCTAACGAAGACTATGTAAGGAAAATTCTTCGAGCACTTCCTTCGGAGTGGATGGCAAAAATTACATCTTTAGAAGACTCCCGAGATCTCGCAACGATGAAGCTCGATGATCTCATCGGCAATCTTAAAGTGCACGAAATCGCACTAAAAAGAAATCAAGTCCGGGAGCAAGTCAAAAAGAAATCCATCGCTCTCAAAGTCGTTGCCTCAAAAGAAAAGGAAGAGGAGGAAGATGCAAGTTCCTCGGATGACGAACCCGAAAATCTTGACGATTTAGTCAAGTTGGTAAGAAAACTTTCTAAACTTTTATCTAACAAAAAGTTTGCTAATAATGATAGGTTTCAAGAAAATGGAGACTACCGTCGTGGTGGTAAAAACCAAAGTCGCAACGTCCACAAAAGTGAAGACAAAAATGACGAATCTAGCGACGATGAAAAAGCCAATAAAAAGAAAGGCTTTTGCTATGTGTGTGGCGACAAGGATCACTATGCGAGTGTGTGTCCGAAACGAGCAAAACAAATCAACACACCAAAAGCTTTAGTTGGAGGCGCGTTGAGCGCAAGCATAAATGAGGCAAAAAATTTTTGTTTCATGGCCGACCATGATAATGAGGTATCTTCATCATATTCTTCTAAAAATAATTGTGATAGTAATTATAGTGACGATGAAAATAATCTTGACGAATTATATAAATCATTTCATGATATGGCTGCTCTCGCAAATAAATATAAAGATGAAATTTCTAATTTAAAAGAAACCGTATCTGTATATAAAAAGGAAATAGATGACGGTAAACAAAAATCTGCTCATGATTTAGATGTTATCACTAAATTAGAAAATAAATTAAGTGAAAAAGATATTTGTAAATCTTGTGTTATTTTAAATGATAAAATTGCATGCTTAAATAAAAAGACACATGAAGATATTATATGTGCAAAATGCGAGATTCTTGAAAATGAAATTGCATGTTTAAATGCTAAATGTAAATCGCATGAGAAAAATGACTTATTAGCAAATGCTTTTAATAGTAGCAATGATAAAGTGCTTAAAATGCTAAATATGCCTAATCGTATAAATTGTCGTAAAGGCATTGGTTCCGATACATGTGTTGATAAATGTTCGTGTAAACCCATTAAAAGATTTTTTGCATCTCCTAAAGTTGATACGAGAAAACCTCCATATATGTCAAAAATAAAAAATGTGAATTATGGGAGGAAACCGCATGCTCGTATGTATAATGGTAATTTTTCTAGACCTAACAATAATGTGAATATAAATGCTTCATTTTATGTGTATGATAAATACAATCGTAAAATTAAAATGGTTAGAAAATGGATTCCGAAAGGAATGTTTAATGTTGATAATCCGGGTGGAATGCGTTTATGGTTTTAAACCATTTATATGGCTTTGTATGTTTGTCGTGTTTGTTTTATGTCGACAACATATTTTTTGCAGTTTATGTTTTATACTAACTGTTAAAAGGACCCATAAGAAAAGGGTACCACGAAAAATTTTCTTTGCCTTTTGTAGGTGCTTCCTGGCGAGGATATAATACGTGTTTCCTGACGAGGATATAATACGTGTTTCCTGGCGAGGATATAATACGTGCTTCCTGGCGAGGATACAATACGTGTTTCCTGACGAGGATATAATACGTGTTCCCTGACGAGGTCATAATACGTGGTAATTTTTGCTCACATAAAATTAACCGAAAAATCGAAGCCTTAAGATCCTTTTTGGTGCAAGTGTTTCTTTTTGGTTATTTTGTTTCATGTCAATTTTATGCGTATCTTTTATGCATTTTTTTTTTCTCAAAATTTTATAAAATCAACAATTAATATCGTTATTAATTTGAGGGGGAGCGTTTTATTATCTTTACTCATGAGATTATGCTCTCTCAAATATATGCATATTTTGAGGGGGAGCATCTCTCGAGGGGAAGCATACCGTCTTTCTTGACCCTTTTTGTTTCGACAAACGGGGGAGAGAAACCGCATATGCTCATGCTTAGCGGTTGTGTTTGTCATCATCAAAAAGGGGGAGATTGTTGGTGCAAGTGTACCACATCTCTATATATTTATATATATTTATTTTGATGATTACAAACACACCGTATTATTGTTTATCTAACAATCCAATCCAAGTGTACAGTTCTTGAAGAACACGAAGATTTTATCTGAAGAGTTCAAGACGGAAGATTTACGTTGTCATTAGTGTTTATAATTTATAATGATAAACACCCTAAAATAATATACCACTTGGATATTTCTAAAAACCATAAATGATTTTAATTAAATAAGGTTTTTGAGAAACTGTCCTTTTCTGACGCAGGTATACCGCGAGGTTCAGCAGGTATACCGCGGCGGCTTACTGTAGATCTCTGATTGATTGGTCGTACTTTTGTCTGGGCGGTATACCGCGGTGTTTAGCAGGTATACCGCGGGTACAGTTGGGCGGTATACCGCGATGTTTAGCCGGTATACCGCGGGTACAAGTTTACGTTTGTTTTGCAGGGTTGACTTTCTCTTCTGCAAAAGTTCTTTTATTACTGCACGGTATACCGCGTGCTTTTGGCGGTATACCGCGGATGCATTGTTTCCGTTGGAAGCTTCATGCTATATATTTGCATGCTGCTGGTGAAGAAAGAAAAGACCACACAAACAACAACAGCAAGCAACCAACTCCATCCATTTCTCAGCTCTCTCACTTATTTAATTTATATATTTTTTTATAAACCTTTTTATAAAATATCCAAGTGATAGATATTATACAAGAGTGATTACCCATTGTGAGTTATACTCCTCTTGTAAGTATTTGAATAACGGGTGTGTGATCCTGTATATCTCAATAAGCTGAGGCTTAGAGAACCGTTTACTTTGCTCTGTATTTGGTTTGTATTCTACCGTAAAGAATACATTTATTGGATCGTGTCGGGAAGTGTCTCGGCTGCTGGTTTATCACAGTTGGTGGTAAATCAGTAAATCTCCGTGTCAAGTATCTCTTACCTTTATCTCTTTATTTATTCCGCTGTGCTTTATTATATTTGTTTATATAAACTGCTTTGCATTTATATTTATTTATATAATCTCTGTGTATTTGTTTATATTTACACTCTTCTTTATTATTTGTATACTCTGATTTATTTTTACTGTTTCCGTACTGTATTTATTTATAAAAGAATTTTTGAAAGTAAAAGATTTTAAATACAACCTTCCCCCCCTAGGTTGTCTAACAACTACCATTCTTGGTCTTTTTCTCATAAAGCGCGGAATCAAGTTCGTATTTGGATCAGGATCTGAATCATCGTCATCATCATCAAATGGAGGTATAGTGGTATTCTCCTCAACTTCTTTGTTAACAGCTTCATCATCGGGAGATAATGCAGCATTGGCATCAGCAGAGTTCCATGAAACGTCATCGGCGAAAACATTTTCTTGAGATACCTTCGGTGGTCGTCTAGAGGATGCTTCACCAACAGTCCGTATTCTTCTCCCTACTCTCTTTCTTTTAGTTCTTCTCACCCCTCGTTGTTCAGGAACACCCCTTGTTCCTGAACCCCCTCGACTATTGGACCCTCACCTCCTAAAGGATTTGCATCGTGGGTAGGTCCCTCCGGCTCTGGCTGGACCGGCAATGCATTTTCTATCCTATACTGCCTAACTACCCTGGACTGTTGGTCGGCATAAGCGAGTAAGTCTTCACGTAGAACGGCAATGTGAGCAAAATTCATCGCTTTGGGCATTCTAAGAACATGCATGTACTGGCTTGGCCCTCTGGGATGTTGCTCTCGTCGTGGGATCTGGTCGTTGTCTATCATTGCTTGATGGATCAAGATCGGGAAGAAACGCTGAAATGGGACGAAGTTACGTCTCATCTTGGGTTTTAACTGATCAACAGCAAGTTCAACCATTTCATTCCAAATCAAGACAGCGTAGTCGATATTGTGGTTGAAGACAAACGCGTGAAACATGCGTAAAGTGGCTAAGTTGGTCTTGTCTAAACCAGTATGCTTTGAAGTCATACACCTGTTGAAAATAGAGCATATGGAATAGTAGAGTGGCGGGAGGAAATTACGTCTGAAAGTGGAAGATCCAGTCAGTGGAGCATTTTCCGGTGGTTGATAACCTAGACTTCGAATGTCATCAAGTAGCTGAGATTCAGGAATCAGATCCTGAAGATTGTCACTGGGAAGGCCTAGAGATCGTCTGAGTCCCCGCAGTGTGAATCTGACATCGAAGTGGTCAAGCTTTACTGTAAACTTTGGTACTTGATCAGTTGGTCGGTAGGCTAATGTATTCCAGAACTGTTTAAGGTAGATCGCGGGCACGAGCTCAACTTTTGTCAACGCAGTCAGAACCGAATGATGGCTGATGATTTCAATGATGATTTGATGGTCAAAACGAACTGCAAGATCTAGATGATGGTTGTTATCTAGAAATTGCACATTCGGACTCGTCCTCGGATATATCTCCTCGTCTAAGTCATGCGCGTTAACTGACGGATGTGACAAACGATGCGAACGGATGATGGTATTTTCATCCGAAGCATATTCATCGTGATCAGCCATCTGGAATAGTACACAGTTAAGAATCGGACCAAAATCGAGTTTGCCTTGAAAAACGTTTCCAAAAAAATTTCTAAGTGTTGGCCAAGTCGCAATCAACTAAAAGGAACAAGTCACAGATCACTGCGACATCGCAATGGGAAGAGGATTGGACCAGATGAAGTCGCAATGCAAGATTGCGATTCGGTCCCCAAGTCGCAATGAACGATTGCGACTCGGATGAATGTGAGACCACTGCGACTTGGATGAATGTTTGAAGGTCTGTTGACTGCGACTCGGATGAATGTCAGGAAAACCTAAGTGTTTAAACCCTAAAATTCATGTTTTTCGCACAACAGATGTTAAAACCACTACCACTAGACTCGTATAAGCAACGTGATTAAACCCTAACCATCTAAAATTCCTATCTAACAACAACAAATGGATTTTAAGCAGATTCAAGAAATACGACCCTAAAACCCTAAACTCGAATGTAGCATGCGATTTAATGGATGAAAATCATTGAGAATCGAGATATATTACCTCAATGATGATCTGAAACGAATGCACGAACCAGAAACACGAAAATCACTTTGAATCGAAAATAGCAGTTGAGAGAGACTACGAAAGGGTTTAAAGTATTTTTGAATTTTGAAAAGTCAAAACCCTATTTTATACGAATTTGAATACGGTGACACGTGGCACAATCTGATTGGTCCAAAGATTTGACCAGCCACGTGTCATCAAGTCACAATGAACAAATCACGAGTTGATAATTTTTGAAGTCGCAATAGACCATTGCGATTCGCACTGTTCATCTGACCAAGTCGCAATAGGCTATTGCGATTCGGTACTGTTCACATGGTCAAGTCGCAGTAGGCCATTGCGATTTGGCACTGTTCAAACCTCCAAGTCGCAATAGATCATTGCGATTTGGCACTGTTCAAACTTCCAAGTCTCAATGCACCATTGCGATTTGATACTATTTAAGCTCATTGAGAAGTCGCAATAGAAGGATGCGACATCTCACTGTTCACATGTGAAATCGCAAGCGATATTGATGAAACTTGGACATTTTTCAGATAACAAAAGAAAGATTTTATCACATTGGAAGATGTCCAACTTCCAATTGATTAAGCACTTAAGGTTTTAAAACACGGTTTTCACTCCCCCTTAAATGATGCAAAGATTTTGCAAAAAGATTTTCATCATTTAAAAGCAAGTGGTTTAAAAACAAATTAGAGTACTTACCTTAACTCCTCAGAAATTGTTAAACACAACAGATCAACACTCACATGATGTGTATGCACACTCCCCCTAGATTTGTGCATAGGATGAAATCTGTTTACTCCCCCTGAAATCATGAACAAACCTTTCGTGCAGATACAGATAGCATAACATATCATAAATAAGACAAATTAAACGAACTGAGAAAAGAAGAACAAATTGAAGAAATATATAAAATACAACGAGGATATGACAATTTAAATAACATATATTAAAAAATAGAATATGATGAAAATTTTAGTGTATTAATCTAGAAGCAAAGTCTAGATTAAGATACAAATATTTCCATCTATTATTTGTTTAATATATGGAAGTTAAACTTTCATATTAAGCATGCCGAGCTTGGATACAAGAAAATTGAAACGTTTTTCATCCAAGGCTTTGGTAAAGAGATCGGCAAGCTGAAACTCAGTTGTAACAAAATATAATTCAACAGTTCCTTTCTCAACATGATCTTTTATGAAATGATACCTGATGTCGATATGCTTGGTTTTGGTGTGTTGGACAGGGTTAGCAGATATGGCGATTGCACTTTTACTGTCACAGTAAATGGGGATTTTCTCATATTTAAACCCATAGTCCATGAGTTGTGTCTTCATCCAAAGAACTTGTGAACAACAGCTCGCAGCGGCAACGTATTCTACTTCCGATGTAGAAGTGGAAACACAATTTTTCTTCTTTGATGACCAACTCACGAGCTTGTCACCCAAAAACTGAATATGACCAGAAGTACTCTTTCTGTCCAACATGCTTCCTCCGTGATCAGCATCTGAGTATGCGGTGAGTTTGAAACCGGTTCCCTTGGGATACCACAGTCCGAGATACAGAGTGCCTTTCAAGTATCGGAAAAAAAATTGACGGCGCCAAGGTGTGACATTTTAGGATTAGCTTGAAATCTAGCACAGAGACAAGTCGAAAACATTATATCTGGACGACTAGCTGTCAGGTACATTAGAGACCCAATCATTCCTCTATAAAGTTTTACATCAGCATCAACACCATGTGGATCAGGACCAATTTTGGACTGATGACCCATAGGTGTACCAATCGAAGTGCAGTTCTCCATCTTGAATTTCTTCAAAATGTCAAACACATACTTTGACTGATTGATGAAGATACCAGTTGAAAATTGTTTCACTTGTAATCCGAGAAAGAAATTAATCTCTCCCATCATACTCATTTGGAATTGAGTCATCATAATGCCCGAAAACCAAGTACAAAGACCAGGGTTAGTCGAACCAAAGATAATATCGTCAACGTAAATCTGAACTAAGGGAATATCACCTTCCTTGCGTAGAGTAAATAGAGTTGTGTCGATTTTACCTTTCTCAAAGCCAGCTTTTAGTAGAGAGGTTGATAGTACTTCATACCAGGCACGGGGGGCTTGCTTCAGACCGTAAAGCGCTTTGTCAAGAATGTAGACGTGATCTGGATGTTCTTTGTCCACAAAGCCTTCAGGTTGAGACACGTACACCTCCTCCTTAAGAACACTATTCAAGAAAGCAGTCTTCACGTCCATTTGATAGACAGTGAAGTTCTTGAAAGCGGCATATGAAAGAAACATCCGAATTGCCTCAAGATGAGCAACCGGCGCGTACGTCTCATCATAATCTATCCCCTCATGTTGCCTATACCCTTTAGCTACCAATCTAGCTTTGTTTCTCACAATTACTCCGTCTTCATCTTTCTTGTTCTTTAGGACCCACTTCGTACCAATAACTGTTTTACCCTTGGGTCGCGGAACTAATCTCCACACTTTCAAAGCTTCGAACTGATTCAGTTCTTCTTGCATCGCAATCAACCAGTCAGGATCTTCTAAATCCTGTTGAACTGTTAAAGGTTCAACCTGACTTAAGAATAGCGCGTATAAGATTTCATTTGCGGTTGCGGAAGCGGATCTTGTCTTTACTGGTTCAGATACATCACCAATCAACTGATCAATTGGGTGACTGCGTGTCTACTTGGTAGAGTGTGGATGGAGAGATACAGCACCATCATTGGGGTCTACAAGGGTAGGATCCGCCTCAAAGTTCAACTCGATCGTTAGTGTCGGTTCCGGATTTGAGACGGGTTTCCTGTCAGAATTGACAATCGGCACAGCCTCGGGAACTGATTCGGTAGAATTGTCATTTGAAGTTGTTCCAGATGAGGAAGCACCACTTGTAGATATTTGTTGTCGTGCTTGTGAAGAATCTGTTGATGTGTTCCTTGGAGAAATTACAGGAGTAGTTGAACCAGTATTTGGTGTAGTCAGTACCGGTGAAGGACCTGACATAGAAGTTTGTACTGGCGGGGTTACAACTTGAATCCTGTCATTTACAGATGAAGACGATTTGTCACTGTTAAAATAGTCATCATAAAAATATTCAAACAATAAATCAAGTTCATTAGGAGTAGAGTTAGAAGTGGAAGCTTGATCCTTGTTTGACGATCTAGTCATCATTGGACGAAATTGTCCAGATGCTAGAATACCCGATAACTCGGGTTCTGTACTGTTTTGCACAGAAGCCATTGCTTCAGTCTCGTCGAATTTGACATTAATGCTTTCCATCACAGTTCTGGAAGATTTAAGGTAGATCCTGTATGCTTTTGAAGTGAGAGAGTATCCGATGAAGTAGCCCTCAAGACCTTTAGGACTGAATTTGTTCAGGTTGTCCTTATCATTCAGCACAATACACCTGCATCCAAAAACACGGAAGTAGTGTATCACAGGTTTTCTATTATTCATTAACTCATATGGAGTTTTACCAAACCGTCGATGAACGATTGAGCGGTTTTGTGTATAGCATGCCGTTGCAACAGCTTCAGCCCATAGGAATAGTGGTAGACCAGCGTAGGACAGCATCGTTCTTGCGGCTTCAACAAGTGTGCGATTTCGCCTTTCAACAACTCCGTTCTGTTGAGGAGTTCTGGTCGTTGAATACTGATGAGTTATACCTAATGACTTGAAGAAGTCATCAAGAGTCTTGTTCTTGAACTCTGTTCCATTATCTGATCTAACCGTCTGAACTAATTGTTGACGATTCACTTGAAGCTGTTTGATTAACGAGATGATCAAGTCAGGTGTTTCATCTTTTGAGCGAAGGAACTTGACCCAAGTGTATCTCGAATAATCATCGACAACCACTAACACGTAACGTTTGGCATTGATACTTTGAGTCTTCATCGGACCACAGAGATCCATATGAAGGATTTCCAAAGCTTGTCTTGTGCTGGGCTCGGGTTTCGGTGGATGAGGAGCACGCTTCATCTTCCCTTTCTCACAAGGAATACATAAATTATCTTTCTCAAATGTCAGAACTGGTAGACCTATGACTGAATCACCTAACATCAACCTTTGAATGTAACGGAAATTGAGATGAGATAGTCGTCTATGCCATAACCAACTTTTCTCTAACGACCCTTTTGACATCAAACATATGTCGTTCTTCGGTTTAAGAGTGGACAGGTCAATGGTATACAGGTTTGACTTCCTAGAACCAACAAGAAGTTCGTCACCTCCATCGGTAAGAACAGCACAATGGGTCTTCTTGAAATGAACCTCTAGGTCTTTGTCACAGAATTGACCTATACTAAATAAGTTGTAACCTAAGCCCTCGACATAATTGACTTTTGTAATCCTTACATTGTCCCCATAACCCAAAATTGAAGCATACTGATCATTTCCAAACTTCACTTTTCCACAATCCTGTTCTACAAAATTATCTAGCAGCTCTTTTCTTCCAGTCATGTGTTTTGTGCACCCTGAATCTAAATACCATACATGACTGGGCTGCAAAATGGAAATTAAACAGTTTTAGGTACCCATTGCCAATTGGGTCCTTTTGAGTTAGTAGGCTTGGGTTTCACATTTTGCTTTCTATAATCGGATTTAAAATAATCATTTGAGTAAAACCAACGATTATAGTCAGAATTGCAGATAAAATCATCCACACCACAAGAAGCACAACAAATTTTATCTCTTGCCAAATTAATCAGTTGTCGCATTGAATAAACCTTGTAAGGAGCTACAAGTTTTTGTCTATTGCCAACATCATAATTAATAACATTTGAAACAAAATTGTCTTTCTTGGAATTTAAAACATTTGAATTGACGTGGGATGATTTGATCTGGGCCACATCCTGTGTGGACGCCTTTATTCTCCACTCTCGTCGCGTGTTGTTTCTCAAATTACGATCTGAAAAACCAGACAAATATGAGTTGTAAGCTTTTGAATATTGAGTCTGAAAAGAATTAACACGCTTCTTTCTTTTTGTTTTTCTTTTCTTTTTCTGTAATGATGGTTTTGATTTAGATTTGGAATGATCATCATTAACAGAAACTTTCTCAGCTGATTTTGAAGATTCTCCTTCCAAGATAATCTTTTCAGGTTCCTCTTCATTTATTAGAAAATCAGAATGATCTGGAAGTTTGGCACTGAAATCAAATTGAACAGGCACTTCACATACACCTTTACCTTTGTCCTTACCAACATTCTCGCTTTCAAAATCAATATCAATATCAGTATCAGTATCATATGATGGACTATCATTATCATCAGACTTGGGAAAAAGAAAGTCATTGTATTCTTTTCGAAAGATTTTATCTTCTTTTGTTGGAAAATATATAGGACGATCATTATCAAACTGATCTTCCAAATCCCAAGGTTCAAAATCATGTCGGTCATTGGTTGTCCAGTCTCTCAAAAGAGCATTTCCTATAAAAGCTTTGCATGAGGAAACATCTGAATCTGAAGATTGTTTTTCTCTTAAAACTTTTTCTTCAGATATTTCCTCAAGTTTGACATTCATTCCTTTTAAGCTTTCTGAAAATACAGTGAGCAAAACTTCCTTTTCAATCTCAAAAGCAAGCTTCTCGTCATTTCTGACTTCTTGAATGTTGCTTTGGATCTTGCTTTCGAGGTCCATGAGTTTTTGTTCAAGAACCATTGGTGGAAAGTATCTTTTACCTTCAAAAACTGGTTTGTCAGTAATATCCTTTTGAGTATTTTCTTTTTCCTCCGGTTCTTTAACAACATGACTCTCAAAGTAATTGTTTGGTAAGGTTTTCTTATTATTTAATGCCATTGCATTGTCTGGACCATACCAAAAAGGAAGTTGCATCTTAACTGTGGTTTTCCTTTTTATTTCTTCTTCAGCCTTATAGTCTTCATCATCCATCTTGATTTGAAAGTTTGAATGTATGACAAGTTCAATCCATTCAAATTTGTACAAAGTGGGAGATTTTGATAAAGCATTGCTCAGGTATTGTGGATTATCATACCCGATTCCCCACTTTGAGTTGAAATATCTGAACTTATTTGGTTTATGCATGTGAATTGTTTGTTCAGTTTGACCTGCTTTGTAAAGTTTATTTTCCAGATCCTTGATTCTTTCACATAACTCATCATTTCTATTTTTGTAAGCATGTAACAGACTTTCAAACTCGCTATTCTTGACTTCCGAATTCAATAATTTATCCGATAGTTCAGTCATTCTA
Organism: Saussurea involucrata; assembly: GCA_033807775.1. Taxonomy (NCBI): domain Eukaryota; kingdom Viridiplantae; phylum Streptophyta; class Magnoliopsida; order Asterales; family Asteraceae; genus Saussurea; species Saussurea involucrata. Next base: position 1,532,567 of record CM066313.1, on the reverse strand, counting down.
TCTTGAAAATAAGCATGACCAATCTCGAATTCAGCCTTTTTCTTTTTAAAATCCTTTTATTGATTGTCTTGTTCAATTAGTCTTGCCTTTTATAAAGATCGGAATATACCTCATTGGAAGTAGACTCTGAATCTTCACCATCAGTGTTCTTGGTCATGAAGCACAGCTTTGTCTGATCATCTTTCTCACCTTCAGCTTCATTATCAGAAAGATCAAGCCAGTATTCTTCTTCAACCATCAGCACTATCCCTGCTTCTTTCTTCTCGGCAAGCAGTAACTTGTTCTTGTATTATGTAGAATCCCTGACTTTCGGCTTCCAACACTCTTTTGAGAAGTGACCAGGCTTCCCGCAATTGTAGCATGTCAGAACTTCCTCTTTCTTTTCGAACACCCTTTTCTCTTCCGGCTTCTTATACTCAGGCTTCTTGTACTCCTCTCTCTTGTACTCAACCTTCTTATCATCAAACCTTCTACTCGACTCAACATTCGCCTTGTGTTCAAAATTCTTAGAACCAGACGCATACCTTTGATTGTTGGACCCGGGAGATTTTCCAAACTTTCTCTGAAAAGAGTTAGTAAGAAGTGCCATTGCTCGCTTCATACTTTCAACATCATCTGTCTCACCATCTTCACCTTGTTCATCATCAGAATGCTTTGAATAATTTCTGTTTGGTTTGACAGACACCAAAGCAAGAGGATCTAGTTCTTCTTCCTTCTTATCCTCTCTTTTCTCTTCCCTCTTGTCCTTCTTCTTTTTCTTTGCCCTCTTGGCTTCAACGTCTTCTTCATCCTGTTTCAAAGTCTCGTACATCTCTTGAAGAGGCAAAACATTCAGCCTTGAATTTTGTTTCATACGATGAGCATACTTCTTCCACTCGGGTTGAAGTACATTCAAAAACTTCACATTATGCTCAATTATCGATTTGTTGATATTGTATCTGTTCAGCTCGTTCAATATAATAGTGAAACGGTCGTATGTGGAATCAAGAGCTTCACCATCTTTCTGTTTAAAACTCTCATAAAGATTAATAGCATTTGAAATTCTCATCTGGTTTTCAATCTCAGAACCTTGATAAAGTTTTATCAATTCATCAAACATGGCTTTCCCGGAGTGGTTCTTGCTATCTACCTTTCGGTAAATATCATTAGTCAAAGCTTGAATTACAAGGGACTTTGCCATCTTATCCCCATAATATATCTTCTTCTGTTCAGGGTCATAGTGAATTGGTAAAACTTCAACAAAGTCGGGAATAGGTTCACCGTCGGTAAGAATTCCTCTTCTCATTATCTTTTCCATCGGCCCATTAATCAGTGAGTGTGAAATGAACTCCCCGTTCTCTTGTCTCTCCACATAATCCATAAAACGGTCTTTCCATATTTTAAACTCTTTGGGAAAAAGAACCGGTGGTTTATCCTTAGATCCAATCGTTAACATATCTCTAGCAGTCATATTCGATTACTTGTCTTTGATCGTTTGTATTCTTTAGATTTGATTAGTAAAAAAAATGATTTCAAACTGAAGTCTCAACCCACTAAAGTCGCAATAGGTTTGAAGTCGCAATGCAATGAAGTCGCAATGCTTGAAGTCGCAACAGTTGGAATCGCAACAAATGAAGTCGTAATAATTGGAATCGCAACACTTGGAGTCGCAATGAAATGGAATCGCAACAGAGTAAAAATTCACTCGAGTCGCAATAGAGGATTGCGATTTGGTACTGTTCACGGGGTAATGGACTGCGATTCGGGATCGAAGTCGCAATAGGTCACTGCGATTTGGGAGTCAAGTCGCAATAGGTCACTGCGACTTGGAACTGTTCACTCAACGTTCACTGCGATTTCGATGAATATCAGACGATTGCGATTTCGATGAATATCATGATTGCGATTTCGATGAAGATTCAAATGATCGGGAGTTGATTCTTCAATAATGATCCAAATGATCTGAAAATTGGTAGGTAAGGTCGAAATACGATTCTGGACAGATTTACTACTTCAAGTTTTGTCCAAAAACCACTAGAACAGTGATTTTCGATCCAAAACAGTAGGTTTTTGCTCAAAAGTCCGAAAATCCGAGTTTGCACGATTTGAGATCGATTCTGGTGTGATTATGGAATCAAAACACGCAGAAATGAATATCAAACACTTCTAGATCGATCCTAATCCATTTGAAGAACTCAAATGATCAAAATCAATAAGAAATGGATGAAAACTTGAAGAACACTCAAAATGCAAAAACTCTCAATAAAATCTAGTCTGATCTAGATGAATACATTGCTCTGATACCAATTGTGATCCCAGAAACAAGTAATCAATCCAATAACATTAAAGTGTCCACCTCTATATTCAATAAATCAATCAAAGCTCACACAATACAATGAAGAACAAATTAAGTGTGTGTGGCTAGTGTGTGTAGGTGACTCTTGTTATTGCTAGACCTAATTAGGAAAACAAACAAACAATATATACCTAGGGTAAAGAATCACCCTATTACAAAATAGGCCCCTCTACTTAGTACAACTAGAATTTAGGCACTAACATGGTTGATGAGTGTGATTCAAATAAGGGGTGTCGTGATGATATTGTGGACGCATCTAGAGCCGTTTGGGAGGCGCTTCAGGTTTCGAAAAGTGAGTTTGGGGAAACCACGGTTACGTGGTCAGACGCGTGATGCGATTGAAGAATGCGTATAAAAACCTGTAAATCTCGTGCAAAGGTACATGGTGGCTAAAGTTTTCTTTGCAATTTAATATTGTTTACTCTTTCTGGATAAATACCAGATCTTTACTTTACTGCTTACATATTTGTTAATTTTGTGGTAGGTCAACCTTTTTCTAAATTGCTTTCTTTTTGTTACACATTAAAATAAGTTCACCACCACCACCATCAATCGATTTTGGTTCTTTGATTTTCTTCAAACTTCACCATTACTAAAACTTCAACATTTTTTTAAAATCGAACAGAGAAGGGTTTCAAAATCAAAACCCAAAATTATTGCTTTCGATGTTTGATAAAATTCGATTTTGAAACATGTGAAGAAAAATCAAAATTTCAGAATCAAGCATCTGAAGAAACCAAAAATCGATTGCTTTCGATGTTTGTTGTTTAACAAAAAATCGCACCTTCTTTTCAGGAAAATGAATTCAACGAAAAAGGGTGTAAATCGACTGAACCAAAATTAAAAAAAAAAGTGTAGAAATCGTACCTGGGAAGAAGAAAGACTTAAAGAAACTGATGGTGTAGAAATCGTACCTGAGAAGGAAAGGTCTGAACTTGAAGAAAATTAAAATAAGTTCACCACCACCACCGTCAATAGATTTTGGTTAAACGAATTCGATTTTGAAACCCCTGATACAATTAGAATATCAAACTAAAATTTTTAACTTTGTACAATAGAAACAAAGAAGTCAAAATTGATTTGAGAGATGCAGAAACAGAGACACCGTGAATGAAACCCTTGTGATGGTGAAATCGTACGTGAGAAGAAGCCGTGAAGAAACCCTTGGTGAGGGTGAAGTCGTATCTGGGAAGAAACCGTGAAGAAACCAGAGTATAAAAAGCCTAGGAGGACGAATTTTCGTCTTGGATGAACAGATAAAAGCCCATGGGTTGTGGAGTAGAGATCTTGAATCGTTGTCGATGGAAGATGAATCGTCGTCTTGAGAAGATGAATTTTTGAACCGGTGTCTGAATTCTGATTGGAGGGATAAGGAGGCTGTTGGACAACCAAGGGGGGGGTTAGGTTGTATTATAAAAAATCTTACTTTCAAAAATTCTTTTGTAAATAAATACAGAGTAAATATAGTACAATACAGAAGAGTATAAATACAAACAGATACACAGAGATTGTATAAATAAATATAAATGCAAAGCAGTTTATATAAACAGATATAATAAAGCACAGCGGAAAAAAAAAGAGATAAAGGAAAGAGAATACTTGACACCGAAATTTTAAAGTGGTTCACCAATCACGCGGTTGGCTAGTCCACCTCGAGAAAACACTTCTCGGAGATCCAATAAGAAAACGTGTTCTTTACGGTAGAACACAAACCTTAGTACAACAAACGCGAATCACTCTTCTTTGAGAGAATTATGTGGATCACTCACTCTATTCAAACACTTACAAGAGGGTATAATTTTAATATGAATAATCACTCTTGTATAAGGTTTATCACTTGGATATTTTTAGAGAGTTTGATCACTTGAGTTGTGTTGCTGATTCAACTAATCGAGAGATTTTAATCTGCTATTAACTCAAGATTTCTTACTCAAAAACGTGTTTTATAATTTTAACAGTTTAATTATCAAGAGAAGAGGCTGCAGAGTCTTTATCAAATGCAGAGAGGAGTTATTGTAAATTGGTAGCTTTGAATGCTGGTAGGTTGCATGTATATATACTGGATGAGCAACAGTCCACGGGCTTTCGCGGTATACCGGCAATCCTTCGCGGTATACCGTGCAGAAGAGAAGTACATTGCAGAAGAGAAGGTCAACCCTGCAAAACAAAACGTAAACTTGTACCAGCGGTATACCGGCTATTCTTCGCGGTATGCCGTGCAGACAAAGGGAGCTTCCAACCAATCAGAGATATACACCATGCCTGCCGCGGTATACCGCCTGTACCTTCGCGGTATGCCGCCCAGAAAATTGTTGCAGGAAGCAGTACGCATGCGCAGATTCTTCTAGAAACAAATCTTTCACATTAAATGATCCAGCAAGATGATAAGATGTTGAGGAGAGCTGACTTGGTTTATTTAAAAAGACAGTATTAGAAAAATCCAAGTGGTATATTATTTTAGGGTGATTTATCATTTTAAAATTAAAACGACGAAAATCTTCAGTCTTGGATTCTTCAGATAAAATTATCGAGATTATTTAAAAGCTGCACACTCAGATAAAATATTAGATAACAAAGAATGCGGTGTGTTTTGTAATCATCAAAATAAATATGGAGATGTGATTTTATGTGTACCAAAAATATATCTTAATATTAAAGCTGGGTACACTTGCACCAACAATCTCCCCCTTTTTGATGATGACAAACACACGCTAAACAGGAGAGCATACTCGGTTTCTCTCCCCCTTTTGTCAAAGCAAAAAGGGTTAGGAAAGACGCTATGCTCCCCCTTGAAAGATGCTCCCCCTCAAGATATGAAATATTTGAGAGTTAGCATTTTCTCAAGGGTTGTACTCAAGCATGCCTAAACCAAGTCTTAGTTTAAAAAACGCAGTTTTGTTTAGGGCTTTAGTGAAAATATCGGCCAGATTATCTTCTGAATCAACCTTTTCAAGCACGATTTGGCCTTTTTGAACATTATCTCGTAAAAAGTGATGTCTCAATTCAATATGTTTTGTACGAGAATGTAAAACAGGATTTTTACTTAAGTTTATGGCACTTGAGTTATCACACATAATAGGAATTTTGGTTAGATGTACCTCAAAATCGGTAAGGGTGTGTTTCATCCAAAGGACTTGAGCACACGCTCTTGCGGCGGCTACATATTCCGCTTCGGTAGTAGACAACGCTACGGATTGTTGTTTCTTGGAGAACCAAGACACAAGTGAGAGACCTATAAAGGCACATACCCCACTAGTACTTTTTCGGTCAACAATAGATCCACCAAGATCGGAATCGGTGAAACACGTTACTTCTAACTCGGGTTTCTTTGCATACCATAAGCCAAGATTAGTAGTACCTCGTAAATATCGAAAAATACGCTTGACAGCTTCATAGTGAGTTTGTTTAGGTGAAGATTGAAAACGAGCACATAAACATACACTAAACATAATATCAGGTCTACTAGCAGTTAAATATAATAAACTACCAATCATACCACGATAAATCTTTTCATTAAAATCGTTTCCCTCCTCGTCACGAGATAATTGTAAGTTTGTGGTCATTGGAGTTTCAACGGGTTTGACATTTTCAAAGTTAAACTTTTTCAACATATCTTTACAATATTTAGATTGACTAATAAAAATACCAGTTTCACATTGTTTGATTTGCAATCCTAAGAAGTATTTTAACTCTCCCATCATGCTCATTTCAAACTCGCTTGTCATTTTCGCAGAAAATTCATTACACAGTTTTTCATTAGTGGAACCAAAAATAATATCATCAACATATACTTGCACAACTACAATATCATTTTGATCATATTTCACAAATAAAGTATTATCTATTTTACCCATAATATAACCACTAACAATTAGAAAGGTTTTTAATCTATCATACCACGCACGCGGAGCTTGCTTTAAACCATAAAGCGCCTTTTTCAATTTATAAACATGTGTCGGATTTTCAAAATTTTCAAAACCGGGAGGTTGAGAAACGTATACCTCCTCATTTATAATACCATTTAAGAAAGCACTTTTAACATCCATTTGAAATAATTTAAAATCTTTAGCATTTGCAAAAGCGAGAAGCATTCGAATAGACTCCAACCTTGCAACCAGTGCAAAGGTTTCATCGTAATCTATACCTTCTTGTTGATTGTACCCCTTGGCAACTAAACGTGCCTTGTTTCGTGTGACTCCACCGTTCTCGTCTATCTTGTTACGGAAGACCCATCTTGTGCCAATAATGGTTTGACTACTAGGGCAAGGAACTAAGTCCCACACATCATTCCTAGTAAATTGGTTTAACTCTTCTTGCATGGCCATTATCCAATCCTCATCACCTAAAGCTTCATCTATGGTTTTAGGTTCTATGGTTGAGATAAAGGCATGGAAAGCACAATGGGTATGGATTTGTGATCTAGTTGTCCTTTGGTTTAGGTCACCTATAATTTGATCTACGGGATGGCCTCGAGCGGTTCTAAGGTTAGGATCATCTATACCTTGTGGAATAAAGCAAGGAGGGGCATTACTAGATTCAATATTATTTGTGGAAGGTTGGGTACCTAAATCCAAGTTGCTAAGTTGTTGTGCTAAGACGTCTCCCTCACGGATATTGTCATTTGCTAAGGGTGCACTCGGTTTGGGAGGACTCTCGTCAAAGCTAACATTTAGGGATTCTTCTACAACCATGGTCTCCTTATTTAGAATTCTATAGGCTTTGCTATTCCAAGAGTAACCTAGGAACACTCCCTCATAGGCTTTGGCATCGAATTTGGTTAAGTAGGATTTGGTGTTTAAAATGAAGCATTTACAACCAAAAACTTTCAGGTGAGCTAAGGAAGGTTTTCTACCACGGTAAAGTTCATAGGGTGTCTTATTTAGGATATTTCTAACTAGGACACGGTTTAGCACATAGGTTGCGGTAGCAACGGCATCACACCAAAACTTTTGGGGAACTTGATGTTCGTTTAGCATGGTTCTACTCATTTCTTGCAACGTTCGATTTTTCCTTTCAACAACCCCATTTGACTGAGGAGTTCGAGGAGCCGAAAAGTTATGAGTTATACCATGTTTATCACAAAAGGCACCAAATTGGATATCATTATCGAAATCTCGTCCATGGTCCGTACGTATGGAAACAATCGTACAACCTTGTTGGTTTTGAATTCGTTTTCCCAAAATTTTAAACTTTTCAAAAGCCTCATTTTTATGTCTCAAAAATAAAGTCCAAGTATAACGGGAATAATCATCCATAATAACCAAAGTGTAAAAATTTCCTCCAAAACTTTGAATCGCCATAGGGCCAAAAAGATCCATATGAAGAAGTTCTAAAACTCTTTGAGTAGAAATAACATTTTTAGATTTATGAGAAACGTGATGTTGTTTGCCGACACGACAAGCATCACAAAAATGATTATCAAACTTTAATTTTGGAAGGTCACTCACAAGCTCCTTATTTTTTAAGTTTTGCATTAATCTTAGATTAGCGTGACCTAAACGTCTATGCCATAAAGTAGAAACATCATAAATAGAAGATAAGCATACATTTTCAGATACAACAGTTTTGCAAATATATAAATTTCCTTTCACAGAACCAGTTAAAAGAACTTTGCCATTTTTCAAGATTTTGCACGAGTCTTCTTCGAAGACGACAGTTATACCATTTTTACACAATTGGCGAACACTTAACAGATTAAAATGCAAATTATCAACATGATTCACATCAAGAAATTTAACATTATTGCAAGACACTGTACCTCTCCCAATTATATTTCCTTTGGAGTTTCCTCCAAAAATTACCTGTCCACCATCACATGACTTATATGATGAAAAAAGATTGCTGTTTCCGGTCATGTGACGTGTGCAACCACTATCGAGTATCCAGTCCATATCAAGGTTTATCTACAATAATAAAGATGTAACTTTTATGGTCCCCATTTCTCGTGGGTCCTTGTAAATTAGTTTCAAGATAACAGCCAACATATATATAAAGTTAAGCAAAATATATATATATAATAGATCAAAAAGAATATATATATATGTAGTACGTATGTATATATATATATATATATATATATAAACAAAAGTACATATAACAATATATTACTTATATATACAAGAAAATATATCATATTTAAACTATATATATATATATAATATGTAACACATTTAAAACCATAAACGCATACCACCGGGATTATCATTACTAAACATTCCTTTTGGAATCCATTTATTTATCATTTTAATTTTGCGATTGTATTTATCATACACATAAAAACAAGCATTTATATTCGCATTATTTTTAGGTTTAGAATATTTATCGTTATACATGCGAGCATACGGTTTTCTCGTATTATAATTTACATTATGCATTTTAGGTACATACGGAGGTTTTTGCATATACGGCTTTCGTGTATTAAACTTAGGTGGTTCATAACATCTTTTAATAGGCATGCAATTACATTTTTCAACACATGTATTTGAACCTATACCTTTTCTACAATTTATACGGTTCGACATATTAAGCATGTTAAGAACTTTTTCATTACTACTTTCAAAAGCTTTAGCTAACATGTTATCTTTTTCATATGAAGCACATTTAGCCTTTAAACATGCAATTTCATTTTCAAGAATATCACATTTTGTACAAATAATATTTTCATGTGACTTTTTATTTAAGCATGCAATTTCTTTCTTTAGAGCATCACAAGATTTACAAAAATCCTTTTCTCCTAATTTAGTTTCTAATTTAGCAATTATATTCATATCATTTTCAGATTTTTGATTAACATTATTTATTTCCTTTTTACATGCATTTACAGTTTCTTTTAACATAGCAATTTCGTCTTTATAATTATTTGCAAGATTAGCCATTTTATGAAACGATTCATGCAATAATTCAAGATTGTTTTCGCTATCGCTATCATAATTACTATCATAATTTGAATAAGAAGTGTTTACCTCGTTGTCGCTTTCAGCCATAAGACAAATGGCTTGATAGTCATCTTCTTCTTCACTCGCGCTCCACGCGCCTCCAATGAAGGCTTTATCCTTCTTGTTTTGGTACTTGTTCTTTTTCGGACATTCATTGGCGTAATGATCTTTGTCGCCACACGAGTAGCAAAATCCTCTCTTTGGCTTAGCTTTATCGTCACCACTTGAGTCGTCATTTTTCTTTACTTTTTCGTCTCGTTTATGGAACTTACGACTTCGGTTTTCACCACCACGACGGTAGTTGCCGTTTCTTTGAAATCTGCCATTGTTAGAAAATTTATTATTATTAAAAAACTTGGAAAAGTTTCTTACCAACATGGCGACTTCATCGAGAGTTTCGGAAGGATCTTTTGAGGAGCTAGCTTTCTCCTTTTTCTTCTCGACTTTTGGTGTTGAGACATTGAGAGCGATTGACTTCTTTTTAACTTGCTCCCTTTCTTTATTTCTTTTAAGTGCAATTTCGTGCACCTTGAGATTTCCGATTAAGTCATCTATCTTCATTAGGGAAAGGTCACGGGAGTCTTCCAAAGATGTTATCTTTTGCATCCACTCCGAAGGAAGGGCTCGTAGGATTTTCCTTATATAGTCCTCGTTAGGATAAGTGCGATCCAAACCTTTCAAAGTAGTCATAATAAGGTTAAATCTTTTAAACATTGAGTCAATTGACTCATCTTGTTTCATTTCGAATAGTTCATAATCGTGAACTAGAATATTTACTTTACTTGATTTAACTTCCGTGTTTCCACGATGAGTATTATTTAAACTTTCCCATATTTGATTAGCGGTTTTATATGTATATACTCTTTCAATTTCATCAGTTGTTAAAGCAGCATATAATATATTTTTAGCTTCAAAGTTTAAACAAAAATGAGATTCATCAGCAGTAGTCCATTCATCTAAAGGTTTATCAATAAAAACATCATCTTTAACAATTTTGGGTTTAAAGTTTCCATTTTCAATTATGTCCCAAATCTTTTGATTTTTGCCACGCACGTGACATTCAAATAGCTCGGCCCAAATGCCAAACTTTTCAGTATCTATCAAAGGAGGTTTTGAAAACACAATATTAGTTTGTTGAGTCATTTTAGAAAAAAAATTTAAGCAGAAAAATTTTGAAAGCCCTGCTCTGATACCAATTGTTGGACAACCAAGGGGGGGGGGTTAGGTTGTATTATAAAAAATCTTACTTTCAAAAATTCTTTTGTAAATAAATACAGAGTAAATATAGTACAATACAGAAGAGTATAAATACAAACAGATACACAGAGATTGTATAAATAAATATAAATGCAAAGCAGTTTATATAAACAGATATAATAAAGCACAGCGGAAAAAAAAAGAGATAAAGGAAAGAGAATACTTGACACCGAAATTTTAAAGTGGTTCACCAATCACGCGGTTGGCTAGTCCACCTCGAGAAAACACTTCTCGGAGATCCAATAAGAAAACGTGTTCTTTACGGTAGAACACAAACCTTAGTACAACAAACGCGAATCACTCTTCTTTGAGAGAATTATGTGGATCACTCACTCTATTCAAACACTTACAAGAGGGTATAATTTTAATATGAATAATCACTCTTGTATAAGGTTTATCACTTGGATATTTTTAGAGAGTTTGATCACTTGAGTTGTGTTGCTGATTCAACTAATCGAGAGATTTTAATCTGCTATTAACTCAAGATTTCTTACTCAAAAACGTGTTTTATAATTTTAACAGTTTAATTATCAAGAGAAAAGGCTGCAGAGTCTTTATCAAATGCAGAGAGGAGTTATTGTAAATTGGTAGCTTTGAATGCTGGTAGGTTGCATGTATATATACTGGATGAGCAACAGTCCACGGGCTTTCGCGGTATACCGGCAATCCTTCGCGGTATACCGTGCAGAAGAGAAGTACATTGCAGAAGAGAAGGTCAACCCTGCAAAACAAAACGTAAACTTGTACCAGCGGTATACCGGCTATTCTTCGCGGTATGCCGTGCAGACAAAGGGAGCTTCCAACCAATCAGAGATATACACCATGCCTGCCGCGGTATACCGCCTGTACCTTTGCGGTATGCCGCCCAGAAAATTGTTGCAGGAAGCAGTACGCATGCGCAGATTCTTCTAGAAACAAATCTTTCACATTAAATGATCCAGCAAGATGATAAGATGTTGAGGAGAGCTGACTTGGTTTATTTAAAAAGACAGTATTAGAAAAATCCAAGTGGTATATTATTTTAGGGTGATTTATCATTTTAAAATTAAAACGACGAAAATCTTCAGTCTTGGATTCTTCAGATAAAATTATCGAGATTATTTAAAAGCTGCACACTCAGATAAAATATTAGATAACAAAGAATGCGGTGTGTTTTGTAATCATCAAAATAAATATGGAGATGTGATTTTATGTGTACCAAAAATATATCTTAATATTAAAGCTGGGTACACTTGCACCAACAGAGGCGATTCTTGGGAAGATGGAAGTGTTGGTACAGGGGAGATGGAGAGAGATTTTAAGTAATTATGCTTTAAATGGTTGTATACAAAGCTTAAATTGTTGTTTTTAAGACTTTAGGGGTTGTTTGCTTTATAAGATAGTATAGATAATGAGTTCATGCATTAAAATTTCATTCATGGTTAAACTGGAGAGGGGTGAAATTTTTATAAGATATAATGAGTTCATGCATTCTTCCACCAGCCCAAATTTCATTCCAAGTTAAACTGGAAAATGGTGAAATTTTATTTCCGTTTTCATTCACTGTCATTCTCATTCTTCAGTCTGAACCAAATAGCCATTTATTTTTCACACTTCATCAATCCCAAATCAATAAACTATACCAATAATTTTAACTCAATCTAGTTATTAGTAGCACACAAGTCGTGGCTTAAGACTTGTGGTTAAAAGCATGGGCTATTGTACGGTTTTTATAACGTGGTATTTGCTTTTTTTTAATGTTTTACTTATTAGTTTTTAATATATATATATATATATATATATAGGGTCCCGTTCTTTTGTTAACCGTCTAATTAGTGTTAACCATGTTAACTTTTTTGGACCAATAGAAATCAAGATAGGTTACTGGTTTGATAGGGGTAGTTTAGGAATTTCAGAATTTTAACTATTTATGGGTTATTTACTTTCCTAATTTCATGCACAAGATATTTTTGGTAGTTATTAATGATAATCTTAATCTTTTAAAACCAATTTTCATTTTTGGTAATTATTAATGATAATTTTAATCATCTAAAACCCATTTTCAAACATAATCTTCATCTTCACATTCCAGAGATTTTTTTCACGTTTTTTTTTGCATAGATGCACGATTTCAAACTACATATATGCACATCATAGAATTGCATATATGCACATCAGTTGAATATATGAAGATAAAAAATGCATATATGCACAAACATAAATGTATGTAAAATTGCATATATGCACAACCATAACTATGTGTAAACCATAATCTATGTAAAATTGCATATATGCACAACCATAAATTTGTGTAAACCATAAATGTATGTAAACTTGCATATATGCACAACCATAAATTTGTGTAAACCTGCATATATGCACATAAACAAAATTGCATATATGCATATTGTACACCAACAACATGCATATCAGATAATAGCATATATGCACATTAGAGAATAGCATATATGCACATTAGAGAATAGCATATATGCACATTAGAGAATTGCATATATGCAGTAGCTAACGGTATGGTTGATTTACACGAGAGAGAGAGAGAATGTGTGGAGAGAGAGAAAATGAAAGTTGTAAATCTTGCTGCCACCCACTTCTCGTTCGTAAACCAAACAACCCCGTCGGAGAAAAAACACCGCCACCATTCCCTGTCCATAGAGGAAAACAGCGCCAACCGCCACCAAACGCCACGTACCATCATCCTCCACCACCACCCACCTTCAGCCGATACCCACCATCACCACCACCTTGTCTGTAAACCACTCACATACAGCCGATACCCACCAACACCACCACTCACATACATCCGCCACCCACCAACACCCACCATCATCCCCCACCATCCCCCACCCACCGCAGAAAACCAACTCCACCACCCCCCACCCACTGCCACCCACTTCTCGTTTGTAAACCAAACAACCCCGCCGAAGGGAAAATCAACGCCACCATCACCTGTTCGTAAACCATCTTACCTCGCCGAAAAAAAAACAGCGCCACTATCACCTTGTCCGTATATCATCCTTAAATGTAGCGATTGACTGAATTGTTTTTTGTTTCTAAATCAATTTAAGATAAAGTTATAGGTCCTTAAATGTAGGGATTGACTTGATTGTTTCCTTATTTGCTAGTTTCCAAGATTTGTTAAATGACAACAATACCCCTATGCATATATGCTACAAATTAAATCAGCCGGGTGTTTATTTTAATTGTGAATTAAAAATGCTTTTAATCTTAGCCATTGATTTTGATGATTAATTGTCCAGATTAGTTAATACAGTTAACACTAAATGACATTTAGGTTAACAAAAGAAGGGCCCTATATATATATATATATATATATATATATATATATATATATATACTAGCAGTCTACCCGTGCAATGCACCGGGTGAGCAGGGTAAATAGAAATGAAAAATAAACATAATTCCTCATTAAAAAAGATACATATGGAGTAGGGGCTATTTATCTAAACACTTACCGGTAAATGCTAACCAATAAGAGTCAACATTGTAACTTACTTTATCTGCTAAGATAAACCCCCAAGTGAAGTGATAAAGAACACCATAATACAACAAGATGATATAGAAGTATACCTTAAATCTCCAGCAAGAGGGGAACTTATATCGTAATACATTATGTTTCATAAATGGCAAGAATTGAACAACATCAAAGTGACAATATTTAGCGCTAAAGTATAACCTTTTTAGCTCTTAGTCATAAAGCAAGCTAGCAAATGGGATGGTGTTTGGTTTAATCTCTAATCTCTATGATGGATTTCTTTTGGGATGATGAGGGGTAGTGTGTTTCAACACCTCCAACTCCAATCTTGGGATTTAAAACAGCTGCACAATAAGAAATTGGAGCCATTGTTTCATAGTATTAAAAAAACATCAATTGCAGTTCCAAAATCAGTGGTTTCCAAAAAGGGTTTTCTTTACATTGCGTAAACATATTATAAAACAACAAACTTTGCCCCAAAACCAGTGGTATATTAGGATTGTAAGCATAGAAAGAACAGTAAAGCTTAAAAAAACTTCAAGACCGCCCAAAAGCGATACAAGCGTTTCCCAATCGTTATCATCAATTCGTTCTTACAACATTTGGCAAAAAGATTTTGCAGGCAGTGATCTTTGCTTAGCTGTAAAATCCAACATTTGATAGGTAATGTTCCACTTTTCAGGAAAATGTATGCATGGTTCAGAGAATTGTACACCTTTCGATTGGAAAAATTCTGTAAAATCATAATATCCTATTTCTGAAAACTAAACAAAATCCACTATTTTTTGAAACAGATAAAAGTAGCAACATAATGAAGAGAGGATTTCACCACTGAAATCAGAATATTGCACACATTTTGTATGAAAAAGAACACACCATTCGACAGCAGATTCATCTCTCTTTTCAGCATTTCAATAACTTGTGAAAAGCTAACAACATCACCATCAACCAAAGTGATACACTGCACATCAACCAAAGTGATACACATTTCAATTACTTACGGAGAATGCGAATAAGACATCAACCAAACTTTCGGAATTCTGATCTGAGACAACAACCAAACTTTGGTCAGAAAAAACAACATTTGCACCATACGCTCCCTTCTGAACAAGACTATATCTAAGAGGCCATTTACCAAATGCGGTAAGCGCATACCTTACCGCCACCGGTTGAGCATGAGAAGGACTGAGAACCTTACCGGGTAAGAGGCATGGCAACGACCAAGGTTCCTAGTCAATAAGTGAGGGAGAAGATTCTTACCGAGTTAGATCTAACCGAGTAAGAGACGCTTAAATAGGTTCTTTGCAACCTAGATGGTAGGAAGAGCAAAACAAACATAAAATGTAACATTACAAATAGACGAATAACTGATTAGAGATGGTGAATATGGAGAGAATAGATATAGAGGTAAATTATCATAACTATTTCTAAATAGAGGTAAATTATCTTAACCCTGTAGAAGTAGAACTATCCTTATCTTCCTCTTCTTCATTCTGATGTCATGTTAGGGGTTGCAGTCCTGCCAGTGTTACAACTTGATAAGTTTTCCATACCAGTAGTTCATCTCTTATCGTTCATTTCAGGGTTGTATTAAGATGATGTGATACCAAACAGGATGTAGCTTTTTCACTTCAACCATGTGAGTATTTGGCATTGCAGATGTAAAATCATCTACTTTCCTTCCGAATATTGAATGTAAAAAGAGGTTGATGATGTTTTCACTGCCATTGATGGAAACTTTGAAGGTACCATTTCAGTATTTTGTTAATGTTTCAATTATTGATCTTTGTTTTTCTGGTATGGTACCTTTTATTTTTGTTTAGCATTTTGTTGTAATGTTGTTTTATGATTCCTTCTTTGTTCAGTGTTGTTTATTGATTTGTTCTCTATTATTGCTTCCTTGTTTGTTGTTTATAGAGATGCTCATAATCATTCTGCCATACAACAATGCATCTCTGTATGGTATTAGATTTTGTAGAAAATATTTTTTTGTGTTTCTTATGAAGGTTATTTTTAATGTTTTTTTTGCAGGTTACCTGAAACGAATCTGTGAGACTGATCTTGACATTGTTTCTCAGTGTTGTTTGACGAAACCTATGTTTAAGATTAGTAGACAATACTTTGCAATTGTGGCCTTAAAAATCAATCAATGTTCAGGTTGGAGGAAGGAGTACAGTTCTTCTTGATGCAATTTCAAGGCAAATTCGCTACCATCATCTTTGGTGCCGATGTTATTCATCTACATTTGGGGAAGATGCAAGCCCATCCGTTGTAGCTGTAAGTTACATGCTAAATTGAAAAACATTTTTGCAACTTTTTCCATTTAGGAGGAAGAGTGTAAAATTCTTCAAGTTTGAAGAATTTGAGATAATGGAATGTTTTAATGAAATAATCAAATTTGTAATCGTAATGGAGAAGCTATTGTAGGTGAATATATATATGTATATATATTAAGATTTTGAATTTTAATTATTTGTTTCAGAGAAGTTTTGGTGTGTTCCATAATGTTGTTTTCTTGATAATTTTGTAGACATATGATTGAAGAGATGTAATGTTGTCTTCAATTCAGAAATGGTTGAAGAGATGTAATGAATATTAAACCTTGATGCTGAGGTTCTTATGATTCTTTTTTGCAATGTGAATCTGATTAGAATTGAAGATGTAAAGGGATGTTATAGAGAAGTTGTTGCTATTAATGTTACAGATTCAACTTTTTAGTAGTTTGGATTATAATGTTGATCAGTGGATTCATTTAGTCATAATTTGGTAATCTTATTTCTCTTCATTTTTTCATATCTCGCTGCATTGCAGCGGGTAAATACCTAGTATATATATATACATAGTGGTTTTTAGTAAATTAAGAACATATATGAATAATTGGTTGAAAATTGTATCGGAAAATTGAATGGATCCAAGCTGACATAATGGATGGAACCGACACGATCCAATCATCCATCGAATTCGGTTGGATCCGATCGGATGTCCAACGTTAATTGGATTGGATCGGATGAAAAAAAAAATCCAACATCCATATATGACGATTGAATCAGATTGTGTCCATCTAAATTCATTGAAATTCTTCAACCGATAAACATCGTAGTGAAAAAGACATGATTCACATATGTGTGCGAATAAAAAAGCAAATAATAATGCATGTATTGAAAATGAACTAAATATTAATTAAAACATACTCTTGATAATAGGTAATAGAAATGATTACATACATTTTACAACTTAAAAGAGTTGAAAGCCAAAAACATAAATGTCTAACATAAATATTGTTATTGTTGATGAATGTTTTGAAGTGTTATTTGTTATTTTAATTTAAATGCAGAAACAATATTGTTTTATTTTCTATATGAATGTTAAAACAATACAGGATTCGCTAAGAAATCAAGTAGGTTTAAGAGAAAGGATACAGGAGAAAAGAAAAAAAAAATACAAAGATTTAACAAGGTTTGGCAAAGATGTCTAGCCTTCCGACAACATAATTTTCATTATTAATAAAGCAAGAAGAGGAATACAAATTTCTACAAAAAAATGCAACAAATAGTTACAAAAATATTAGACATTCTAATCGATATCATCTTCATCATGATGCATCAAAATCTCGATACGAGATTTTGAATCATGTATGATCCCAATAGGGTCTCTATGCCAAAGTTCCGAGGAATTTGTTGTACCTTTGACTCGTTCTATTGAATCACCTTTACTACTTCTCCCAGGAACAAGTTCAACTTTTGAGTAATAATGTTTCTGTATTGAAAATGAAATGGTAGTGTGTTTTGATTTCCACCATGAGGTATGCCTCAATGAACCGAAGGATACATATATATAGCACATGGAAGTCTCCTTGGGAGTTTCATCACACACCTCCAAAACATCTTCATTTTCCCTTCCCGGTATGTCCTCGATAGTAATTACACCGTTCCAGTAAGAACTCAGACCAACTTTAATGCATATTAAGAATCCACTGAATTCGTCGTACCAGTTTCTTGGAAGCTCTAACATTAATGTTCTCCTTGCAAAGTCTCTTGTTGGCATTTTAAAGTCAAAACCATGAAAACAGAGACTGATGGAGTGATCTTTGATGACATTTCCCTATCATAATGAATATTATTTTGTTTGACCCACTATATATACAAATCAATATTGAAATTCAACAAGAAGATATAAAGAGTCATACCTGAAGCATGGATTGTACCTTTCTCTCAATATCACCCAATATACTCTTCATTGGAAGTGTGATTCTCCACAACCATCTAAGATTGGTTGGAAGATCTACATTCTTAAGCTTGCTGCACTTATATGCTTTGAGAAAAGCTATGCTTTCTGGGAGATCCGGTAACTCTACAAGGTTATAGCAACATGACAGGTTGAGGTATTTGAGACTATGGAGTTGCAAGAGGCTACAAGGCAACTGTGAAAAATCATTGCAACTTAGGCTTAATGCTTGTAGGTTGGGTAACTCGCAAAGAATAGATGAAAGGTCTCGTTTTATCCAATCACATGAACTAAGACACAACATTCTTAAGGAAGGTGAAAAACCAAGAAACTTCATGCTTACATTGTCTTGGTGAAGATTTTTGAAGGATGTATTCCATAAAAAAAGCAACTCTAAACTACCTTTAACATCAAAGAGGCCCTCTGCTGGTATCTTGAGCTCTTCACAATCATCGAGATAAAACCCTTTCAAATGTTTTAAGAGATGGAAGTTGCCTTCAATACTCTCTAAACTTTCACAATCTCTCAAATCAAGAGAAAGAAGGTTGGTACAATATTGTCCGATTGAGGAGGGTATAACTTTTATTCCAGTTCCCATCAAAGAAAGCTTTACCAAGTTGTCCATGTTCATTTGGATCTCTGGGACCTCGCGAAGTTGAGAGCACCCAGTGAGAAAAAGAGTCTCCAACTTTGTCATCCGGCTGATGCATGGAAACTCTTTAAGGCTGATACACTTTTGCATTTCCACGGAAATAAGCCTTTCATGATATCCAATTGATCGATGAATATTTGTTAACTTATGACAACCGTTGAGCATTATTCTTTCAAGACATGGAAGTTTGTCAAAATCCGGTGTCCTGATAAGGTTTCCGCAACAACTGAGGTCAAGTACTTTCAAATTTGGTAGATGCTGTTGTATACAATTACACACAAGTCAACGATAAGATGCCAAAATATTTTTGGTTGATCCTATTATATATATATTTTTTTAAAACAAATCAAAATAGGGCATGATCAAACTCGGGCCAAAAATCTCTTCCACTTTTTGCAAAATGTTTGGACAAGAACAACTACTTAAAAATACACAATTGTTTATCCTCTAAGTGGTTACCCGCTCACTTTAACTTATCGGGAAAACTTGACAAGAATTGAGAATCTTACTCGTAAGAACCATGCCAAGGACCGAGAGTCTTACCCAGTAAGTAAGAGTAATGACTCTTATCCGATAAGCGCTTACCGGATAAAAATGTTGCAAATCGTGCGTGCCATTTTCATGAACTAATTAAGATCTAACCGGTAAGCTAAGTAAACGTGTTGATTATTAACGGTAAGTGCTTACTGACTAAGTTTTGGGTAAACTGGTTAGTGACACCAAATTTGATCAAATTAACCTTTTCCCATTGTTGATCAGATATTTTTTCTTATCTTCTAAATGCTTAGGGGCATGTAAATAAGAGATCGACTTGTGTTCACTACTTTATAATTCATGCCTCACATTTTCTTCCTAACTCCTAACAATTCAATGCTTGTCCACTCTTAAGAACATCTATTATGATCAATAACATTTAGTTCTTCTAGGATATTAAAACAAAATTAATTTTAAAAAGGAAAAAGATCACAAATATCATAGATAAGTAAAAAGGTTCGTGTTTTTGGTTTAATTATTAGCTACGTACATAAAGTTGCCTAAGGACACCGATATTGAACCACATCAACATTCTAACCCGTTGATATAAGTAAATAGAATATACTCTGTAAATTAGTCATGTCTATAATTTATTATCCACTTTGCTTTCATCCCTTAATGAGAAAAACAATAAGAATTACCTTATCATCCTCCCAAAGTTGCACTAGCCTCTCCGAATACAATCGTAGATAACAAAGCTTTGTTGGTTGAAAATTTCTTGGCAATAAAGTTGCTGGAAATTCATAGCAAGAAATCCACCGAAGTTCCTTCATGTTTGCAACAGCATCGGGAATATTATGAGGAACCTTCCCCCACTCCAAACGTTGCTTCCACCCCCCACCCCAAACGTTTATTGCTTCAATCCAGTGATTTTTCTGAGGAACAAAATGGTGTTAGGGTTGATTTAGATCAAGTATATCTTTATCGGTATACATGCATGTATCATCCATTGCATATATAACTTAAATTATATACAAGGGGGTCCTTGCCTCCATTGGTGTAGCACATATCGTTACAACATCTTCCCGCCTCCAAACCCTGCTGTGTTTTTCAGGATTTCGGGGGTACTTTTCTCGGACGATGTAGTGTCCCATATCTTGTATCAGATCATGCATATCAAACATTCCTTCTTCTGTCACAGTTATGAGAGCCTTTTGTATCAGCTGCCTTACCCCTATATTAGGGCGAAGACCACAAGCTTCAAGTATCACCTTTGCCTCATCTTTCTCCTCTCCCCTAAAAAAACATGCAATTTCTAGGAACAACTCTTTCACCAGGGGTTCAAGTCCATCGTAGCTGATTTTTAGCGGTTCCAGAATTTTACCATTTGGGTTATCTTTTAGTCTGCCCAAGGCGCTCACCCACTCACTCTTGTCTTTGTCAGAAAGAAATGAACCTATAACTTTAAGTGCTAACGGGAGCCCACCGGCATAAGAAACAACCTGTTTTGAAAGACTATCATAATCTTCAATATGGTTACCACGACAAAGTGCATTCTTGCAAAAGAGCTTCATAGCCTCGTCATGATTTAACAAGCTAATATCGTATATCTCATTTCCTTTGGAAGTAGACAGTAAATGTTGATCTCTAGTTGTGATTATAATCCTGCTTCCTTTCATTAAACCAATTATGTGATCCAGCCAAAGCCTCTAGCTGGTCAGCATCATCGACATCATCAAGAACCAGCAAGACCTTTTTATGTTGAAGCCTAGTCTTTATCCACTTTCTTACATCATCTATTTCCTCTTTTTTTATTTTCAAAACACGTGAGAGAATTTTTTTTTGCAATTCTTCCAAACCATGCTTGCGTGATTCTTCCCGAACGTTTTTTACAAAGCAGCAACCATCAAAGTTGGTAGAGATTTCATAATAAACAGCATATGCAAGAGTAGTCTTACCACCACCACCAAGCCCCCATATTCCAACCGTCCTCACACCTTGTGAATCGATTGCTAACTTTGATTTCAAGGCTTGCACGCGATCCTCTATTCCAATCAGGTCTTCATTGTCACTTGGAACTGCCACACCCAATCTTTTTAAAATTTTGTTAACAATTTCTTTGATGAATATTGTCTCACGCCTGGAATTGGATATACAAAGATAATTAACAAATGCTCTAATTGATAAAAAAAAGGTAATCATTTCTATTAAACAAGAAAAATGAGTCTAAGTACCTTTTAGATTTCATTAATCCAATTCCAATACATCATTTGTAACATTTATTCGACAACCTAATTTTTATCATGCATTTGTAAGAATGTTAATTTCTGTATATCTCATCCAATGATACAAAAGGCTAAATATATACAAATACAAAGAGGTAATTACGGATCTATCTAAGGTAAACCAATCAATCCTAACTAAATGGAAGATTCAAAATAATTACAAGATACATGCCAATAATATGGGAGATATTATCGGCTAACAACATTGTCCTTCTTCATCACTCTATACTACCACTTAATCACTTATGTTTTCAAACAGCTTATTGCTCCCAAAATATAGATTTTGTTACTGGGATTTTTATAGATGTCTAGATGGCTTGTAGTTTTTCTCTAAAACATGAGATCAATTTATCATGAAAGGTTTGGCTTTATCCTTTGAAAGTTTATATGGTAGAAGTATAATTCGCTTGTAGAGTACAAACACCTTAAGCATTATATTTTAAAAATAAAAAAATAAGATTACCCCTCGGCGACAAGTCCAGATAGGTTCCCTGCATCAAAAAGTGCTTTTCTCCAAGATTCAACATTTTTTTTCTCTGTCTCGTGTTTGGCAAATGCTTCTCCATATTTCCTTTTTTGTTTTCGGACTTCAGAGGGATCAATGTGATAGAATATAGGAATAACAATTTGGGCTCTCTCAACCTTGCATTTCATAATATGTTCAAGTTCTTGCAAGCACCAAGAAGAATCGGCATAGTTTTTGGAAAAAACAATGACAGCAATCTGTGAGTCTTCAATAGCCTTCAAAAGCGATGGATGGATGGCTTCGCCCCGAGGAAGTTCTTCGTCATCCTTGAAAGTCCCGATTCCTTGTTGTACAAGAGCTGAATAGAGATGATCCACAAAGGTTCAACAATATAAAAAAACAAGTTTTGATGTTGATGCGGTGAGGAAAATTTGCAAGTAAGGGCGCTGTTTATCCGGTCGCTTACCGGTAAAGTTCAACAATCTAACTTAGGGGGTGTTTACTTGCGACTTAATGAGCTTAATGGTGTAACCGGCTTATTCGCACAGCTCTTTTAGGTTGTTTACTTGTGGCTTATTCGCACAGAAAGTGACTTAATCGCCCAGATGGAGATGTTATGTTGTCCCCATTCAGCCAGAAAAAAGACATCACTACCCTTACACAAAAAGAGACGCCTCCTTCCATATTACAAACACCTCCTTCCAGATTATAAACCCACCTCCTTCATCTCCATCTCCAAACTTCATCTCCTACAAAAAACCCTAGTCGATTTCGATCTTCGTCTCCATAGTCACCATCCCCATCCTCATCGTCTTTGTGGTTTTCGATTTCGAAAACCCTAGCCGATTTCGACCAGAAACTTCATCGCTTGCAAGTAAACAACTCATTCCCTCTGTTGGCCCATCCTTGATTCTATTCGTAGAAATACAAGATAGAGGACGAAGATCATAAGAAAATAGAGGACGAAGAACATAATTAGAAAGTGAAGGAGAAATGCATATAGCTCATTTATGGAATGCAGCGCCCAGTGCATAACAACTCATTTCTACCAAGAATTAGGGTTATTTTTTATTAGTTTTATAAGTAATATATTATTTGAATAAATTAAAAAAATTGCGTCAATTGGCTTTTCACCCAACTTGAAATTTAAGTTTATTTGTCATTTAAAATTATCCAATAGTATTTGTTTTATATGAAGGGGTAAAATGGTCATTTATGTAATTAAGACGGTTGATTCAGGATAAAAAGTAAACAATAACACATTTTTATCCAGACAGACCAATATATCCAGAAAGACAAATTTATCCATACAGGACTTAATTGGAAATTTGGTAAACAGCCCCTTACTTTACCTTGTAAGATTGTACTATATCAAAACATTATTGTATGTGATAATTACGGGGCAAGTCTTTACACTACTAAACAAAAGACTTTTACCTATAAATTTTTCCCTGAAAAATCTGTCGCTAAAGGATGATTCGTCACAAAACCGTCAAAAAAGTTGTGGGGTAAATATTTGATGGGTAATGCAAATCGGTGACAAATTACCCAGAGATTCTCTGGGTAATCCATGGGTATTTTATCGAAAAACATCGGATTCTTCCGAACCATTGATATTTTCTGGGTGATCCTAGGTAACACTAACGGACGGTCGAAAAACATCTGGGTGAATTTTGTGGGTCAAAGTTATTTGTTTTGTAGTGTTACTGGGTAAGAATTGTATTATATTCATCACTTTTACTAGGTAGGAATCTTAATCTTTGTCATATTCATCGCACAGTAAGCATTTATGGGATAAACATTTAGTAAACGGCTCTAAATATTTATTAAATAATATATATATATATATATATATAGGAGTACATTTAAAAAATTGTAAGTAGACAAAAAAACAGAAATTAATGGATGAGAAATTAAATGAGTTAAAGACAATTTAAGTTTGTAAGGTTGCGAAAACATGGAGAAAATCAATAAACCCGGTCAAAAAAAGACCATGTTTTTCAAATATTGATCACAAAATCACAATCCTACCCTCGGTAATATAATTATAATTAATTCAATTTATTCGGTTTAATATAACAATTGATAATAAACCACAAGGGTGGTGGCGTGTTTGCAAGGGCTTGGGGGATGTGGTGGAATATCCCATCCACCCTGGGTTCGAGTCCAGACGTCAGCATTCTGTGGCCAGGCTTAGTCTCAGACGGCCGTTTTGTTTGTTTGTTTCCAAATTGCGAAGGATGTAGTCTAGGCAAAGCCTAGATGAACCTTATCAAAAAAAACCAATTGTTAATAAATCAATTTTAACACAACCTTTTCAAACAACGACGTCTTTTTTAACAATTGTTAATAAATCAATTGATATACATATATATAGAGTATTGTGCTAACCACTTAATTAAGCATATAATAAGTTTTCATGATCGTGATTGTTATTTTTCCAGCATCGGTTGCAACGTAAAATTTGGTAAGATTGCTTAATTTTAGAAACCAGTATATAATCGATGTCAATAAATATGGTTCAAACCAGTTTACATCGATCGATGTGGTTTGTGGATAGGGGCATTTTGAAATTTGAAATAATTGTTGAAATTTATTTGGTGATTCGTTATGTGCGTCGTGCTTATTTACGTTTGCGGTCATTGTTTTGGTATAAACATACTCTTTAATTTGTTCGTTATTGAACATGCTAATAGTATTTTTAGGGGTCGTTTACCAAATGTTTAAGTCACATTACGATACCAGAAAGACATGGAAAAGATCGAGAATTTTACCCGGTAAGAGCGTGTCAATGACCAAGAGTCTGATCTGGTAAGTGACGGTGACGACATACGACTTTTACCGTGTTAGCGCTTACCAGATAAATTGTTGCACACGATGTCGTCTTAATGGATTAGAATCTTACCCAGTAAGGTAAGTGAGTGTGTTGAATCATATATGTAAGTACTTATTGGGTATGTCCCTTATTTTGTACGAATGTCGTGGGGTCATCGTAGACGAACCTCCTTTGCCACAAGGGCTATTGCAGCACATGAATTCAAACTTTTAAGAAACATTGTTTTATTTTCTAGACGAATGTTAAAACAGTGCAGGATTCGTTAAGAAATCACGTAGGTTTCAAGAGAAATTAAGGAGAAAGGAAAAAAAATACAAAGATTTAACAAGGTTTCTACAAAAATGCAACAAACACTGAAATATATATTAGACATTCTAATTCTAATCGTGGAATAGGAACCGCCTACCACTAATGACACCAGTCAATCTTGATACAAGATTTTGAATCATGTATGATCTCAATAGGTTCCTTATCCCACAATTCGGAGGAACTTGTTGTACCTTTGACTCTTTCTGTTGAATCACCTTTACTTCTCCCCAGAACCAGTTCAACTTTAAAGTTAGTAGGCTTCTCTATGGAAAATGAAATGGTAGTGTGTTTTGACTTCCACCATGAGGTACGTCTCAATGAACCGAAGGATACATATATATAGCACATGTCATACGAAGTCTCCTTGGGAGTTTCATCACACACCTCCAAAACATCTTCATTTTCCCTACCCATCATGTCCTCGATAGTAAATACACAATTCTTACTGACCGAAACACTAAAAGCATTAATGCATATTAAGAATCCACTGAATTCGTTGCACCAGTTCCTTGGAAGCTCTAACATGAATATTCTACTTGCTAAGCCTTGTGGTCGATTGCGTGTAAAGATGAGACTGATGGACCGATCATTAATGGCATTTCCCTATCATGATGAATATTGTTTTTTTAGTCTATATATATATATATATATATATACACACACACAAATTAATATTGAAATTCAAGAACAAGATATAAAGAGTCATACCTGAAGCATGGATTGTACTTCTCTCTCAATGTCACCCGATATACTCCTAAATGGAAGTGAGATTCTCTGCAACCATCTAAGATTTGTTGGAATATCTACAAGTTTAAGCCCTTTGCACCCAATGTCGAGAATAGCTATGCTTTCTGGGAGATCCGGTAATTCTACAAGCTTATAGCCATGTGACAGGTTGAGGTATTTGAGACTACGAAGTTGCAAGAGGCTAAAAGGCAACCGTGAAAAATCATTCCAACCAAGGTCTAATACTTGTAGGTTGGGTAACTCGCAAAAAACATATGAGATGTCCGCTTCATTTATCCAATTGCCCATACCAAGACGCAACGTTTTTAAGGAAGGTGGAAAACCAAGAAACTTCATGCTTGGGTGGAGATTGTTGAAGGTTGTATCAAGTATATCAAGCACTTCTAAACCACAGTTTACATCTAAGAGGCCCTCTGCTGGTATCTTAAGCTCTTCACAACCACTGATATAAATCTTTTTCAAATATTTTAAGAGATGGAAGTTGCCTTCAATACTCTCTAGACTTCTGCAGCCTCTCAAATCAAGAGAGAAAAGGTTGGTACAATATTGTCCGATTGACGAGGGTACAACTTTTATTCCAATTTCTCTCAAAGAAAGATGAACCATGTTGTCCATGTTCATTTGGATCTCCGGGAACTTGCAAAGACTAGAGCACCCAGAGAGATTAAGAGTCTCCAACTTTTTCATCCCGCTGATGGGTGGAAACATTTTAAGAGTCACAAATTTCCGCGATGGGCCCCGCGATCGCGGGCCCACACCCACGTGTCACATAGTTTCGGCCTGGCCCGTGGTGGTTCCCCGCGATAGGCCAAAATTGTCACCGCGTGCAGGGACCAAACTTGTCACCGTGGCCATAGTTGGGGGGCTCCACGGGACATTTTGCTCAAACCTGGGTGACACGTGGGTTGGGCCCGCGATCGCGGGCCCACCGCGGAAATTTAGGGCATTTTGGTAAACCGGTAGAGATTTAGGGTATTTTGGTAAGAAGGGGTTAAACTTAGGGTATTTTAATTAATTTCCCAATATATATATATATATATATATATATATATATATATAAGGTTGGGTTCAAATAAAAACTCATCATTGATCAAGATTTGGAAAACTAATAATGGTTAAAACAAAATAAGATTAATTAAGAAGTGATTAGGAACAAAATTGAAAATTTGAATATGCGTCTACCTTATTTGACTTTTTATTTTCTTTTTTAATTAAAAACTTTTACCCCCATAAATTTAAAAAAAATATATCTAAAAAATTAATAATATTTTAATTAAACAAATTACATCAAAAAAACGAGAATTTCGTGCTCTTCGATATAACATCCATCTTGATATAGTTTTTTTTTATTTTAACCGTTTTTACGTGAAATGTCATATATGTGTTATATTCATTATGAATATGTATGCACGTCCCTGTTTGTGCACATTCAGTATGAATAACAAAGGTGAACGTGCATTCACTATTCATGATGAATAATACAGTATTCAGTATGAATAATAAAGTATTCATAGTGAATAATACAACATTCAGGATGAATCATGTATTATTCATCATGAATCGTGTATTATTCACCATGAATGTTGTATTATTCATGATGAACAATAAATGAATGACAGTGAAGGTGAGGGCACATCACACGCTCTTTTTGTTTCCCGATTCATAGCCGAATTTTGGTTTTATTCATTATGAATATATATGTCATCCCGGGTGTCCACATTCAATATGAATAACAAATGTGAACGTTCATTCATGATGAATAATACAACATTCGGGATGAATAAAATACGAATTCATGAATCGTGTATTATTCATCTTGAATGTTGTACTATTCATTCTGAATGATACATTCATGATGAATAATACATGAATGACCCGTGAAAGTGTAGACACGTGACACGCCCTCTTTTGTTCCCCGGTTCACTACCGAAACTCAATGGGTGTTAGGTTACGGTGATGAATAATGTCTTACGACGTTGAAGAAAGTGTTGAAAAATATGATGTCGAGTTACGGACTCACGATGTCGAGGTGGGTTTTGAACTTACATTAATATTCATAATGAATATAGAACATATATAACACTTAATGTAAAACACGGTTAAAACAAAAAAAAAACTATATCGAGATGGGTGTCATATCGAAGAGCACGAAATTCTCGTTTTTTTGATATAATTTGTTTGATTAAAATATTAGTAATTTTTAAGATAATTTATTTTAAAATTTAAGAGGGTAAAAATTTTTAATTAAAAAAGAAAATAAAAAGTCAAATATGGTAGGCGTAAGATTGAAATTATCTTTCTTTTTTACCCCTAATCACCTTAATTAACAATTTCAATTAAAAACTCTATTTAATATGAGTTATTGGATCAATAGAGATGGAAGGGCCAAGATTCGTCCTCATGTGCATAATTGAAAATGATTTTTCATTTAAACTTTCTTCTCTCTCTCTCTCTCTCTCTCTATATATATATATATATACACAGAGAGAGGGATAATAAATTGTAAACCTCTAAATGTGTGTATTTGACAAATTTCACAATTAATGAAAAATCGTATTTCTTGTCACATGAAATTATATTTACCTAGAATTTGAATCCTGTAAAACGGTACGTCAGACGAGATTCAAGTGTTAGGGGCAACATTTGCAAGTGTGCACTCCACACCTCATAACTCACGTATGTTTGTCTCATCAACACTTCACTTTGTTTAGGTGTAAATTGATCAGCTTTCAAAAATAAATAAGAGATCGATTTGATCGTTAAACTGCGGTGAGCAAGTCAATGAGAACATTAGTAGGTTATTCAAGAAGAAAACTAGAAACGGTATTATTGTGTCGTGTTGCTAGCTAGGGACCTTATGCAAGCTCCTTCACACATTGAATTCAAATATCATCTACATTATCTACTATCAACTCCATGGGATGGGGTGGAAAGATAAAGTGAGTTGCGTTTTGTCACTATATATCATCAACAATTGGAGCAAAAGGTTGTTTAACCGGAAACCTTAAACCGGCCCACAATCCGCTGCTAATTCCATAATGTGGGGGGCATACTTGACTCACTCAGCGGCAAGGCGATTGCGAGGGGGCCCGTCTCTCGTCACCCGCATGATTCGAACTCGTGACCAACGGCCTATTGGAGCAAACATCTCATCGCCCCTTAACCAACTGAGCTACACGCCATTGGCTATATATCATCAACAATGTCATTTGTTTCTTCTCCCGAAGGAAAATTCTTCGGTGGGGACACTTTACGTGCCATTATTTCTTACATGCATATATGAAAGACGTTTTTGCGTCCCGTTATTTCCTGTGTGGGGACGTTTTTTTCAAAAACTATTTCATTATTTGTGAATAACTTGTTTGTATTATAATTTTTTTTGTAACTCTTAATTTGTGGGTTATTAGAGCATCTCCAACAAGTTTGCTATAATTTTTCTAAAACAGAGAATCAAATGTTAAAATCTCTAAAAAGAGTTATATTCATCTCCAACAGCTTTGCTATTTTAGAGATTTTAACGCAAATTATATTAATATAATATTCTTTAATTTATATTCTCAATACACTTTAAAAGAAAAACTTAATATAAAATGATAAAAGATTTATGTTATTGGTGAGTTAAATAAGATATTTAACAAACAAGATAGCAATGCTATTGGAGAAGAATATATCCATGAATCTCTATTTTAGCAAACAAGATAGCAATGCTATTGGAGAAGAATAACAAACAAAAACTCATTTTTTCTATTTTAGCAATCCTGTTGGAGATACTCTTTTTCCAAGTGCAGAATAACCCCAATTGGGGCCCTTCTTTCACCACCCCCATATGGATGGTCTACAGGGTTCCTAACTACTCATCTTACTACAGGATGTTTACCTAGCCAACGCTTAGATCCGGCTCTACCCAAACTTTTCTGGTTAGTAATTTCGATCAAGAAAGCAGAGGGTCATTGACCTATTAAAGAAAAAATGGCTTTATATTAATGAGAAGGTCAATGGATTTAATTCAAATGTCATTTATCGTTATAGGGGTATACATTGGAGAACAAAAAGTGCAGCTGCCAAGAGACCTCCTCCGATGGGTATTTTAAATTGATAGACAAGTTGGTGGAAATTTCCTCTAAAATGTGGTGGGGCTGCTGCAAAAGCGTCGTCTCACTTCTCATCCATCTATATTTACTTCGGTTCGTTCATCTCCTCAAACCACATCGATCTCTCTTCTTCAACCTTTTCATAGTACCCAATCCATTCTAAACAAATCAACCCTTCAATGGCACTATTTTCATGGTTCCTTAACGCTATTACAGTTTTTTTTCATTGTGTGTTACAGTGCTTCCGATTAGTTTTGTTTATGGGTCCACCTCGGAAGCAAATCGACCCTTCAATGGCATCTTCATCGTTGTCTTTTCACTCCACTCCCCCCACCTCTTGGAAATATCAAGTTTTTCTCAGTTTTAGAGGAGGAGACACTCGCTACACCTTTGTAGATCATCTCTATTCAGCTATTGTACAACAAGGAATCGAAACTTTCAAGGATGACGAAAAACTGCGTCGGGGCGAAACCATCCGTCCATCGCTTTTGAAGGCTATTGAAGAATCACAAGTTGCAGTCGTTGTATTCTCTGAAAACTATGTCGATTCTTCTTGGTGCTTGCAAGAACTTGAACATATTATGAAATGTAAGGTTGAGAGAAACCAAATTGTTATTCCCATATTTTATCACATTGATCCCTCTAAAGTCCGAAAACACGAAGGGAAATATGGAGAAGCACTTGCCAAACACGAGTCACAGAAGAAAAACGTCGAATCATGGAAAAAAGCACTTTTCGATGCGGGGAATCTATTGGGACTACCCGGCACCAATAGGTAATCTTTTTTTTTGGTTTTTTAAATATAATGCTTAAGGTGTTTGTACTCTACAACACGGTTATTTGTACCATATAAGATTTCAAAGGATAAAGCCAAACCTTTGATGATAAATGGATCCCATGTTTTTAGAGAAAAACTACAGCCCATCTATAAAAATCCAGTAAAAATCTATATTTTGGGAGGAAGCAACTCTTTGAAAACATAAGAGATAGTATCGAGTGATGAAGGAAAATGCATGATAAAAAATGGGTTTATATACAAATATTGTTTTGGATTAATGAAATCTAAAAGGTATTTGGACTCATTTTCCTTGTTTAGACCATCTTTTCAATGAACTATCTATTTCACTCTCTAAATCCTCTTCAATGAACTCTCTATTTTTTTCTAACTTTTTGATAGTTACAAAAATGACCCTTCTATTTTTTGGATTCTTGTATTTTTATTTTATTTGTTGTCTAATATCAATTTTAATAAACTAGAATTATATTTAAGTTTTAAATTCAATTTAAATTTATCCAACTAATTTTAAAAACTAATAAACTTTAACAATTTACAACATAACATATTTAATTAAAACACGTCATTAACACATATTTTAACATAAAAGCATTACAAATGATAAAGATAAAAATACATAACGACGACCGTGATAAAAACACACGTAAGCGGAAAACGGTTTTTGAATAACATTAATATTAATTTAATAGTCGGGTAAACTGGATCCAAATCCTCCAAGATCATTAAAATATTCTCCAAACGGCATAATTTAATTAATGCGGAATTAAATATGAATTATAACGTCGTTAAAATAATATGATAAAGTTAATAAATATAAGGGTATTGTAAAAATATAAGGATGCAATTTATAAAGTTAATAAATATAAGGGTATTATTGAAAAAATATGAAATCAAAATAAAAAAGAATATATTTGGAATATTCTCTATTAGAGTGTAAAATAGAGTAATACATTGGAGAAAATTTAACACATTCTCTATTTTACTCTTTATAATAGAGAGTAAAATATAGAAATACATTGGAGATGCCCTTAATGGAAAGGATTACCTCTTTTCTCAATTAGAGCATCTGTTAATTAATTATCTTTGTTATATCCTATGTCCAGCCCCGAGACAATATTCATCAAAAAAATTGTTAAAGAAATTTCAGAAAGATTGTGGGTGGCAATTCCAAGTGACAATGAAGACCTGATTGGAATAGAGGAACGCCTGCAAGATTTGAAATCAAAGTTAGCAATCGATTCACAATGTGTGCTGACGGTTGGAATATGGGGGCTTGGTGGTGGTGGTAAGACTACTCTTGCATATGCTGTTTATGATGAAATCTCTAGCAACTTTGATGGTTGTTTCTTTGTAAAAAACATACGGGAAGAATCAAGCAAGCATGGTTTGGGAGAATTGCAAAGAGAAATTCTTTCTAGTGTTTTGAAACAAAAAAGAGAGGCAGTAGTTGGAGATATAAGAATGTTGATAATGTAACAACCCGAATCCCAAACATACAACAAACAATATAGATTGCATAACATCGTTACATAACAAAGATATTCCATAAAACAAGTACGGTCCCTTAGTCTTTACAACCATAATAAGTATTACGTTACAAACTTTTTTGCTAATTATTATCCATTATGACTGTTGGTGCAAGTGTACCCAGCTTTAATATTGTGATATATTTTTGGTACACATAAAATCACATCTCCATATTTATTTTGATGATTACAAAACACACCGCATTCTTTGTTATCTAATATTTTATCTGAGTGTGCAGCATTTAAATAATCTCGATAATTTTATCTGAAGAAACCAAGACTGAAGACTTTCGTCGTTTTATTTTTAAAATGATAAATCACCCTAAAATAATATACCACTTGGATATTTCTAAAAACCCAATTTTAATTAATTAAGGTTTATTGAGAAGATCCAGCAGATTGGTTGCGTCTTGGAGAAGTTACCTATTTCTGACGCCGGCATACCGCGAAGGTTCAGGCGGTATACCGCGGCGGCTTACTGCACCTCTGATTGATTGAAAGGCTTTTTGTCTGGGCGGTATACCGCGGTGTTTAGCCGGTATACCGCGGGTACAGTCTGCACGGTATACCGCGGTGTTTAGCCGGTATACCGCGGGTACAAGTTTACGTTGGTTTTGCAGGGTTGACCTTCTCTTCTGAAAAGTACCTTTTCCTCTGCACGGTATACCGCGAGAGTTAGCCGGTATACCGCGAAAGCCTCAGGCCATGTTGCTCATCCAGTATAAATACATGCAAGCACCAGCCTTCAATGCTACCAATTCACAATAACTCTCCCTGCATTTGATAAAGACTCTGCAGCATCTTCTCTTGATATTTAAACTGTTAAAATTATAAAACTCGTTTTTTGAGTAAGAAATCTTGAGTTGATAGCAGATTAAAATCTCTCGATTAGTTGAATCAGCAACACAACTCAAGTGATCAAACTCTCTAAAAATATCCAAGTGATAAACCTTATTCAAGAGTGATTATTCATATTAAAATTATACCCTCTTGTAAGTGTTTGAATAGAGTGAGTGATCCACATAAATCTCTCAAAGTAGAGTGATTCGCGTTTGTTGTACTAAGGTTTGTGTTCTACCGTAAAGAACACGTTTTCGTATTGGATCTCCGAGAAGTGTTATTTTCTCGAGGTGGACTAGCCAACTTTGTGTTTGGTGAACCACTTTAAAAATATCGTTGTCAAGTATTTTCTTTCCCTTATCTATTTACATTTCCGCTGTGCTTTTAAATTATATCTGTTTATATAAATTGCTTTGCATTTATATTTATTTATATAATATCTGTGTATCTGTTTGTATTTACACTCTTCTGTATTATTCCGTACTTACTCCGTATTTATTTATAAAAAGAATTTTTGAAAGTAAAAGTTTTAAATACAACCTTACCCCCCCCCCCCCCCCCCCCCTTAGGTTGTCCAACAATTGGTATCAGAGCAGGTCTTTCAAAAATATTCTGCATAAATTTCTTTTATTCTTTTAAATGGCTCAACAAACTAATTTTGTGTTTTCAAAACCCCCTTTGATAGATACTGAAAAGTTTGGCATTTGGGCCGAGCTATTTGAATGTCACGTGCGTGGCAAAAATCAAAAGATTTGGGATATTATAGAAAATGGGAATTTTAATCCTACTATTGTAAAAGATGATCTTATTATTGATAAACCTTTAAAAGAATGGACTCCCGCTGAAGAATCTCATGTCTGTTTAAACTTTGAAGCTAAGAATATATTATATGCTGCTTTAACTACTGATGAAATTGAAAGAGTGTATACATATAAAACTGCTAATCAAATCTGGGAAAGTTTAAACAACACTCATCGTGGAAACACACAAGTTAAAAGTTCTAAAATAAACATTTTAGTTCATGATTATGAATTATTTGAAATGTCAAAAGATGAGTCAATCGACTCAATGTTTAAACGTTTTAACCTCATTATGACTACTTTGAAAGGATTAGGTCGCACTTATCCTAATGAAGATTACGTAAGGAAAATCCTCCGAGCACTTCCTTCGGAGTGGATGGCAAAGATTACATCATTAGAAGACTCCCGTGATCTCTCCCTAATGAAGCTCGACGATCTCGTCGGCAATCTTAAAGTGCACGAAATTGCACTTAAAAGAAACAAAGATCGGGAGCAAGTCAAAAAGAAGTCGATCGCTCTTAATGTCTCAACTCCGAATGACAAAAAGAAAAAGGAGGAAGCTAGCACTTCAAAAGATCAATCTGATAAACTCAACGAAGTCGCTATGTTGGTAAGAAACTTCTCTAAATTTTTTACTAACAATAAATTTTCTAAAAATAGCAGATTTCAAAGAAACGGTAACTACCGTCGTGGCGGTGAAAACCGGAGTCGCAACTTCCATAAAAGAGAAGATAAAGTGAAGAAAAATGACGACTCAAGTGACGACGAAAAAGCCAAACCAAAGAGAGGTTATTGTTACTTATGTGGTGATAAAGACCACTATGCCAACGAATGTCCTAAAAAGAACAAATTTCAAAATAAAAAGGATAAAGCCTTCGTTGGAGGCTCGTGGAGTGGAAGCGAAGAAGAAGACGAATATCAAGCTATTTGTCTTATGGCCGAAAGCGACGACGAGGTAAAATCTTGTTACTCAGATTACGCTAGTGATTATGAAAATGAAGATGAAAATAATCTTGACGAATTATATGAATCATTCCATGACATGGCCGCTCTTGCAAATAGGTATCAAGATGAAATCTCAAAATTAAAAGAAACCGTATCTGCATGTGAAAAGAAAATTAATGACGGTAAACAAAAATCTGCAAATGATATGGATATAATTGCTAAAATAAAAACTAAATTAGGTGAAAAGGATTTTTGTAAATCTTGTGATATTCTAAATAAAGAAATTGCATGCTTAAATAAAAAGTCACATGAAAATATTATTTGTACAAAATGTGATATTCTTGAAAATGAAATTGCATGTTTAAAGGCTAAATGTGCTTCATATGAAAAAGATAACATGTTAGCTAAAGCCTTTGAAAGTAGTAATGAAAAAGTTCTTAACATGCTTAATATGTCGAACCGTATAAATTGTAGAAAAGGTATAGGTTCAAATACATGTGTTGAAAAATGTAATTGCATGCCTATTAAAAGATGTTATGAACCACCTAAGTTTAATACACGAAAGCCGTATATGCAAAAACCTCCGTATGTACCTAAAATGCATAATGTAAATTATAATACGAGAAAACCGTATGCTCGCATGTATAACGATAAGTATTCTAAACCTAAAAATAATGCGAATATAAATGCTTGCTTTTATGTGTATGATAAATACAATCGCAAAATTAAAATGATAAATAAATGGATTCCAAAAGGAATGTTTAGTAATGATAATCCCGGTGGTATGCGTTTATGGTTTTAAATGTGTTATATATATATACATACGTACTACATATATATATATATTCTTTTTGATCTATTATATATATATTTTACTTAACTTTATATATATGTTGGTTGTTATCTTGAAACTAATTTACAAGGACCCACGAGAAATGGGGACCATAAAAATTACATCTTCATCATTATAGATAAACCTTGATATGGACTGGATACTCGATAGTGGTTGCACACGTCACATGACCGGAAACATCAATCTCTTTTCATCATATAAGTCATGTGATGGTGGACAGGTAATTTTTTTGAGGAAACTCCAAAGGAAATATAATTGGGAGAGGGTTTTATTTTGAAATTGGTTGTGTGTAAGATTGGTTAAAGGAAACCTTGAATTTCGTAAAAGCCGAATGCTGCCAGACAAACTTACTGTCGCGGTATACCGTGACCCTAAGGCGGTATACCGTTTTCTGTTCACCACCACCACGTGTCACTCTGTGATTATCCGACAGAAACTGTTCAAGCTGACCCCGGTATACCGCGTTCCCTAGGCGGTATGCCGCACCGCTGTTTCTACACTATCACGCGTGTTTAAAGAAGTCAAGTCCCATCAATTTTTTTTTGACTCGGTATACCACGGCCCCCTAGGCGGTATACCGCGCGCCTTCGACGGATTTAAATCCATAGCAGGTAAGGTTCTTTTCCTTTCTTTTTATCCTTGAGCACTATCTCTCTCTCTCCCTCCTCTTGCCGCCGACCGCCGCCTACGACGTCCGCCGTCAACAACCAGTTTTTTTTTTCGGCCACCGGAACTCCAACCTTTCAACAACAGTTTTTCTCTCCTTCCTTCAAATGGCTCCAAAAAGGGCTCGTACCTCTCGGGGAGCTTCTAGCTCTCAAAACCCATCTGACCCTCCTCAAAACCGTCGTGATTTTAGACGACATATTTTTGAATCCCGACCTTGTAACCCAGGTCGATCTGTCGATTTAGTGGGTCTAGAACATCTTGGTACCTTTGAAGCTTTCTCTTCTATTGACTAGGAACCTTTTCTTTCTTTTCAAGGAGATGTACCTTTTTCAAGTATGGTCGATTTTTATGCTGGGTATGACTTTAACGAGACCACCCATCGTGTCTCTCTTCAAATTTTCAACCACTCTTTTGACTGGAGTTTAGAAGATTTTTCTCGTGTACTGGGTCTAACCCATTCCAATATAAATGTGTTTTCAAAT
Organism: Saussurea involucrata; assembly: GCA_033807775.1. Lineage (NCBI taxonomy): Eukaryota > Viridiplantae > Streptophyta > Magnoliopsida > Asterales > Asteraceae > Saussurea > Saussurea involucrata. The sequence continues at coordinate 1,495,552 of CM066313.1, read as the reverse complement.
AATACTGCCTTTACTTCCCTGCTTACCCAGGTTCAAGAAACTCAGGAAACCATTCTCCAATCTATTTTAGCTCCTGCTTTTCGAAATAATTTTCCCTCAATTTTAACTGATCAACATCTTCCGGAAAATCTTCGTTTTTGGAATAAAATTATCCTTTTTAACGTTTTGGGACGCGCTGGAAATTTTGACAGATTGGGTGCACTTCAGTGCTATATCCTTTACTGTCTCCGGCATGGCATCCGTATTAATGCCACCTACATTATTGCTCACCGTATGGTGATTTCCGAGTCTGGTCACCAGTCTCTTCCGTTTGGTTACTTAATTCGAAACCTTTTTACAAACCTTCAAATTCCTATCATTGGTAGGATGTTAGCTCCTACTCCTTCTCTCAATGCACTGACTGTTAGTCGAATGAGTGCTCCACCGGGACGGGCTCTTCATCGCCCTCAAGATCCGGCTCCCGAGGAAGACAATCCATACGCAATCCCGGCGGGTGAAATCTCAAATCGTCAAATATACTCCGCGATCATTGACTTGCGCCGGAGTTACGATGCCGATCAACGTGTGGTGCAAGACCGCTTGGAAGACATTGACGAGCAGTTGTGGACTTTATCTAATCAACTGAACGAAATTGAATTTATAGATAGCGATTAATTTTTATGTCTTCTTAAAACTTTATTTAATTAACATTATTATTGCTCTGTTCTAATGTTTATTCTCCTGCTTCGTTATTCTTATTGAATTTTTTTTAAGAGAGCTTTTTTATCTAACCCTTGAGAAAATGCTAATTCTCAAATACTTCATATTTTAAGGGGGAGCATCTTTCAAGGGGGAGCATAGCGTCTTTCCTAACCCTTTTTGCTTCGACAAAAGGGGGAGAGAAACCGAGTATGCTCTCGTGTTTAGCGTTGTGTTTGTCATCATCAAAAAGGGGGAGATTGTTGGTGCAAGTGTACCCAACTTTAATATTGTGATATATTTTTGGTACACATAAAATCACATCTCCATATTTATTTTGATGATTACAAAACACACCGCATTCTTTGTTATCTAATATTTTATCTGAGTGTGCAGCATTTAAATAATCTCGATAATTTTATCTGAAGAAACCAAGACTGAAGACTTTCGTCGTTTTATTTTTAAAATGATAAATCACCCTAAAATAATATACCACTTGGATATTTCTAAAAACCCAATTTTAATTAATTAAGGTTTATTGAGAAGATCCAGCAGATTGGTTGCGTCTTGGAGAAGTTACCTATTTCTGACGCCGGCATACCGCGAAGGTTCAGGCGGTATACCGCGGCGGCTTACTGCACCTCTGATTGATTGAAAGGCTTTTTGTCTGGGCGGTATACCGCGGTGTTTAGCCGGTATACCGCGGGTACAGTCTGCACGGTATACCGCGGTGTTTAGCCGGTATACCGCGGGTACAAGTTTACGTTGGTTTTGCAGGGTTGACCTTCTCTTCTGAAAAGTACCTTTTCCTCTGCACGGTATACCGCGAGAGTTAGCCGGTATACCGCGAAAGCCTCAGGCCATGTTGCTCATCCAGTATAAATACATGCAAGCACCAGCCTTCAATGCTACCAATTCACAATAACTCTCCCTGCATTTGATAAAGACTCTGCAGCATCTTCTCTTGATATTTAAACTGTTAAAATTATAAAACTCGTTTTTTGAGTAAGAAATCTTGAGTTGATAGCAGATTAAAATCTCTCGATTAGTTGAATCAGCAACACAACTCAAGTGATCAAACTCTCTAAAAATATCCAAGTGATAAACCTTATTCAAGAGTGATTATTCATATTAAAATTATACCCTCTTGTAAGTGTTTGAATAGAGTGAGTGATCCACATAAATCTCTCAAAGTAGAGTGATTCGCGTTTGTTGTACTAAGGTTTGTGTTCTACCGTAAAGAACACGTTTTCGTATTGGATCTCCGAGAAGTGTTATTTTCTCGAGGTGGACTAGCCAACTTTGTGTTTGGTGAACCACTTTAAAAATATCGTTGTCAAGTATTTTCTTTCCCTTATCTATTTACATTTCCGCTGTGCTTTTAAATTATATCTGTTTATATAAATTGCTTTGCATTTATATTTATTTATATAATATCTGTGTATCTGTTTGTATTTACACTCTTCTGTATTATTCCGTACTTACTCCGTATTTATTTATAAAAAGAATTTTTGAAAGTAAAAGTTTTAAATACAACCTTACCCCCCCTTAGGTTGTCCAACAATGACTAACAACAAAGTCATAAGTACAACACACTTATTAATCTTCATAACACATGCCTCCCCAAAAGCTATTTCCCGATTAACCATCTCACTTGCCTTTATCTGAGCCATGTCCTGGAATACATATTTTTAAAACAAAATTGAGGGTTAGACCTAGTGGTTTAGTGAGAAAATCTCTGTCAGTTTAAAACCATTTGCACGAATGCCATATACATACACAAATATGAATATCACGTATCACTCAAACATAGTACACTTCTCCGTCTCATTCCCATGGCCATATTAGTTGGTTGCAAGCCAACTAATAAATTAACTCCACTGTACGACAATTACAGCCAACACCGCCGTACGAATATTACAGCCAACACCACCGGTCCGAAGCCCGGCCAACATATCCTCGTATAATGTAATGATCATGTAAATATAATATCTCAATATATCATACTAGTGTGTGGCCCGCGCGTTGCGCGGAAGTGAAACTTTTCACGACAGAACATGCAAGTAGGTTAAGATTAAAAGTAATTTATTATTTAGAAACTAATGAAATACAATATAAAGAAACGAATGAACACAAAAATAACAATATGTTACAAACCAATTTTATTTATAAATTATGGCCCATGTATATAGCCATCTTAGCGATAAGATGGGTAGTCACGATGAAGAATGTTTTATAGTTAAGTTTGTACTACAGTTAAGCACTATAAAATAAATAAAAGTATTTTGTATGTAGCAATGTATATAGTATAGTTTGTCAGCCTCGCAAATTGGTAGTCTAAAATAATTAGCCAATCATATATAATAAGAAAAAACCACGAAAGATCAAGCAATGTTAGAGTCAGATATAGGAGATAAAAGTATTTCTAAAAACTTAATGGAAACATTTCTATTAACAATAATCAATGTTTCTACATCCCCCCTTAGTGTTGCTAAAGGCCAAAGTTTTAAAATTGTGTATTATTTCTTTGTTAGCCTTAATAATAGAAAAGATTTCAAAGGCTAAAAAGAGGGAAAAGTACAATGGAGAACACAGTATTTAAGAAACCCATATTTGCAAAGAGAAAAAAATCACAAATATAAATAACACAAATTTATAGAAAATTAATGTATAAATGTTTTGGCCACCAAATTTAAATGAAATTTTCCTCCATATATAAAGACACCCTCCGGCCACCAAACCTTATGTAGACGCTCTCCTAACTTTATGATACCAAATTGGAAATAACAACTTTTTTCAAGCAGAATGTGTACTAAAGAGTAAAGAAGTATTTAACATCTGTTTATGTTTCAGTTTCAATAGGCACATATAAAAATATAAGCGCGACAAATTGAAAGATAGCAACTTCATCCCTATCAAAATAGCTCAAACTCAGAAAATTCAGGTGTTGCTGAACCATGTAAGACAGCCTCAGCTTCAGCTTCTGTGATCCCAGAACAAGTAATCAATTCATATTTGCAACAAATGAAGTCATCTCTATATTCATTAAAGATCAAAGTAGCTCACAATGATGATTGGAATGAAGAACACTATGTGTGGCTACTATGTGTAATATGGATGACCTCTTTTACACTCTTGCCCTAGAAGGAAAACAACAAACATTATATACTTAGGGTATAGAATACCCTATATACACAAAAGGTCCTTCTACTTGGTACAATTACATTTTCAGCACTAACATTCTCCCCCTTTGTACCAATGTAGAGAAAAAGATTTAGACGTCAACTGGTTTCACAATACTTTTACGGAGTCCAAAGACGTTCTCGAAGCGGTGTAGTTCCATGCGGTAGTCTTTTCGGTAAGATATGGCTTTCAGCACTTGGTCGATCAAATCCTTTTCTTTATCAGAGAGCTTTACTTCTCCATTGGCATCCAGACGAAGCCTGCTTTCCAGATGAACTGAGATGATCTTCAAAGTACCCTCACAGAACTTGTTCATTTCAATGACTCGCAAAAATTTCTTCTTTGAGTCGGTATCAATGTAGACAACTCCAAGTTCTGGCTTGCTCAGCACGGTGTAAGCTGGGATACCTTGAATATCTGATAGGCGTCTGTTAGGTCTTTTCAGGTTCACATTCTCTTGAAAGGATTCCAAGCCCATCTGAAAATCAGTGAGGTACGAGAACTTGAGAATATTCTTCATAAAGTTTTTCACACTTCTGAAGGCAGCTCTGTAAGGTATTCTGTTCTCAGGATTCTTCAGCTCTGGATGCTCAATAAGAAGGTTGAGAAGACTTAGAAGATCGTTCAACCGCAGACTCTTGAAATCAGCTTCAGAAAATATGCTTTCAGACCCATCTGATCTCAAGACGGTGAACTCTGGATAGAAGACGTCAAACAACTTCTTAGATTCAACTTTGAGTATCTTCATTATCATGTTGTCTGACTTGACTTCTTCTGATCCTCTGTCTTTGTTCTTCATTACATATAGGAATTCGACCTTCTTCAGTGATGGCCAATTTTCAATACCGTATACCTTTTCCAAGTTGACCCGCTGGACTTCCAATATGAAAAGTTCGTTCCTTAAAGTTTCTAGGAAGGGAGTTCGGATTGAAACTCTCTCCCCAGTGGCTACATATTTAGGTTCAACATCAACGATAGCTTGGAAAAAACGAAGTTCAGCTTCAAGTACTCGATCTCTAATTTTACCATCCGGTATTATCGGAGCATGTGGAGCTAGAGTACCTGAGCTTGGACCTGCAGATTCGACGTTTGATGGAGCATTTTCTTGCACGGCCGGGACATCTTCTTCGGACTCTGTATCCATATTCTGATCCCCAGTATCTGTCTCACATTCAAGCTCATCTAAGGCAGCAACCATTTCTTCTTTGATCTGGAAGTTTAGAAGATCAGGTTCTGCATCTGAATCAATCTCTACAACTTCAGTTCTATTGTCAACAGCCGCAGGCTTTTCAACCCCAGCTATGACATCAGCTAGAACTACAGTATCTTCCACTATCTCCATCACAGTATCCGTTCCACCTGTTCCCTGTTCGCCAGTTGGCTGATCTGAGCCATGAACAATTCCAGCAGCTGTCCCACTTGATTCAACAACTGCTGTAGATCTCTTCTCCCCCTCATGTTGATCAGGCGGATCCTGATCATCATGTCTTCGTTTCTGGGAGGTTTCAGCTTGAACGCCACACCTATCTTCAACCACTGAAACCCGTTTGGCAAGAGCCTGAAATCCAGTCAGTAGGGCGTTGGTCATATTTGAGATAGCATCAGTTAGCTTCTCATACTGAGTGTTTAGTGCAGCTAGCCCATCTGAGGATGTTGACGATTGAGGTTGGGGTTGAGGTTGAGATTGTTGGCGCAGTAAAGAAACAAGATCCACTTCTTCGGCAGTGTTGGAGTCGCCTTGGGCTAATAGTCGGGCTAACAGCTCTGATTTGAGCTGGTCGGTTGGGATCTGGTGTAATGGAACTGGTAGAGATTGTGGGTCAGGTTGTGTCGCGGTAGAATCTGCAATGCCTTTTCCTTTTGCAGCTTGGGATATTTCTTGAGACAACTTTTTCATTTCTTCTTTCATCTCGGCAGCATGAGCTTTATAAGAGTTGCTCAAGGCCTTGATAGCGATCTGCAAAAGGGGCACTGTTACAAGGTTATCCGGTCCAATAGAGGACCGTACACGTTCAGCATCTGAGGGACTAACACCCAGACCACTTAGGTTACTGGTTAAAGTAGCGGTTGAAGCAACCGTACTGCCTGTGTTCAAAGTTGGCATGGTGTTAGCAATGACAGGTCTTCCGCCCGGTCCTCGTGAAGCACCAACGAATGGCGACGACACTCTGGGCGTTTCGGTTGGGGCACGAAAGCCACCAACTTGGTGTTGCACAAACATACGTGGCCTAGGAAAAGATGTGAAATCAAAGGGCTCTAGACTCTGTGTGCTTTGAAAGAACGGCGGTGGCCGGGGCGGGAGCCTACCTGTTTCAATACCAGCCGACACCGAGTGTGTCGCCGATAGAGTTTGTGCTAAATCCCCTGTGCTAAATGAAACACCGGCCTGTAGAGAGACCGATGAGTGGATGAGTGGGGCTGTGCTATGCATGGCTGGGCGGACCACGGCTTCTTCAATACGCGAAGGCGACGAACGCACGTCGGTAGTAGATGTGGCTACCCGGCTTGTAACGGTTTGGGGAGAGTCGGTAGTTAAAACTTTGTCCAACCCTATCACAGCTTCACTCATTTCTTTTCTCCCTCTTTCCTCACCACTACCTATTTGTTCTTCTACTACTTCTACTTCTACTTCTTCGTTTAAAGATGAAGTACCCGCAGCAGCAGTAGCAGTTTCGAGAAGTCCGGTGGGCGGAGTCGTTTCAGTATCAGAACTCATAACCCGTGGCCTTTTGCCCATATGTCTCGGAATCAAGTTCGCTGAAGGATCATGTCCTAAGTCGTCATCACCATCATCATCATCATCGTCGGGAGGAATGAAAGGTTCTATTTGGGCATCTGGATTGGCTGTATCATCATGGGGAGATGATGCAGCAGCATAAGCTTCATCCCAGGTTACATCGTCATCAAATACGTTCACTGGAGGAATCTGAGGTGGTGGTTGAGCTGGTCGTGAAGAGGATGCTTGGCCAACAGTCCGTACTCTTCTCCCGACACTCTTTCTTTTTGTTCTCCTCACCCCTCGTTGTTCAGGAACACCCCCTTGTTCCTGAACCCCCTCAACTCTTAGACCCTCACCGCCTAAAGGAATTGCATCGTGGGTAGGTCCCTCCGGCTCTGGCTGGACCGGCAATGCATTATCTATTCTATACTGCCTAACTACCCTAGACTGTTGGTCAGCATAGGCAAGTAGGTCTTCTCGAAGAACGGCGGTATGAGCAAAATTCATCGCCTTGGGCATTCGAAGAACGTGCATGTATTGGCTCGTCCCTCGAGGATGTTGCTCACGACGTGGGATCTCGGCGTTGTCAGTCATAGCTTGATGTATCAAAATCTGGAAGAACCGCTGGAAGGGGACGAAGTTACGTCTCATCTTCGGTTTTAGCTGGTCGGCAGCAAGTTCTATCATTTCGTTCCAGATCAAGATAACATAATCAATGTTGTGGTTAAAGACGAACGCGTGGAACATTCGTAAGGTTGCAAGGTTGGTCTTATCTAATCCTGTATGCTTAGACGTCATACATCTGTTGAAGACAGAACATATTGAATAGTATAGTGGCGGTAGGTAGTTGCGTCTGAACATTGAAGATCCGGTCAGTGGTAGATTGGGTGGAGGTTGATAACCCAAACTTTGAATATCCGCACGAAGCTGAGATTCATGAATCGGATCCTGAATGTTTTCACTAGGTAGGTTTAGAGATCGTCTAAGGCCTCGAAGAGTGAAACGGACATCAAAGTGGTCAACCTTGGCTGTGAACTTAGGCACTCGATCCGTTGGTCGGTATGTTAAGGTACTCCAGAATTGTTTGAGGTAAATCGCAGGCACGAGCTCGACCTTTGTCAATGCAGTCATTAACGGATGATGACGGATAATCTCGATGATGATTGGATGCTCGAAGCGAACTGCAAGATCTAGATGATGATTGTTGTCTAGAAATTGCACGACCGGGCTCGTTGACGGATAGATCTCCTCGTCTAGATCATGTGCGTTTACCGAAGGAAGTGACGAACGATGCGAACGGATAATGGCATTATCATCCGAAGCATAGTCATCTTGATCAGCCATCTGGAATAGTACACAGTTAAGAATCGGACCAAAATCGAGTTTGCCTTTTTTTTTTAAATTTTTTTTTCAAAAAATTTTCCAAGTGTTGGCCAAGTCGCAACCAACTAAAAAGGACAGGTCACTGACCACTGCGACATCGCAATGGGAAGAGATTTGGACATGATGAAGTCGCAATGCAAGACTGCGATTCTGTCCCCAAGTCGCAATGAAGGACTGCGACTTGGTTGAATGTGTGACCATTGCGATTCGGATGAATATATGAAGGACTGTTGACTGCGACTCCGATGAACATTGAAATAAACCCTAAGTGTTCAACCCAGATTTCTTGTTTTTCGCACTAAAAGTGTTAAAACCCCTACCACTAGACTCGAAACATGTTCGTGAGCAAACCCTAGCCATCTAAAAAGCTTATCTAACAACAACAGATGTATTTTAAGCAGATTAAGCAATATGAACCTAAAACCCTAAAAGTAACAATAACATGCGATTCTATGGATGTAAAGACATGGGAATCGAGATTCATTACCTCGATGATGATGTGAATGGATAGCACCAACCAGAAACTTCGAATAAGCACTTGAATCGAAAAGCAGTAGAGAGAGATTTCGAGAGGGTTTTGAAATTTGAAAAGGTCAAAGTCGCAGACATATACGAATATTTTTCAAAAAGTGACACGTGGCACAATCTGATTGGTCCAAGGTTTGACCAGCCACGTGTCATCAAGTCGCAATGAACAAATCGCAACCTGACAATTTGGAATCGCAATCGACCATTGCGATTTACACTGTTCACCCCTCCAAGTCGCAATGCACTATTGCGATTCGATACTGTTCATTCACCCAAGTCGCATTAGGCGATTGCGACTTGGTACTGTTCATATCCTCCAAGTCGCAATAGGTCACTGCGACTTGGTACTGTTCACATGGTCAAATCGTAGTAGGCCATTGCGACTTGCACTGTTCAAACCTCCAAGTCGCAATAGACCATTGCGATTTGGTACTGTTCAAACTTCCAAGTCTCAATGCACCATTGCGATTTGATACTTTTTAAGCTCATTGAGAAGTCGCAATAGAAGGCTGCGACATCTCACTGTCCACATGTGAAATCGCAAGCGATATTGATGTAAAACTGGACATTTTTTCAGATAATAAAAGAAAGATTTTATCACATTGGAAGATGTCCAACTTCCAATTGATTAAGCACATACGGTTTTTTTTTTTTAAAACACGGTTTTCACTCCCCCTTAAATGATGCAAAGATTTTGCAAAGAGATTTTCATCATTTAAAAGCAAGTGTTTTTTTTTTAAAAACAGATCAGAAAATTTACCTGTAGATCTTCAAATAAGAAGCGCAGGAATTCAACACTTACAAGCTCATTCAGAGATACACGCTCCCCCTATTGTTGTGCATACTCTATAAAAGTTGTGCTCCCCCTGAGACTATGAACACACCTTATGCAGACATAGATATCATAACCAGAAATAAAAGGCAACAAAGATAATAAACAATGAAAAACAACAAAGACATGAAAATAAATATTTTAGATTGAGAATAGAATGATATGAAAATTTGTATGTATCAATCGTGATTGAGAAACTAGATTGAGTTACACATATTTCCATTCATTATATAATCAATGTAGAATATTAAACTTTCATGTTCAACATGCCGAGCTTGGATACTAAGAAGTTAAAACGTTTTTCATCCAAGGCTTTGGTGAAAAGATCGGCAAGTTGAAACTCAGTTGTGACAAAGTATAGCTCAATTGTACCTTTTTCAACGTGATCTTTGATGAAATGATACCTTATGTCGATGTGTTTGGTCTTTGTATGTTGGACCGGATTAGCTGATATTGCAATTGCACTCTTGCTATCGCAGTAAATGGGGATCTTCTCATATTTGAAGTCATAGTCAGATAGTTGAGTCTTCATCCACAGAACCTGTGAACAACAACTGGCAGCGGCCACATATTCTGCTTCCGCAGTTGATGTTGAAACACAATTCTGTTTCCTCGAGGACCAACTTACTAGTTTATCACCCAAAAACTGGACATGGCCAGATGTGCTCTTCCGGTCTAGCATACTACCACCATGATCGGCATCAGAATATGCAGTGAGTTCAAATCCTGTTCCTTTTGGGTACCACAGACCAAGGTACGGTGTCCCCTTCAAGTATCGAAAGATTCTTTTAACAGCACTCCGATGAGATACCTTTGGTTGTGCCTGAAATCTTGCACAGAGACATGTTGCAAACATTATATCTGGACGACTTGCCGTCAGGTACATTAATGAGCCTATCATACCTCGGTAATTCTTAACATCTACATCTTCACCAAGTGGATCCGGACCTATTTTGAATCCAGGAGCCATAGGTGTACCAATAGAGGTACAGTTTTCCATCTGAAATTTCTTCAAGATGTCAAACACATACTTCGACTGGTTGATGAAGATACCTGTTGAGAATTGCTTGACTTGTAATCCAAGAAAGAAATTAATCTCTCCCATCATACTCATCTGGAATCTGGTCATCATTATACCCGAGAACCAAGTACACAATCCAGGGTCAGTTGAACCAAATATAATATCATCAACGTAAATTTGTACTAAAAGGATCTCACCATTTTTATGCAGAGTGAAGAGAGTTGTGTCGATTTTACCTTTTCGAAAGCCAGCACCAAGTAGGTAGGTAGATAAGATTTCATACCAGGCGCGAGGGGCTTGCTTTAGACCATAGAGAGCTTTGTCAAGAATGTAGACGTGATCTGGTTTATCTTTGTCCACAAAGCCCTCCGGTTGAGAAACATATACTTCTTCTTTCAATACACCGTTCAGGAAAGCAGTCTTCACGTCCATTTGATAGACAGTGAAGTTTCTGAAAGCGGCAAATGCAAGAAACATCCGAATTGCCTCTAAGCGAGCCACCGGTGCATACGTCTCATCATAGTCAATTCCCTCTTGTTGCCTATACCCTTTGGCTACAAGGCGTGCTTTATTTCTCACAACAATCCCATCTTTATCTTTCTTATTCTTGAGGACCCACTTGGTACCAATCACTGTTTTACCTTTGGGTCTAGGAACTAAACGCCACACGTTCAATGCTTCAAACGAATTTAGCTCATCTTGCATGGCAATGATCCAATCCGGGTCTTCTAAGGCTTGTCGAACTGTTGTGGGCTCAACTTGACTTAGAAAGAGCGCGCAAAGGACTTCATTAGCCGTTGCAGATCTTGTCTTCACAGGTTCGGAGACGTCACCAATGACTTGTTCAATGGGGTGACTCTTAGTCCATTTTGAAGCATGAGGATGAACAATTATAGCACCATAGTTGGGATCCACTAAGGTAGGATCTCTATCAAAATTCAGCTCTATTGTCAAGGTAGGTTCCGGAAGTGAGACGGGTTCATTGACAGAAATGTCAACAGGAACTGCCTCCGGTTCTGCTTCAGAAGATGACTCACGTTGAGTTGCAGAATCCTCACCATTGTCATTAGAAGTTGTACCTGACGAAGAAGTACCATTCGTGGATACGTGTTGTGTTGCTTGTGGAGATTCCCTTTGCATATTACTTGAAGTTGTAGCAGGAGTTGTTGCACCAGTTGAAGGAGTAGTCAGTTCCGGTGAAGGCCCTGACAAAGTAGCATTAGCTGGTGGTGTGACAACATTGCTCTTGTCAGTCATAGATGAATTAGGTTTATCACTTCTGAAAAAATCATCATAAAAATATTCAAACAATAAATCAAGATCATCAGGTTTAGAGTTAGAAGCGGATGCTTGATCCTTGTTCGAAGATCTAGTCACCATAGGACGAATCTGTCCAGATGCTAGTACACCTGATATAGCGGGTTCTGTACTGTTTTGCACAGAAACCATCGTCTCGGTTTCATCAAATCTGACATTTACGCTTTCTTTCACAGTTCTAGACGAGTTGAGATAGACTCTATATGCTTTTGACGTGAGTGAGTATCCGATGAAAACGCCCTCAATACCCTTTGGACTGAATTTGTTCAAGTTGTCCTTGTCGTTCAGCACAACACACCTGCATCCAAACACACGAAAGTAGTGTATCACAGGTTTTCTATTATTAATTAGTTCATATGGAGTTTTACCAAACCGACGATGGATTATAGAACGGTTTTGTGTATAGCATGCCGTAGCAACAGCTTCAGCCCACAAGAACAGAGGTAGATCAGCATAAGACAACATCGTTCTGGCAGGTTCAACAAGTGTGTGGTTTCGTCTTTCAACGACTCCGTTCTGCTGAGGAGTTCTAGCCGCAGAATACTGATGAGATATTCCTAATGATTTAAAGAAATCATCAAGAGTCTTGTTCTTGAATTCTGTCCCGTTGTCTGACCTAACAGTCTGAACTGATTGTTGACGGTTCACTTGAAGTTGCTTGATTAACGAGATGATCAAGTCAGGTGTTTCGTCTTTTGATCGAAGAAACTTGACCCAAGTATATCTCGAAAAATCATCGACAATCACTAACACGTATCGTTTGGCACTGACACTCTGAGTCTTCATCGGACCACAGAGATCCATATGAAGGATTTCTAAAGGTTTGTGTGTGCTGGGTTCGGGTTTCGGTGGATGAGGAGCTCGCTTTATCTTCCCCTTCTCACAAGCAATACAGAAGTTGTCTTTCTCAAACTGCAGAACTGGTAGACCTATAACTAAATCATCCATCGTTAGCTTTTGAATGTAACGAAAGTTGAGATGAGATAGTCGTCTATGCCATAACCAACTCTTTTCCATAGTTGCCTTAGTCAACAGACACACGTCATTCTTCGGCTTAATCTTTGATAGATCAATAGTGTAAAGATTTGATTTTCACGAACCAACTAAAAGTTCATCTCCTTCGTCGGTTAGAATTGCACACCGAGTCTTCTTGAAATGGACTTCTAGGTCTTTATCACAAAACTGACCTATACTAAATAAATTATGCCCTAAGCCTTCAACATAATTCACTTTGGTTATTCTGACTTTGTCGGTCACAATATCTCCATAACCTCTGATTGGAGCATAATGATCATTTCCAAACTTAACTTTCCCTCCATCGTGCTCCACAAAATTGTTCAACAGCTCCTTTCTACCTGTCATGTGTTTAGAGCAACCACTATCCAAATACCACACATGACAGAGCTGCAAAATGGAGTTTAAACGGTTTTAGGTACCCACTGCCAATTGGGTCCTTTTGGGTTAGGAGAATTAACCTTCTTCTTTGAACTGTAGTGATTATAATATCTATTTGAATAATAACGATTTGAACCATAGAAATTATAACCAAACCATGAAGAATAATCGGACTTGCAGATAAAATCATCCACACCACAAGAAGAACAACAAATTTGATCATGTGCTAAATTAATCAGTTGTTGCATAGAGTAAATCTTGTAAGGAATTACAAGTTTTTGTTTGTTTGAAGCAACACGATTACTAACATTAGAAACAAAAGTGTTTTTCTTGGAATTAAAAGCGACAGTAGATGATTTTCTCTGGGCCACATCATGTGTGAACTCCTTTATTCTCCACTCTACCCGCGAGTTGTTTCTTAAATTACGATCTGAAATGGAATCAAAGTAAGAATCGTAAGCGTAGGAAGTTTGAGCTTTAGAAGATTTAGATTTACGCTTATTTTTCTTTTTCTTTTTCTTTTTCTCAACGGTCTTAGAAGATTCCCCTTCGAAGAATTTCTCCTTGGGTTCCTCTTCCTTGACCAAAAACGCAGAATGATCCGGAAGTTTAGCACTAAAGTCAAAATTAACATCCTTTTGTTGAACTTGCTTATCCTTCCTTTCACAAGGAGTGGCAATAACATGATCAACTTTAATATCATTGGAGGAGGAGTGATGAGAGAAGTCACAAGATTTTTCATTAACAGGTTCTTCTACTAACTCAATGGGACCAAAATCATCCAAATCAACCTCCATCATGCTTCTATTAAGAGAATCGCCTATGAAAGCTTTGCATGAGGAAGCATCTGAATCAGAGGAAGCTTTGCTAGCAAACTCTGTCATAGCTTCGGTGGATAGATCTGTCAATTTTCCCATGAGTCTTGAGATCTCATTTTGAAAGTATTCTTTATTGGACTCAAGATCATTTCTTTCTTTGATCAAAATGTTCTCTAAATCAACTATTTTCTTTGAAAGCAAAACATTTTCAGTTTCAAAAGACATTCTTTCAAATTTAAATCTCTCTCTTTCTTTCTCAATATTATCTTTTTCAAGAAATAACTTTTTCTGAAAGTCCGAAACTTGACGTGAGAGATTCAAACATCTAAGTTCCAGCGATTTCTTTTCTTCTGAGGTTTTTAAAGACGAGACAGAACCAACCTTCTTAGATTTTTCATTCAAGCTATCTAACAAAACGGTTAGCATTACTTCCTTCTCAATATCAAATGCAAGCTGATCATCATTTCTGACTTCATCAATCTTACTTTTAATATTCAATTCAAGATCAACCAGCTTTTGTTCAAGTACCAAGGGAGGATAATAAATTTTGCCTTCAGAGACTGGTTTTGATACAGTTCCCTTCGGTGGCTGAACAACATAGCTATCGAAATAGTCATTAGGCAGAATTTTCTTGTCTTGCAATGCCTTCCTATTTGCTTGATCATAAATATAAGGGAGTTGTGTTGTTTTTCTTTTAACTTCTTCTTCAGCTCCATGTTCCTCCTCATTTAGCCATTTAATTTTGAATTTAGGATCCTTCAAAAACTTGAGCCATTGAAACTTATAAATACACGGTGCCTTTTTCAACGCATTCTCCAAATAGTGAGGATTGTCATATCCCACACCCCATTTAGAGTTGTAATATCTAAAATTCTTTGGCGTGTTTAAGAAAATGGTTTGTTCGGACTGGCCAAGTTTATAAAGTTTAGCTTCCAGATCACTCGCTTTTTCTGACAATTCATTGTTTATGTCTTTATAAGAACGCAACATTTGTTCCAGTTCATTCCTCCTATTCTCAGCTATTCTTACACTTTCTGCCATTTCGTCCATTTTTCTTCGAAAATAGGTTCGAGATTTTTCGATCTCTATCCTTTCAACTTTTAAATCATCATTTAACTGTTTATGGTCAATGATAACTTGCTTTTGAAGCGCAATAGTTTTATGTGCCTTTTTCAGTTTCTCGCTTTGTTCATCAAGTTTTAATTGAAAGACTTGGAATTGATTACCATAATGATTAATAGTGCAGAGATCTACCTCATTTGTCTCAGGCGCCGCATCAGCCTCTGAATCCTTATCATCTCTGCTCATCAAGCACATCCTAGCAAAAGCAGCTGTGTCTTCCTCCTCTTCATCATCTGTCTGGTCCAACCAAAACTCTTCCTCCACTGGAAGCTCAATCCCCGACTCTTTCTGTTCAGCTAACAAAGCCTTCTGCTTGTAGTAGTCGGCATTCTTCACCTTTGGTTTCCAGCAGTCTTTGGAGAAATGACCGGTTTTCCCACAATTGTAACACTTTTGATCATCATCTCTTTTCTCAACAAACTTCTTCATCTCCAGCCTTTTACCTTATTCCTTGTGATCATCAAACTTCTTTGACTCAATCCGATTCTTATGTTCATAGTTTTTAGAACCAGATGAGTAGCGTTGGTTGTTTGATCCGGGAGTTTTTACAAATCTGCGCTGAAAGGCCTTGGAAAGAAGTATCATAGCCTGCCTTAAGATTTCAGCTTCATCCAGGTCAGCTTGGTCTAGTTCAAATTCTTCTCTCTGAACATTCTTTCCCTTTGCTTGTCGAGATAACAATGCTAACTGCTCATCTTCTTGCTCATCATCTTCTACTGCCTTCTTCTCAGACCCCACCAACTTCTTTTCCTTCTTTCCATTCTTCATCAACTTCTTCCTTTTCAACTCAGCATCATCTTCGTCTTGCTTTAAGGTTTCAAACATTTGTTGTAACGGAAGAGAATCCAATTGAGAATTCTGTTTCATTATATGAGCATACTTCTTCCACTCAGGCTGAAGCACGTTCAAGAATTTCACATTAGTCTCCATGATGGATTTTGACACTTTGTAACTGTTGAGATCATTTAGGATGGTTGTGAAACGATCATAGGCTTTATCTAAGCTCTCACCTTCCTTCTGCTTGAAATTCTCATACGTATTGAATACATTTGATATTCTCAGCTGGTTTTCCACTTCTGACCCTTTATACAGCTTGATAAGTTCATCAAACATGCCTTTACCTGTTTCACTTAGACTATCAACCTTCCGATATATGTCGTTGGTTAAGGCTTGCATGACTAAAGATCTAGCTGCTTTATCGGCTTTGTATCTCAGCAAATTGTCACCTGTGTAGTCCTTTGGATGAATAACTACCATGTTTCCTTCTGGATCTTCTTCACGAACCTCTCCTAGAACCCCGTTTATTAAGGATTCATGGATAAAAGTTCCATTTTCTTGTCTTTCAACGTAGTCAAGGAATCTGTCTTTCCAAATCTTAAAGTCTTTCGGGAAAAGAACGGGTGGTTTGTCTTTTGAACCAATAGTTAACATATCTCTTGCAGTCATTTTGAATTACTTGTTGTTGATCGTTAAAAATCTGATTAATCTGATTAGGAGTAACTTTTAAATTTTCAAGATTAAGTCTCAACGCACTTGAAGTCTCAATGGGTTTGAAGTCGCAATGCAATGAAGTCGCAAAGGTTGGAATCGCAATGAAGTGGAATCGCAATGAATGGAGTCGCAATGAAATGGAATCGCAACACCTGAAGTCGCAATGAATGGATTGCGATCTGGTACTGTTCACGGGTTAATGGATTGCGATTCGGGAATGAAGTCGCAATAGGTCACTGCGACTTTGTACTGTTCACACAAAGATCACTGCGATTTCGATGAATATTTGAAGATTGCGATTTCGATGAATCTTCTGATTGCGATTTCGATGAATATCAAGGTTGCGATTTCGATGAATATCCAGAAAATCGGGAGTTGATTCTTCAATAATGATCCGAATGATCTGAAAATTGGTAGGTAAGGTAGAAATGCGATTCTGGGCAGGTTTATAACTTCAAGTTTTGTCCAAAAACCACTAGAACAATGATTTTCGATCCAAAACAGAGTGCAGAATATATAAGTGCGAAAATGAGGAAAACAGACCAATCTGAGCTTCGATCCTTGCGTTTTTGCGGAATAAAACACACAGGACTATCCTAGAAACAACCCTTGATCAATTCCAATCCATTAGAAGGACTCTAATGGCTAAAATCAATCAAAAATTGAAGAAAAATGAAGAACTCTCAAAGTATGGAAATATTTCTCTCAATCCTAATCAAATCACAGATTTACAAGCTCTGATACCAATTGTGATCCCAGAACAAGTAATCAATTCATATTTGCAACAAATGAAGTCATCTCTATATTCATTAAAGATCAAAGTAGCTCACAATGATGATTGGAATGAAGAACACTATGTGTGGCTACTATGTGTAATATGGATGACCTCTTTTACACTCTTGCCCTAGAAGGAAAACAACAAACATTATATACTTAGGGTATAGAATACCCTATATACACAAAAGGTCCTTCTACTTGGTACAATTACATTTTCAGCACTAACAGCTTCATTACAACGGTTGTTAGTAACCTTTAATGATCTGATCCATGTTGTAGAAACAAACCCCTGAACCAGACATAACAACCAACAAAAATTTGATTTTATCTTCTGGTTTAGGACAACCTTCAACTCTCTTCATTACATAAGCTCCATCCTTGGACTTGTTCATAGCAGTAGTAGCAAACCTTTTAACTCCACGATGAATGTTCTTTCTTCCATGTATCTCTACAGCAAAACCTAGTGAGTAGATCGCTGAGAACGGTTAGTCGTGGAGTAGGCAAATTATAGTAGAGAAATAAAGGCTAAAGAATGGAAATGAAAGCATTTTAACGTAAAAGATAGGAATCAATGGTGTGTCTCTTCAATTGGAGAGATGGAACGATGCACCAGTTGGAATTCCATGTTTTTACTTTTAATCTAAACCTAACGTAAGACTACTCTTCTTTTGCTATGGAAATTAGAGAAAAAAGGCAAAATTTGAGAAAATTTGGATTAGTGATTCCTGATCTCTCAGCATGCCACGTCATCATGCCTAGATTTTGCAATTAATTTATACACTAATTAAAATAATTATGAACTAATTGTTTCCTAAGGTGTAGAGGTTGGAGGAAATTGCAAATTTACAATTGTGCTTGTAATTACTGCCAGAACTATCATCGTTGCTCCAATTATCTTATCCTTTCTTGAAGATATACCATGAACATATATGTCATATATTTCAAAATATTATTTTCAACTCAATTAACTCAAATCTAGTATATAGAATCAAACAACTATGTGAGTTATCTAAATATGTTGTAATAACACTTTTTAATTTGTCTTTTTTATACGACATTTAAAAAAATCATATAAAAAGACTAATAAATGTTTTATTTTGAATGTGTTATTAAAAAAAACTTGCTAGGACGTCATATCAACTTATCGTAACATCTCTACCTACAATTATTGGTCATTAAAACTTAAATCCTTTAAGAAGGTATTTTTAGGACATTTAAACACATTTGATATTCTTAAAACCGATTGTGTTGTAGTGATACTAAATGCCCGTTTACCCTCCACTTACCCGGTAATAGTCAACGGTCAACGCTTTCACTTAACTTACCGGGTAAAATTTTAGTCCATTAAAACAGAATCATATACAACATTTTTATCCGATAAGCTCTTACCATATAAGAGTCATCCCTCTCACTTACCGGGTAAGACTATCGGTCCTTCTCATCGCTCTTACGAGGTGAGATTCTCATGATATTCATCCGAAAAGGTAAAGTCAGCGAGTAAGCATTTACCGGGTAAGCGGTTAGTAAACAACTCCTAGGAAACATGTATATAAATGATGATACACTTGTGCTTACCTCAAAGCAATTGCACCAGGGAAGATGAAGGCAAGGCTGACAGCTGAAGTTGATCCCATGAACTGAAAGAAATACCATATATTTGGAATGGTTATTGCCATAAGGTAAGTTGCAACTAGCAGAACAAATGTGAGTGACACAAATCTCTTGCTGTCTTTTGCACTACCAAATGAACATTAAGCATCCCCTTTATACACCCTTGTGAAGTACAGTAAATCATCAGAACATAATTATAAGATCATATGGAATAAATTGATTCTGTAACAAATATGGTAAAAGATAACATTATAAATTGAAAGCATACATAAACCATCAAACCTATATCCTATAACATTCTTCAATTGGTGAAAACTATAAAATCGCTCAAGAATTAAAACAATCCCTAAGGTCAAAAAAGGTTAATAATTTTTCCATTGTTATATTAACAGGGAACAAAACCATGATAATATTACCAATGTTACAACATATCAACAAAGAAAACAACTGAACTAAAGCAAGTGAAATGAGAACTTAGGGCAACAATCATATGTTCTAAAGCACGTAAAAATTGCAGGAATTAAGTCAAAAAATCATTACCATAAAAGAAACGGTTAAAATCACCGTCAAAGAGCACAAAATTCTAAATGATACAGAACTCAGATTAGTTTGCCTTACAATGGCAATGAAGGTAATATAGAAACTAAGGCAATCATAGCCAAAAGAAGAAACCAAATAGTTTTTAAAACCATAGCATGTCAGTTGGATGGTAACAAAATGCACATGAGCAAAGAAAAAAGATTGAACTGTTAAAGTGAGCATGTGTTTCAAGCAATCTATATATCTTTACTTATCCATTTCATTGCATGGATGTGGTTTTGTTAGGATAACCTTTCAAAGGGTGGTATAGAAGAGGATATTCTTTAGTATAGTATTAGTCGCCAATGATGATCCTCAATTAGCCTCTAACTCAATAGCAAAGTATGTAACATAAGCAGCAATAAATATGATTAAGATCATTATGTCACGAGTGATAAAGTTTATAAAGTTTATAAAGTTCTACTTGAGTCCATTCTTTACCGGAGTGAACCTAACAACATAGTGCCAACATAAGTAGACACTCTCACTAAAGTAGATAGAAAATAGACGTCTCCTCCAATCACATAAACAATTTGTTATCAGCTAGAAATCGAGTCTCCATATTAGTGTTTTATACCATATAACTATATAAGTTTGAAGTTTGGAACTGCAATTTAATTTGAACCAAATCGAAGTTAAAACAGTTGCAGAATTATAATTGTAATCACTGGAACTGGAGTTCCTAAACACACACCGGTTTATTATTTCTTCAACTGTAATCAAGTTTCGTTGTTCCCTTACTTCCCGAATACATAGACAACACACAACATCAAGTTCATTCATCGTTATCAAATTCACTGATTTTACATAAATTAAAATAACACCGGATCAACAAAAACCAAAAATCGATATATACCTGCTGGATGATTTTCCGCTTGTTATGACCTGCAGTGAGATCATCGAGATTGACGATCTTCTTAATATTGGTCTGCATCGTTCTCAAATTCACTGATTTTACATAAATTAAAATAACACCGGATCAACAAAAACCAAAAATCGATAAATACCTGCTGGATGATTTTCCGCTTGTTATGACTTATGACCTGCAGCGAGATCATCGAGATTGGCGATCTTCTTAATATTGGTCTGCATGTCACAGACGAGCTTGAACTGAACATCGGATTAAAGTAGAGCGTGAGTGATCTCTTTTAGGCATTCATTAAGGACCTTCTCGTCGATGATCGTGGCATTGCTCATCTGCTGGAGAGCACGTGAAATGCTCCCCTCTAACTCCGCCAACACCATCTTCGATTATTTGCGTGACGATGAACAACGATCTGTTCAGAGAGAAATCGGAACCTAAATCCTCAATAATTTCTCAACTGAGCAACAGTAGGATAGGGGTTAGGGTTTTCGGTCTCAGATTTAGTCCCAAAGATGCTGGAACGTCTTCTCTGCATCCTCGGTTGTTCACGTTCACAAAAAAGAAAACCAAATCTTATTGGGTGGCTGAGATGTGAAAAATGAAGAGATAACCCTTGCCGGTTTAGGAGAAGGAGGAGACAAACAAGTGTTAGAAGGGGACGGTTTAGAAGGAGAAGGAGACGAACAGGTGCTAGGAGGGGAATGAGTTGGGAGAGAGTCGGGCAAAGGAGAAGAAGGAAAATAGGGTGTTCTGGCCTGAGAAGGTGCCACGTCAAAGGCTTTGGTTTTTGTTTATATATATATATATATATATATATATATAGATTTCCAACATAAACACATAATCACATTATCAATCCACACATATATGTATTCCAGTTTGAAAACATTTTAAAGTAAAACTCACTTTAATTGCTTATCAAAATGCTTCCACGCTTTTCTCAAAACGATTGGATCTTTCACCCAAAATTCACCAAATCTGAAACAGATTAAATACACATATCTTTTTACCAATCAAACACATAATACTCTCTAATAGGTTTAGAATCCTAAATAAACCTATCAAACTCTTATCCTCAATTGTTCCCCTACGGCGAATTAGCGGATGGGGTCAAGGGGCAACGCCCTTGCGGGGTCTGGGGCAGCGCCTCGAGAAATTTTTTAGAAAACCTTATTCGAAACACTCATCCGGAGCCCAATACTGGAATGAACTAACAAAATAAAGCATACTGGACTTGGATAAAAATCCATACAAGAACTTGTCTTAAAATCGAGAATACCGGGACTCCACAGTACTGGGACTCCACAGTACCGGGACTCCACATTATCGGGACTCCACATTACCGGTACTTAAATCGACTAACATACCGGGACTTAATAAAAATACTGGTACTCGAAGAACACAGTGTATTTCTAACCAGATTCGATCAAAATTAATCCCAGACATGAAATTGATGATTCTAATCCGTTAGGAACTATCTACTAGCAATTACAAACATAAAACATAAAGGAATTTACCTCCAAATCGTCTCCAACCAAATCAATTGAAGCCCTACCCGTACTTTTCTTCCTCTGCTTCCTCTCGTCTCAAAACACACACACACACACACACTGAGTTTTCTGCTGAATGAAATATCTGAATTCCTTAAGGGATAATATCTATTCCAATTTACCAATTTAGTCCTTTAGCTAATCACTAATGACCAATACACCTTAACTTATAATTTTACCCAAACTTACCCTAAACATCAATTATAAAGTTAAATAAATTTAACGGAATTAGGATTTAACTAACGAACTTACCCGGGGTATTACAGATAAAGAGTAGGCTTCGTCGTAAAAAGGTCTTGCTGGTTCTTGATGATGTCGATGATGCTGACCATCTAGAAGCGTTGGCTGGATCGCATGATTGGTTTGATGAAGGAAGCAGAATTATAATCACAACCGGAGATCGACATTTACTGAATATTCAACAAGTAAATGTGATATACGATATTAGCTTGTTAAATCACGGCGAGGCTATGAAGCTCTTTTGCAAGCATGCACTTCGACTTGGTAACTATATTGAAGATTATGATATTCTTTCAAATGATGTTGTTTCTTATGCTCGTGGGCTCCCGTTGGCACTTAAAGTTATGGGTTCACTTCTTTGTGACAAAGACAAGAGTGAGTGGGTGAAAGCCTTGGCCAGATTAAAAGATATTGCAGATGATGACATCATGGAAATGCTTAAAATTAGCTACGACGGACTTAAACCTATGGAGAAAAAGTTGTTCCTAGATATTGCATGTTTTTTAGGGGAGAGGTGCACGCTGGTGAGCCATGGGTGATACTTGAAGCTTGTGGTCTTCACCCTAAAATAGGGGTAAGGGTGCTGAAAGAAAAGGCTCTCTTAACTGTGTCAAAAGAAGGAAGGTTTGATATGCATGATCTAATTCAAGAAATGGGACACTACATCGTTCGAGGAAAATACCCCCAAAATCCTGAAAAACACAGCAGCGGAAGGAGGATCTTGTAAAGATATGTGCTACACCAATCGAGGCAAGGACCATAATGTTTAAGCTAGCCGTGTATATAATATAAGTTATATATGCAATGAATGATACATGCATGTATACCGATAAAGATATACTCTAAATCAACCCTAACACCATTTTGTTCCTCTATCACACGGAAATCACTGGATTGAAGCATTAAGAGTTCGAAATATGTGGGGGAAGAATCTTCCTGGTGCTGTTGTAAACATGAAGGAACTTCGGTGGATTTCTTGGGATCGATATCCAGAAACTTCATTGCCAACAAATTTTCAATCAACAAAGCTTTCTTATCTGCGATTGACTTCGGGCGATCTAAAGCAACTTTGGAAGGGTGATAAGGTAATTCTTATTGTTTTTCTCATTAATTATGGGATGAAAGCAAAGTGGTCGATCAATTATAAATATGACTAATCTACATAATATATTCTATTTACATATATGAATGGGTTAAGAATTAAAACGAAAACATGAACGGTTCTATTTAGCTATGATAGCTTTTTTCTCGAAGAACTAAATGTTATTCATAAAAATTAAATGTTCTTAAGAGTCGTCAAGCATTGAGTTCTTAGGAGTTGGGAATTAAATGCGAGACATGAATTATTAAGTAGTGATCGCTAGTCGTGGAGCTTATTTACATGCTCCTAAGCATTTAGAAGATAAACTGAAATATCTAATCAACAATGGGAAAAAGTTTATTTGATCAATTTGGTGCGACTAAGGGACCGTTTACCCAAAACATACCTAATAATAGTCAACACATTCACTTAACTTACCGGATTAGATCTTAGTCCATTAAAACGTCACCGTATGCAACATTTTTATCCGGTAAGAGGTGTCACCCTTACTTAGGTAAGACTCTCGGCCCTTGTCAATTGTCATCTCTCTTACCTATAAGATTCTCAATCCTTGTCAAGTTCATCCGACAAAGTAAAATGAGCCGGTAAGCACTTACGGGTAAGCGGTTGTGTATTTTTAAGTAGGTGTTGTTGTCCGAACATTTTCCAAAAAGTGAAGAGGAGGTTGGCCCAGTTTGATACATGCACCATTTTAATTTGTTATTGGAAAAATATAATTACTTTGTGTTAGTTAACATTATTTTCTATCTTTCTGTATCATAGCTTATCAGTTAACACTCAATGCTACTAAAAAGATATTTTGACATCGTTGACATGTGTGTAATTGTATACAACAAATTCTACCAAATTTGAAAGTGCTCGACCTCTGTTATCGCTATAATCTTATCACGACACCTGATTTTTACGGACTTCCATGTCTTGAAAGAATAATACTCAAGGACTGTCTTAAGTTAACATGTATCCATCCATCAATTGTGTTGGTCCCAGCTATTGAGTAGCAATGGTAACAAGTATTGTAGAAGGGGGTTGAATACAATACACAAAAAATTTCACTTAATTTAATTCTTTTATTGAAATACTTCAAATAAGAATTACACACAGAAACTATTGATTGTTGCGGAACAGAACAAGTAAATCAGTTCAAACAATCTTACACACAGACATACAGAGAATACGAACAATTGTAAAACACTTAGTATAAACAATGAACTTTTGAGAGAGGAGAGAAATGCCAGCACTTGAGAGCTTGGAGAGTCTGTATGCTAGTTGTGTTGCAAGGTTGAAGATGATCCCTTTATATAGTGCCTCATGCATTAAATGCATCAGGTAAGAGGGTAGGAAGACTTTGTCAAGCAATGGTAGGAGGGTAGGAAGACGTCTCTTTCAGGTAGGAAGGCGTCTCTATCAGGGAAAGATATCCTAGATATATTTTGCAGATAAAGTTGACTATACCTGTTGTAAACTGTCGGCCTAGGATCTCTTCAAAGATATCTTCAAGAATTCTTTCTTAAGAAATTCTCTGCCGATCATGTCTTCAACATCTTCAAGTGATGTTGTCGATCATGTTTTCAAGATTATCCTTGCTCTTCAAATGTACTGGCCTAAGACCTTAGGAAGTCTCCAGTAGCAGCTTAATCTTTGGTTGAGAACTCTATATTCAATCTGCTTTGAAGATATACTTCTACTTTGTTTCTTCGGTTGATCTTCGATTTCACCGAACATTTTTATACAATTAAACTGCTTGTAAAGAACCTAAAAATTATTCTAAGTATGAACTGTGTAAAAATGAAAGACTGAGGTCATCTTCAAATCTTAAGTGACCCAACAAATTCGATATCATGAAAGGCTTATTTCCGTGGAAATGCAGTGCTGTTCCGACCTTAAAATGTTTCCACCCATCACTGGGATGAAAAACTTAAAGACTTTTGATCTCTCTTGGTGCTCTAGTCTTTGCAAGTTCTCGGAGATCCAAATGAACATGGACAACATGGTACATCTTTCTTTGAGAGGAACTGGAATAAAAGTTGTACCCTCGTCAATCGGACAATATTGTACCAACCTTTTTTCTCTTGATTTGGGAGGCTGTAGAAGTCTAGAGAGTATTAAAGGCAACTTTCATCTCTTAAAACATTTGAAAAAGCTTTATATCAGTGGTTATGAAGAGCTTAAGATACCAGCAGAGGGCCTCTTAGATGTAAACTGTGGTTTAGAGGTGTTTGATATACTTGATACAACCTCCAACAATCTCCACCCAAGCATGAAGTTTCTTGGTTTTCCACCTTCCTTAAAAACGTTGCGTCTTGGTATGGGCAATTGGATAAATGAAGCGGACATCGCATCTGTTTTTTGCAAGTTAACCAACCTACAAGTATTAGACCTTGGTTGGAATGATTTTTCACGGTCGCCTTTTAGCCTCTTGCAACTTCGTAGTCTCAAATACCTCAACCTATCACATTGTTATAAGCTTGTAGAATTACCGGATCTCCTTGAAAGCATAGCTATTCTCGGCGTTGGGTGCAAAGGGCTTAAACTTATAGATATTCCAACAAATCTTAGATGGTTGCAGAGAATCTCACTTCCAATTGGGAGTATATCGGGTGACATTGAGAGAGAAGTACAATCCATGCTTCAGGTATGACTCTTTATATCTTGTTCTTGAATTTCAATAGTAATTTATGTGTGTGTATATATATATATATAGACTAAAAAAACAATATTCATCATGATAGGGAAATGCCATTAATGATCGGTCCATCGGTCTTATATTTAAACATGATACACGCCATCGACCACAAGGCTTAGCAAGGAGAATATTCATGTTAGAGCTTCCAAGGAACAGGTGCAACGAATTCAGTGGATTCTTAATATGCATTAATGCTTTTAGTTTTCGGTCAATAAGAATTGTGTATTTACTATCGAGGACGTGATGGGTATGGAAAATGAAGATGTTTTGGAGGTGTGTTATGAAACTCCTTTGAAAACATTGTATGCCACATGCTATATATATATATATATATATATATATATATATATATATATCCTTCCGTTCATTGCGGCATACCTCATGGTGGAAGTCGAAACACGCTACCATTTCATTTTCCATAGAGAAGCCTACTAGCTTTAAAGTTGAACTTGTTCCGGGGAGAAGTAAAGGTGATTCAATAGAACGAGTCAAAGGTACAACAAATTCCTCCGAATTTTGGGATAAGGAACCTATTGAGATCATACATGATTCAAAATCTTGTATCCAGATTCTATGGTGTCATTATTGAAATTAGTATTCCTCTTCTTGCTTTATTAATAGTGAAAATCTCTGATCTTGCAGGAAGGCTAGGCATCTTTGCCAAACCTTGTTAAATCTTTGTATTTTTTTCCTTTCTCCTTAATTTCTCTTGAAACCTACTTGATTTCTTAACGAATCATGCATTGTTTTAACATTCGTCTAGAAAATAAAACAATGTTTCTTAAAAGTTTGAATTCATGTGCTACAATAGCCCTTGTGGCAAAGGAGGTTTGTCTACGATGACCTCACGACATTCGTACAAACTAAGGGACTTACCCAATAAGTACTTGCATATACGATTCAACACACTCACTTACCTTACTGGTTAAGATTCTAATCCATTAAAACGACATCGTATGCAACAATTTATCTGGTAAACGCTAACAGGCTAAAAGTCGTATGCCGTCACCGTAACTTACCGGATCAGACTCTCGATCATTGACACGCTCTTACCGAGTAAAATTCTCGATCTTTTCCATGTCCTTCTGGTATCGTAATGTGACTTAAACATTTGGTAAACGACCCCTAAAAATACTATTAGCATGTTCAATAACGAACAAATTAAAGAGTATGTTTATACCAAAACAATAATGAAAATAAGCACGACCACAAATTGCTAAAGTAGCGCATCATATCGAACAATTGTTGCAATGTTTATTGTTTTCCCGATATAACGAATCACCAAATAAATTTCAACAAATATTTCAAATTTCAAAGCACATCGATCGACCTATACTGGTTTGAACAAGTATATCCAATACTTTTAAGAGAGTGAATTACTTGATAAACATATTTATTGACATCGATTATATACTGGTTTCTAAAATTAAGCAATCATACCAAATTTTACATGCAACCAATGTCAGAGAAATAACAATCACGATCGTAAAAACTTATTATATGCTTAATTAAGGCATTATTTGATAAAAAAAAAGGCTAGCTTATTTTTGAGGTACATGTTTGGATGACCATAAGCTAGCTTATAAGTATAAGCTAGCTTTTTGAAAAGAATTCCAAACGGCAATTTTTGGTGTGCAACAAAGTTTTCACACGTACTTCAAAAGAATTCCAAACGGCAATTTACTCCAAAATTCCTCTTTTTCAACTATAAAACGGCATGAAATACAGTTCACCCCAAAATTTTGCGTGCGTCAGTTTATTATACAAAGTGATGAAACGGTTTGCACATACACTTAGTCCACACAAAATGACTTGTGCAATTTCCATATTTAAAACAAAATTCATATGTTTCCATCAATTGAAAAATATCAACTAAAACATCTTAAAACTTCACATTGGGGTAGGCATGCAAACTTGTAACACTTCTTTTAGAAATTTTCTTGAAATTAAATAACATGTATCGGAAGGTTCGCGACCAAAATTTCAACAAATGAAACTCTTTAAATCAATTTCTCAAAATTCATATCCGGTCCTATAATGACATTTAATTAAAACGCATTTGGCAAACTTGCACACAACGCTGCGTTTTTCCAAAACATACGAGGAAAATGAGTGTTAATAATTAGTTGACATCCAAAGAGTTCAACTTATTTTCAAATCTCAAATTGCATTGACGGTGCGTGTCGATGTTCAAAACATAAGGAATCACACACACCATGGTTTTATACAACAATTTTCTAAAATCTTCATCGCGGAGTATTTTCCGCAAGTTCCGTACTTGGGACATAAAACGTTAAAACGTAAATGCTAAGAATGTATTTGTCAAAATACTCCAATTACCCATTTCCTCAAAACCAAAAGATTTTCAATTTTCCAAAATACTTGGCAAAATCAAAATTGATTAATGTCAATGACTCACACATTTGTGTTTTCAAAATGTGCAATAATGCGAACCACGCATGATTTCCACAACACCAAAACATCCTTTGACCGCACGGTCATCATTTGTACGACGAGTTAATAAAATAATTTAACTCACGATTCGTTCAACAAAGTGACGAGAAACAATGGTTACCAAGCGATGCATACCCCTAAGCCGATGTAATAAGTTTTATATAAAAACGGTAATAGACATTTAACTGACCAAAAGCGCACCAAGGAATTTACTATAAAATGTCACCAAAATGATATTTTATGCATCACTTAAGCAATGTGTAAATCAATCTATACACCGAACTATTTGCAATGAATTACGTAATAACACAAACCTTTGAAAGAAAAGTTACGCAACACAAGAGTTCTAAACTCAACTCTTCTTAGTCGCCTTGCGACAACATTAACTTTTCTTAACAAAATTCGAGTGGGGATCAAATGCCCAACGTAACTTAAAAACTTTTCTCATAAGTAATTAAGACATTCACCCTGTGAAATCAAACTCACACGACTCAACAGGTCGTAAAACCAAACTCTATGACCCCCCCCCCCCCCCCCTTGGACTCAATGACTCTCAGTCAAATAAAAACGGCGCTGATGTAACGTCCCAAAAATTACAAAAATTTTGAACTTTTAAAAATAATCATTTAATTGCATAAGACACCATTAATACTCCAAATAACCGTTTCGTTTGCAAACTTAAATAATAAACGTTCTCATTAAAACTAAACAGCGGAATTAAATTGTTTTTAAGTATAAATTAAATCTCATGACTGCAAAGAGCCCTTCGTACGCGCCAGTGTGTACCGTCACGCCTTGGAGCCACTAGTACGTGAAACCACAGTTTATAGGGAAAGGGTAAGCACAAAGCTTAGTGAATTCAACACCACATACAACACAATTATATAACACTACCCCTAAAACAGGTAGATACACATAACCAAGCATGCAAGTCTAATAACGCATCCTAAACAAGCATACTCACACCAACCCACCTAAACAAGCATTCATCGGTCTCCCCGATGACACACGATAACCGTGCACGTATCCCTCGGTCCCACCGAGTTCCTACGCCACTCGTGTACACAATCCTCGGTCCCACCGAGTTTACACGACACCCAAGGTCCATACTAGATACAACACTATCTAGTACCACACAACAAGTAATACCACTTAATCCTCGGTCCCACCGAGTCCTCGGTCCCACCAAGTCCTCAGTCCCACCGAGTTTACACGACACCCAAGGTCCATACTAGACACAACACTATCTAGTACCACACAACAAGTAATACCACTTAGCACACGCGAGCTACAGTAATGTAAATATAACCATAGTTCTATGTAGTGAGTGAACTCACCTCAAAAGCGATGTAGAAATCTCGAACGATCACACGAGCTAGCCAACTCCAAAATCACTTCTCGAAACCTAAATAAGTACTATAAAGTGTCAACTCGAAGCCCGAGACCCTTAATTATAAACATAAGATTAAACGAGTGATATTTCGTCTTTTCGGCCTAAACTGCAGGTCAGTTCGGACCTGCTTAGCCCTCCCTAGACCCACTAAACCAGAGATTAATTTCTACAAACAGATAGGTCTAGGTCTTAGCTTTCTAGGGACATATTATACGCGTTCTAACGATTTTCCTATGATTTTATATGATTTTTCTAAAACTGAAACGTCATTCCGGCAGATTCGGACCTGCTGTAAAAATGGCTATTTTGCACTTAGCTAGAGACCGAACCAGGCTTTCGCCGAAACACGAAAAATGTGCCCGACACAGAATGTGAACCGTGGGCACCAGATTCGTCTCAAACCGAGTTACGACGGAAAAGTTATGAGCGAAATAAAACAGCGGCAGAAACGACGTTTTCACATAAAATGACGATTTTATAAAAACGGTTAATGCTTTCGCGATTGAGGTTACGGTTTAGCTATTTAAGTTCGGGTCTAGGTAGCCACGACTGGACTAAACTCAGCACCACCCACTGCCACCTCCGACATTGGTGGTCGGCGGCGGCGGCAGCCACGGCTGCGGAGCCGGTGGCGGTTTGACGGTGGTTCGGTAAAAATTCGGCGAGACAAGAAAACGAACCCAGAAATCTGTCCCGTCCTCCCTACACACACGCCCGACTCATCATCCCCGACCACACACAAAGCCACCACCAAGTCTGGTGGTGTCCGTCGGTGGCCACACCGCCGGCAGCCAAGGCTGACGGCGGCGGTGGTGGTTTTTCCGGCGATTACACAACAGCGCAAGACAGGAAAAAGAAAGAAGGGGGACTTACCTTTCGGGATAACGCAGCAGCACCCCCCAACTACCCGGTTCAGTCCTCCACCACGTCGCCGTTCTTCTCTCTCTCACTCTCTCTTTCTCGCTCTCGCCGGCAAGAGGAACAAGGACGCTGCTGGTGGTTTTGGTGTGATCGACGAAGACAACCAGGAAGGGAAGGGGAGATCGGCCTTGAAGGTTAGCTGGAGGAGGATTAGGGTTTTCGTTGTTTTTGCTTGCGATGGGGATACAAAACGAACAAGAAGACGGGGGGGGGGGGGGGGTTCGGTCCTATGGGTCGATCCCATGCAAAGCCTCAAACCAACATTACACTTTTAGTCCCTAGGTTTTTAGAGCTAAGTCATTTCTTACCTCATGAAATTAGGATTTTACTAAATATACCAAACATCACAAAATTAAATCACTTTGGGTCCTTGTCGCCAAATTCCGTTAGTAGATTTACTTAGAGAAAAAAAAATTAAATACTTAAATAAAATGCATACCAGAACACGGGCTTTACAACTCTCCCCCGCTTGAATTAGACTTCGTCCTCGAAGTCTATGTCCGTGAACAGCTCCGGATAGTTCTCCCGCATCTCGGCCTCAGGTTCCCAAGTCCATTCGGAACCCTTTCGGTGCTGTCACTGGACTTTCACTAAACCGATTACCTTATTACGCAAGGTCTTCGTCTTCCTCTCAATAATGGCAATCGGCTTCTCCACGTAATTAAGCTGCTCATCGATCTGAATTTCCTTGAGAGGAATCACCGCAGACTCATCCACCACGCGCTTCCGCAACTGAGACACGTGGAAAGTGTTGTGGATCAAACTCAGCTCGTCCGGTAGCTCTAAGTGATAAGCTACCTTTCCCACTCGAGCGATGACCTCGTAAGGTCCAATGTAACGGGGTCCTAACTTTCCCCGTTTACGAAACCGAATCACCCCTTTCCTGGGTGAAACCTTCAACAAAACATAATCTCCCACCTGAAATTCCAAATCTGATCGTCTCTTGTCGGCGTAACTCTTCTGCCGACTCTGTGCAGTAACTAAACGGTCCCGCACCATCTGTATCATCTCAGTCGTCTTCAACACAAAGTCGGTGCTCCCCAATACTCGCTGACCAACCTCGCCCCAGCAAATGGGCGTCCTGCACTTCCTACCATACAACATCTCGTACGGCGGCATGCCGATACTAGAATGAAAGCTGTTGTTGTAGGAAAACTCCGCCAACGGAAGGTACTGATCCCAACTACCTCCAAAATCAATGGCACATGCCCGAAGCATATCTTCAAGAGTCTGAATAGTCCGCTCACTCTGCCCGTCGGTCTGTGGATGAAAAGGCGTGCTAAAATGTAACTGCGTACCCATCCCCTCCTGAAACCTCTCCCAAAACCGGGAGGTAAAACGAGTGTCCCTGTCAGAGACAATCGAAACTGGCACCCCGTGCCTGGCTACAATCTCTCGCACGAAAATCTATGCGAGCTTCTTCGCCGAGGAGCTCTCCCTAATGGCCAAAAAGTGAGCACTCTTAGTCAGACGGTCGACGATCACCCAAATAGCATCATTCCCACGTGGAGTCTTTGGGAGTTTCGCAATGAGATCCATCGTGATCTGCTCCCATTTCCATACCGGAATCTCTAAAGGCTGCAACTTCCCATGTGGCCGCTGGTGCTCATCCTTGACCTTCCGACAAGTCAAGCACACCTCTACACACTTGGCGACATCCCGCTTCATGCCGGCCTACCAATAATTCTCCCGCAGGTCGCGGTACATCTTTGTAGCTCCGGAATGAATAGAAAACTTGAACTTATGCGCCTCGTCCAACAATATTTTCCTGTTCCCACCAGTGAAGGGAACCTAAACTCGACCATATCGCGTCAGTAAGCCTCGACTATCACGGACAAAACTCGGAATTTCACCTGAAACTCTCTCGCGTTTGGCATTTTCCTCCAGAACTGCCACTTCCTGCGCACTACCTATCGACTCAAGGAGAGGTGCAACCACTGTTAACCGTTGACACAAACCCCGCAGTGGCTCACCAACCGGATGTCGACTAAGTGCGTCCGCAACAACATTCGCTTTACCCGGGTGGTAAAGTATCTCACAATCGTAATCCTTGACTACGTCAAGCCACCTCCTCTGACGCATATTGAGGTTTTGCTGGTCCATCAAGTATTTGAGGCTTTTATGGTCAGTGTATATCGTACACTTGACGCCATACAAGTAATGCCTCCAAATTTTGAGAGCAAACACCACCGCTCCCAACTCTAGGTCATGAGTCGGGTAGTTCGCCTCATGAGGCTTCAACTGCCTCGAAGCGTAGGCTATAACCTTACCGCGCTGCATGAGCACGGCACCCAACCCCTGGTGAGAAGCATCACAATATACCACCAAATCCTCCATACCCTCGGGCAAAGTCAACACCGGAGCCTCGCACAAACTCCTGCGTAGCTCCTCAAAAGTCCTCTGTTGCTCCTCACCCCAGCTAAAAGCCGCAGATTTCTTCGTCAATCGGGTCAGAGGTAAAGCAATCTTGGAGAAATCCTAAATAAATCTCCGGTAGTACCCTGTTAACCCAAGAAAACTCCTTACTTCAGTGGGAGTCTTCGGCACTTCCCACCGCATCACCGCGGAAATCTTGGCCGGATCGACCATAATACCCTCCTGATTCACGACATGTCCTAGGAATTGGACCTCCCGTAACCAGAATTCACACTTGGAGAACTTAGCATAAAGCTTCTCCCGCCTCAAAACCTCCAACACTTCTCGCAAATGCGTCTCGTGCTCTTCCTTCGACTTCGAATATACGAGAATATCGTCGATGAACACAATCACCGACCGATCCAACATCGGGCTACACACCCTGTTCATTAGGTCCATGAACGCTGCTGGTGCGTTGGTGAGCCCGAAAGGCATCACCACAAACTCGTAATGGCCATAACGTGTACGAAAGGCCGTCTTCTCCGTATCCTCACTCCTTACCCGCATCTGATGATACCCCGATCTCAGATCAATCTTAGAGAACCACGAGGCTCCCTGAAGCTGGTCGAACAAGTCATCGATCATTGGCAGAGGATAACGATTCTTCACCGTAAGCTTATTCAACTCACGGTAGTCTATACACATCTGTTGGGACCCGTCCTTCTTTTTCACAAACAGAATCGGGGCTCCCCACGGTGAACAACTCGGCTTGATGAACTCCTTCTCGAGAAGTTCCTGCAACTGAGTATACAACTCCTTCATTTCCGGTGGAGCCAGGCGGTAAGGTGCCTTGGCCACCGGAGCAGCACCCGGAATCAAGTCAATGCGGAACTCTACATGTCGCTCAGGAGATACCCCCGGTAACTCATCGGGAAATACAACAGTAAACTCCCGTACAACTGGCACATCCACAGCAGTCTTCTTCTCTTCGTCGATGCGCGAGTCGATTACATACGCCAAAAAATCCCCGACCATTGTGCTGCTAGTACCTTCGAGCCCTCGCAGCCGAACATATCGCTGAGGTCCGCCTGGGAGAGTCGCCCTGAACTAGCAGTTCTCCCCCGCTTGGGTTCGAACTCGTACTTGTTTGCGACGACAAACAATCTCCGCATCGAAATCATCCATCCAATCCATGCCCACAATTACGCACAACTATCGCATAGCGATTGGAATCAAGTCAAACGGGAATCTCACACCAGAGATCTCCAAAGTGCACCCCCGGTACACGTCAGTAACCGTCAAGGTCCTGTCATCAGCAACCTCGACCACGAGTGGATAACCTAACCGTCCCACCACTCGGCCCAAACACTCACTAAAAGTGTGAGACACGAACGAATGAGTATCCCCGCCATCAAACATTACCACAGCAGGCACCGAGTTAACTAAGAACGTACCTGTCACCACTTTAGGCGTAGCCTGTGCCTCCTCTACGTTCAGCTGATGAACTCTACCTCGGGCCGTCTTGGGTCCCGCCTGACCCGCACGACCGTAGTGTCCTATCTGACCACACTCGAAGCATTTATCATCTCTCCTTCCGTTACTAACCCTGGGCTTAAACCCACCGCTCCTTTGACTCGAGCGCGAGTCCGAAAACTTCGTCTTCTTTGCAACAGCCGATATCGGTGCCACGGTCTGCACCACCTTCCTCTTCTTGGCCTGCGTCTCCAGCTCAAGTTTCCGTCTCCGGGCAGCCTCCATCAACACTACCACCTCATCACGAATGGCAGTACTAACTTCGGGGATCGCCTCCCCCATAGTATGTGTCACCTCAGCCGTAAACATCTCACGTATCTGCTCGGCAGTGACTCCAGCACCAGCATCTGGATTAGCATTTGTTGTTCCTCCTCGTGATGGCCATTCTCGATAATTATCTCAACGATTTATTAGCACACAATAACTCACACTAACAACGATCACGCTCAACTCCTTGGATTCCTCGTGACTTTCCCCGACTCGAACATTGATCCTGTGCTTCCGGTAGTAGGAGCTCTACTACTACCTTCCACACCTATCATTGCTCGTTCCGAGTCCCATCCCGAAGTGCCCAAGTAGTTTCTCGCCGATAACTATACCCATATGCCCGCACCAGCATATGTACACACTCTTCCTGGCTTCCTAGGAATTCTACCCCAAAACACTACCCTTGCTACAACGAAATCCCTACTAGCCATAATGAGTTGCCTCGCGAATACCCCGTCACATGCAGCGTGAAACAAATAGACATTCGAATACAAGATTCTATCCTAGAACGGTTGGACTCAAACAAGAGCTGCACAATAGAACTAAATCAAATATTCTAAGGCTATGCGATTCTTACTGCATACAACCCATAGGGCATTCACTTAACAACCTACCATGACTAGCATAAATTCCTACTAGCAAGCAATAACCTTACAGTACAGTGTAACCAACACAAGCAATCTAGCATGTATACCCTATGATCTAGAAAACAATAAATACACTAAGTATTGTACCTTTTCCCTTGGCTCTGGCTGATTGCACACACTGCGCCCTCGATCACCGTTTCTCAAACGGGTTTTTCTTTCTTTTATTTTCCAAAAATTTTAAGAGAAAAAATTTCATAGCCGCAACTTGAGATCAAACACACCGAGATGTGTTTGATTCACTCAAGCTGTGCTCTGATACCAAGTTGTAACGTCCCAAAAATTACAAAAATTTTGAACTTTTAAAAATAATCATTTAATTGCATAAGACACCATTAATAATCCAAATAACCGTTTCGTTTGCAAACTTAAATAATAAACGTTCTCATTAAAACTAACAGCGGAATTAAATTGTTTTTAAGTATAAATTAAATCTCATGACTGCAAAGAGCCCTTCGTACGCGCCAGTGTGTACCGTCACGCCTTGGAGCCACTAGTACCTGAAACCACAGTTTATAGGGAAAGGGTAAGCACGAAGCTTAGTGAATTCAACACCACATACAACACAATTATATAACACTACCCCTAAAACAGGTAGATACACATAACCAAGCATGCAAGTCTAAGAACGCATCCTAAACAAGCATACTCACACCAACCCACCTAAACAAGCATTCATCGGTCTCCCCGATGACACACGATAACCGTGCACGTATCCCTCGGTCCCACCGAGTTCCTACGCCACTCGTGTACACAATCCTCGGTCCCACCGAGTCCTCGGTCCCACCGAGTTTACACGACACCCAAGGTCCATACTAGACACAACACTATCTAGTACCACACAACAAGTAATACCACTTAATCCTCGGTCCCACCGAGTTTACACGACACCCAAGGTCCATACTAGACACAACACTATCTAGTACCACACAACAAGTAATACCACTTTGCACACGCGAGCTACAGTAATGTAAATATAACCATAGTTCTACGTAGTGAGTGAACTCACCTCAAAAGCGATGTAGAAATCTCGAACGATCACACGAGCTAGCCAACTCCAAAATCACTTCTCGACACCTAAATAAGTACTATAAAGTGTCAACTCGAAGCCCGGGACCCTTAATTATAAACATAAGATTAAACGGGTGATATTTCGTCTTTTCGGCCTAAACTGCAGGTCAGTTCGGGACCTGCTTAGCCCTCCCTAGACCCACTAAACCAGAGATTAATTTTTACAAACAGATAGGTCTAGGTCTTATCTTTCCAGGGACATATTATACGCGTTCTAACGATTTTCCTATGATTTTATATGATTTTTCTAAAACTGAAACGTCATTCCGGCAGATTCGGACCTGCTGTAAAAATGGCTATTTTGCACTTAGCTAGAGGCCGAACCAGGATTTTTCTAAAACATGAAAAATGTGCCCGACACAGAATGTGAACCGTGGGCACCAGATTCGTCTAAAACCGAGTTACGACGGAAAAGTTATGAGCGAAATAAAATAGCGGCAGAAACGACGTTTTCACATAAAATGACGATTTTATAAAAACGGTTAATGTTTTCGCGATTGAGGTTACGGTTTAGCTATTTAAGTTCAGGTCTAGGTAGCCACGACTGGACTAAACTCAGTACCACCTACTGCCACCTCCAGCAGTGGTGGTCGGTGGCGGCGACAGCCACGGCTGCGGCGCCGGTGGCGGTTTGACGGTGGTTCGGTATAGAATTCGGCGAGACAAGAAAACGTAAGACAGGTGGTGTCCCGTCCTCCCTACACACACGCCCGACTCATCATCCCCGACCACGCACAAAGCCACCACCAAGTCTGGTGGTGTCCGTCGGTGGCCACACCGCTGGCAGCCAAGGCTGACGGCGGCGGTGGTGGTTTTTCCAGCGATTACACAACAGCGCAAGACAGGAAAAAGAAAGAAGGGGGACTTACCTTTCGGGATAACGCAGCAGCACCCCCCAACTACCCGGTTCAGTCCTCCACCACGTCGTCGTTCTTCTCTCTCCCACTCTCTCATTCTCGCTCTCGCCGGCAGGAGGAACAAGGCAGCGGCGCTGCTGGTGGTTTTGGTGTGATCGACGAAGACAACCAGGAATGGAAGGGGAGATCGGCCTTGAAGGTTAGCTGGAGGAGGATTAGGGTTTTCGTTGTTTTTGCTTGCGATGAGGATACAAAACGAACAAGAAGACCCGGGGGGGGTCGGTCCTATGGGCCGATCCCATGCAAAGCCTCAAACCAACATTACACTTTTAGTCCCTAGGTTTTTAGAGCTAAGTTATTTCTTACCTCATGAAATTAGGATTTTACTAAATATACCAAACATCACAAAATTAAATCACTTTGGGTCCTTGTCACCAAATTCCGTTAGTAGATTTACTTAGAGAAAAAAAAATTAAATACTTAAATAAAATGCATACCAGAACACGGGCTTTACAGCTGAACACCACGCTTCCAGAACCAAATTGTTATAAGCAAAATCATAAATGAGACGCCAAAATCTCAAAATCCTCTTCCATGGTAAAACCATATAAACTACACCGTTTAATATCTCACATTAAACAAATTTCCCAAAATGACTTCACATCCACATAATGGAAAATAACTTACCGTCCCAACTCTAACATATGCGGAGGAGATCCAATGTTAAAGTCACGGGCCGTAGTTACTCCCCCGACATCTCAAACATCATAAAAATATGATTATCATTATATTCAAAATAGAACTCCAAAACAACCCTCCAGTCGATGCCTCGGTCCTAGATCCGAACGACCGACGAAACAGAAAATGAAGCAAAATGGCAGACTCCTGCGCCGATGGTGGCGCCGATCTATCGGCGCCGAGGTCGGCGCGGATGACCTGCATTATTTTCTTCCCAAAATTTTCCAATTCAGTTCTAATACTTCCAATATCGATATTTTAGATACAATTCTCATCAAGGAACAAACCCAATATTTTAACAACATAAAATATAATCACCATCGTATCTAAAACAACATTGAACAACAATGAATTAAAACAAAACGCTTTCCGGCGGAGTTTGCAACTCCCGCAATAAAACGGTTTCATGCACTTTCAAAACATGATTTGAAATCTTGTGTGTGTGCCAAACATTTTCTCAAAAATTCATAACACAATTTACATAAGAATTGGAAACACAAGAAACAGTTGATGCAATTTATTTCCAAAATAAATTTCGTGCATGATTTAGTCGGCATTCAATTTCTCACTCATACTCCTCCAAAATTCTCCGGTCCACTATTGTCATCCGGGTAATCAAACCTCTTAAGGCTACATCGGAAATCACATCGATTAACCTTACGGCTTTCCTCAAATTAAAGTCGGCTCAATAAGCCTATGGTTCTAGTCCAACCATCAATCTCGACCCCAAAACGGTCTACTTAGAGCAAACATCGCGCTTAACGTCACTCCAAGTGACTAATACTAGAATCGTCCATCAATTCCAACGACTACTAGCTCAGAACTTCCTTCACTACCCCAACGATCATCACATGAAAGCTCCAAACTCCAAAAATAGCTCCTAAACTTCCAAAAGCTCCAAACTCCAAAAATGGACATCAATGGTGGAAATGGGTTGGTTCAAGTGGAGAGGAGGAAGAAGGATTCGTGGTTTAATTGGGGAGAGAAACCGATTTAGTGAAAGGGGGCGATTTTAGAGAGAGAGCCGAGAGGGTTTGAGAGTTAGAGAGGAAATGAGGAAGAAGAAAGAAGAAAAGGGATTTTAACCCGTCAGGTGCTCAGCGCCGATTGCTCGCGCCGATGCATCGGCGCCGGCTTCCTGTTTGATCGGTTTCTCGTTTTAAGCATCGTTTTGGTCATAACTTCTTCGTTATAGCTCCGTTTCTGCTTCGGAAAGAACCGTTGGACTCGTATTCAAATTACCCATCCAACCAAACTATAAAATATAGAATTTGATCCAAAATCCTATTTTTCATATTTTCTTAGAAGATCGGTTTCGCGCTAACTCGAAGTTATACTTATCTGAAAATTACGGGTGTTACAGATATAGTACAATCTTACAAGATAAAGTAAGTTAGATTGTTGAACTTTACCGGTAAGCGACTCGATACACAACCCCCTTACATGCAAATTTTTCTCACCACATCAACATCAAAACTTGTTTTTTACATTTGTAAGACTTAATTTTTGGTCAACGGTAGTAGATGTGGGAGGTTGATGGTGTGTTGAGAGATATAAAAAATAGAGAGAGGTTGCAAGTCTAAACGCCTTAAATATCATAATAATAATAATATTATTAAAAAATATATAATATAATCGAATGTATTATAGTTTTGGTCCATGCAATAAATTAAAAGAACAAAATAAGAGAGGCTAAAGTTCAACGAAATCCTTTTAATTTCATTAGAGAACCAAAAAAGCTGCAACCAGGAAACCTCCTCATGACTTTAAATTAATAGACAATTAGTTGGTGGAAATTTCCTCTAAAATGTGGTGGGGCTGCTGCAAACGCTTCTTCTAAGTACTTCTCATCCATCTATATTTACTTTCACTTAATTTGTTCATCTCCTCAAACCACATCGATCGACCCATACTGGTTTGAACAAGTATATCCAATACTTTAATTTAAGAGAGTGAATTACTTGATAAGCATATTTATTGACATCGATTAAATACTGGTTTCTAAAATTAAGCAATCTTACCAAATTTTACATGCAACCAATGCCTGAGAAATAACAATCACGATCATAAAAACTTATTATATGCTTAATTAAGGCATTGTTTGGTAAAAAAAAAGCTAGCTTATTTTTTGGTACATGTTTGGATGACCACTAGCTTTTTGAAAAGCTACTTGGAGTAGCTTATGTGTAGTTTTTTGTAAATATTTCAATTATGCCCTCATTAATATTAATTATTATTTATTAACTATTTTTTAATATGTCATTTTTGGTCATTTATATGCTTATAAGTTACTTTTTGTCAAACGTGATTTTTTTATCAGCTAGCTTATCAGCTACCGGCTAGCTTATAAGTAATAAACTAGCTTATCATCTAGTTTGCTATGTTATATTAAACCGAATATTAAAGTTTTTATGATCGTGACTTTTTTTAACAAAGTTTGTTAAAAAAGACGTCGTTGTTTGAAAAGGTTGTGTTAAAATTGATTTATTAAGAATTGTTATATTAAACCGAATAAATTGAATTAATTATATTATCGAGGGTAGGATTGTGATTTTGTGATCAATATTTGAAAAACATGGTCTTTTTTTGACCGGTAGTAGATGTGGGAGGTTGATGGTGTGTTGAGAGATATAAAAAATAGAGAGAGGTTGCAAGTCTAAACGCCTTAAATATCATAATAATAATAAACTAGTGTTCGACACCACGCGTTGCGTGGTGACGATAAATTATGTAGAAAATGTTAAAATTAAATGGATTGATGATCACATAGCATATATTAAACATAAGAATTGATATTTCACTTGATATGAAACCGTCTCATCATCCTTAGTTCACTTGAGACTATTTCTTCTTAGCTTAAATAAGAATCAATATTACACTTGTTATGAAGTTACTCATCATCCTTAGTTGTTTCTTTTGATATATATAATTAAATAA
The DNA here is from genome assembly GCA_033807775.1 of Saussurea involucrata. Classification (NCBI taxonomy): domain Eukaryota; kingdom Viridiplantae; phylum Streptophyta; class Magnoliopsida; order Asterales; family Asteraceae; genus Saussurea; species Saussurea involucrata. Next base: position 1,454,488 of record CM066313.1, on the reverse strand, counting down.
TAGCTAAGTAGTTCTACATCATCAAACTTTGTAATTGACACAAAATGATAGATGATAAAAGAAGTGAGTGAGACTATTAATTATAATAATGAGGTGTATAATTAAAATTATTTTGTCATAACTCGTAATATATCGATTTATCTCTAACATAGATTTCCATAAAATAATTATATTCACCATGCAACCATAATATTGATACCTAGTTTTGTTTAATTGTGGGACATTTTGGTAAATTGCTTACATTTGTTATAATGTACTTGTTGCTACTTCGTCTAAAAATTCTCCATGAAGTCCCCGTTCCCAATCTACGGTTGGACGAAAGAGTAACAAAAGTCGTCAATATTGTGACTACTTCGAGTATATGCGAGCTGATTGAATTGTTAATTTTTCCATGTTCGAGTTTCTTTGATTTGTTTGAGACTGTTTCTTCATAGCTTAGTTTTTTAGTAGAGAATCTTGAAAAAAGAGGTTTTAGTCATATTATGTAAAATGAAGCGTATTATATCATTTTAATTTCATTTTTATACATAGTTTGATTTCAATTTAAATTAAAAAATGCAGTTGAAGTAATTATATATTGATGATTGTAATGAGTTATTCTTTCTAATTTTATATATTTGGTTATTCTACTATATATATATATATATATATTTGATAATAATTTTAACTATATATTGATTCATAATTTTTTTTATTTTATGTATTGATTTTAGTAGTGATATTAAATGTACTAAGTATTGATTTAATTAGTGAAATTAAATGCATGTAATAAGTATATTATTTATTAATGAAAGAGTTAGTAATAAGTATTTGAATATATATTAAATTAAATAAGTATTTCATTTATTAAAGAAAGGATTAATAATAAATATTTAATTATATATTGATTCTAATTTTATTCATATATATATTGGTTCTAATGTCATTTATATTTATATATTGATTTTAATAGGACTTTAGATAATAATAATTTTTTAATTTATATATTGATAATTTATATATTAATTAAAATTTTAGATATTTAACTTTATTTGAAAATAATATATATCATTATATATACAGATTGTGGTAATGGAAAAGATTAAAACTCGTATCTTATGTCAATTAAATATATAATTTAAATAATATATATATATAGCATTACGTAAATAATATAACTGATAATGATCATAAGGTATTATATTGATGTGAATAATAGTCATCTTCAGTTATTTATTTATTTATATTAATTATAATCATTTTATTATTAAAAATACACATTATTATATTCAATTATAATCTAAATAGAAGTATACATATTGATCGTAATTTCATTTATATAATCAGTTTTTAAATATGTTGATTATATATATTCCTTGTATGTTATGTGGAAAAAAAATTAGAATAATGTGAAATAAATTAAATAAACAAATTTAGGTGTAAACAAAAAAGATAAATAGTTTAATTAATTAAACATATTTCTAATAACTACATCAAAAAATGCAAAACTTGAGGGAAAAAAGAAGAAACATGAGATTGAGATGCCTATAAAATGTTATATCATGTGGTTTTTATAATTACAAACTCAAAATTAAGAAACTATGTAGATATAAAAGAATGAGAAAAAAATCCACAACAAAAAGTAAGGTAAAAATTGTAAATAAATTGTATGAAAAGCTAAAAACTTATTTAACAACAGTATGAAAAACACACAAAACATTAAAAAAATGCAATTGAGGGAAAAAAAGAAAAATATGGGATTGAGATGCTTAGAAAATGCCATCTCATGTGGTTGTTCTTATAAAATTACAAATTTAAAATTAAGAAAGTATGTAGACATAAAAAAATGAAAGAAAAATTCACAACAAAAATCAAGGTAACAATTGTAAATAGATTGCATGAAAAACCAAAAACTTATTTAACAACAATATATAAAACACACAAAACATTAAAAAAAATATGAATTTTTTTATAGAAAAAAACAATAATATTGATTGGGAAGACACACACATATATACGTATCAACAGTATATAACTCACATAAATCATCACCCGGGAATTTTATGGAGAATGGGCAAAAGCATCAACGAAATGTAAATTCTACAAAGAAGAAACAACAAATAAACATAGTATATAATATAAAAGTGTTAATTTCATGTTGGTGGATCATTAGGTTGTAGTATATATAATTTTGTTGTAGGTTTTGCTCTAATTAATAAATTGAAAGATGAAGAGAGTAAAATTAATGTATCTAAGAAGTTGGATAGTTTGGAAATTAAAGCTAATTAAATTGGAAGGGAAATTACCAAAGAAACCTTCATATAATGACATACACAATTTTCATTTAGGGGTGGAATGGTCATTTATGAAAAACTTTTTATTAAAGAAAAGCAAAATTATGAGAAAATAGAGAAAGGTGGATGAAGGCTTCTCATGAGGCCACATAAGCAACTCCACATTTTGCTTTTAGATATATATAGATTATTAATATTAAAAAATATATAATATAATCGAATGTATTATAGTTTTGATCCATGCAATAAAAGACAAAAAAAAAAGGTCAACGAAATCCTTTTAATTTCATTAAAGAACCAAAAGAGCGGCAACCAAGAAGGGAAATTGACCAAAATAGCCAAAACCAAAATGCATCTTCACAAAATAGCCAATCTCTCTCCCGGATTATCAAAATGGCCATGGATCCGCACTCGGACCCGACCGATCCAGTGCGGACCGCACTCCACCACAAAAACGACGTCGTTTCAGCTTATTTACCGAGTGTAGTCCCGACCCGACCCGGCTTGGCTCCGCATCCGCACTTACGAATGCGGAGCAGGTAAGAAGAAAAAGAAGATGAAAAAAGAAGAAGAAGTTGAAGATGAAAAAGAAGAAGAGATTTCGAGCAAGATTTCTTGAAAATGGAAGGAAGGAAGAAAAGTGAAGGAAGGGGATGAGGGGAAAAGCAGAGATGTGATGTGTTAGAGCATCTGCAGTCATGAACCTCTATAGAGGTTCATCACTTTGTCAAATCAGATTTCTCTCTCTGCCACATCAGTTTTCTCTTTCCTACTTATTTTTCAAACCTTTCACTATCAATCATGGACATGTTCATGATTTATATAATAGAAAACTACAATATTAAAATTATAACAATTAAAAGTCGCTTATTATAATTAAAAACATTAATTATAAATTAAAATTATAAAAGTCATAATAATTAAAAAGCTATAAAAAAAGGATACATGAATAAAAACTATAAAAAAATAAAATATAATAAATAAAAGTTATGAGAATATATAAAAAAATTATTGAAATTAGGATAATTATAATATATGTTATTAAATAAATTACTTTTATATGCAATATCTATAAGACCATCCGTAGCGCTAACCAATGAACCCACTGAACCCGATTGCCACCTCAGCGTCATATCAACTTTTCTCTTTCCTACCCTCCTTACCTAAAAGTGGAGTACCGCCTACCACTGAACCCAATACTGCCCGAAATTAAAAAATGGCATAAAGAAAGGTTGAAGATGCTCGGGTTCCACTGGGTTCACGAACCCGCTCCCCCTTACCCGCTTACCCGCTCTCTACCCCCGTACCCCTACCCGCTCTTACCCGCTCGAACCCACCATCCCCCTTACCCGGTACGGGGGGCCTAAGAAGATATCAAAAATATAAATGAAAAATAATAAATTAATATTATTTAATGGAAAGAAGCGATCCATAAGGCCATCCGTACCCCAGGTTCACAACCTCTTGAACCCTCAGCGCCACATCAGCGCCACATCAACTTTCCACTTTGAACCCTCTTGAACCTTTTTGAACCCACAAATCCCGTACCCTAACATTTTGAACCTCTTGAACCCACATGCCACATCATCTAATTTTTTAATAAAAAATCATAACATTCATAAAAATAAAAATAAAATTACAAAATAAAATTAAAAATTACAAAATAAAATTAAAAATTACAAAATAAAATTCAAAATTCCCAATTATGTTTTTGTCCAATTCTCTTTTTTCTCCCCAAAGTAGCCTTCAAAGCAGCTCCCGTAAGGTGATCGTGCGGGGCAATGAAAAACTCGAAGTCTTTTTCATATAGCTTTTCCAACTCGATTTCACACTTTTGTTGTTCGACTTGCCACTTTTGTTGTTCGACTTGGCACTTGAATTCATGATGAGAGAATTTAGAGGATTGAAAGAATTAAGAGTGAAAAATGAATTGAGAGAACTTAGATGATTGAGAGAATTGGTATGAAAAATGGATGAGATTTGAGGTTGATTTATAGTGTTTAATATATAGCCCGAGCCCAATTAGGTTGATTTGAGCCCAATTAGGTTGATTTATAATGTTTGATATATAGCCGTTGGAATTAAAAATAAAATAAAATTTGAGAAAGTGTTCGGGTAGGAACGGGGTGGGGAACCCGCATGCCGAACCCGCAGGAACCCGCCGCCCCCTAACCCGGTTGCCGCCCAACCCGCTGGCCACCTGGCGTGAACTCGAGCTCGAGCCCGCTGGGGTACGGATGGCCTAATGGTGAACCTGTTCCATGTAAGCATAGACCTCTATGGTATATAAAAAAACAAAATGGTTTTTGCGTGTGACGTGGCCCTCATGGACATGCCCTTATATCTTTTATATCTATAAAAGCAACAACCCCAACCTATGACGTGGCATACTCCTAAACCAGGATTCCTCTAAAACATTTTCTCAGTTTTTGTATTTTATTAAATCAGTTATATCTTAAAAGACACTTATACACATATACAACTCTTTTAACTCTATTTTAAAGTCGGTCATTTCAGTAATTTAACATCTTCCTTCCTCCCCTATCTCATTCTATTCGGCTTCCCTTTCTCACCCTTCTATCCGTTTTCAATCGTCGCACTAAATCCTCCGATGAAGACCATCTCCATCTACATCGACTGTGTCTGCATCCGATTAAGAGCATGAGATCCCAGAACAAGTAATCAATCAATATAAACATCAAAGGAAGCCATCTCTATATTCAATAATCTTCAAGTAGCTCACAATACAATGAAGAACAAATACTTGTGTGTGTGGCTAGTGTGTGTGAGAATGACCTAAATCCCAAAAGGGAAAATAGCAAACTATATATACCTAGGGTATAGAATAGCATAATTACAAATATAGTCCCTCTACATGGTACAATAACATTTTAAGCACTAACATTCTCCCCCTTTGTACCAATGTAGAGCAAAAGATTTAGACATCCACTGGTGTCACAATACGTTTACGGAGACCAAAGATGTGTTCGAATCGGCGCAGTTCCAGACGGTAGTCTTTCCGGTAAGAGATAGCTTTCAGCACTTGGTTGATCAGGTCCTTTTCTTTGTCAGTGAGCTTTACCAATCCATTGGCATCCAGACGAAGCCTGCTTTCTAGATGAACTGAGATGATCTTCAAGGTACCCTCACAGAACTTGTTCATTTCGATGACTCGCAAGAACTTTTTCGTTGAGTCAGGTTCAACATAAACAACCCCAAGTTCTGGTTTGCTTAGTACGGTGTAAGCGGGGAAACCTTCAATATCAGGTAGTTTTATGTTCGGTCTTTTCAGGTTCACACTCTCTTGAAAGGATTCCAGGCCTATCTGAAAGTCAGAAAGATAGGAGAACTTGAGAATGTTCTTCATAAAGTTCTTCACACTTCGGAAGGCAGCTTTGTATTGTATTCTGTTCTCAGGACTCTTTAGCTCTGGATGATCAACAAGAAGGTTGAAAAGACTCAGAAGATCGTTCAGCCTCAGACTCTTGAAATCAGCTTCAGAAAATACGCTTTCAGACCCATCTGATCTCAAGACGGTGAACTCTGGATAGAAGACATCAAACAACTTCTTAGATTCAACTTTTAGCACTTTCATAATCATGTTGTCTGATTTGACGGCTTCTGATCCTCTGTCTTTATGCTTCATAACGTACAGAAACTCGACTTTCTTCAGTGAAGGCCAGTCTTCAATTCCATACACCTTCTCCAAGTTGATCTTCTGAACATCCCGTACATATAGCTCTTTCCGTTTGGTCTCTAGATAAGGAGTCATGATTGCAACTCTTTCTCCAGTGGCCACGTACCTCGGTTCAACGTCGACTAAACTCTGAAATGTCTGGAGTTCTGCTTCAAGTACTTTATCTCTGATCTTCCCATCAGGTATAAACGGTGTTAGAGGAGCTAAAATACTTGAGCTTGGACCTGCAGATTCGACATTTGTTGGCATGGCCGGAACATCTTCTTCGGACTCTATATCCATATCCTGAACCCCAGTTTCTGTCTCAAATTCAAGTTCATCTAAAGCTTCAATCATCTCCTCTTTGATCTTGAAGTTTAGCTGTTCAGGTTCTTCATCTGAATCAATATCTATGATTTCGGTTCTATTGTCAACAGCCGCAGGCTTTTCAACCCCAGCTATGACATCAGCTAGAACTAATGTGTCTTCCACGTTCTCCATCACAGTTTCCGTACCACCTGTTTCCTTACCCTGATTCCCCTCTGGTTGGTCTGAGCCCTCAACATTTTCAGTGGCTGTTCCACTAGATTCACCAACTCATGTAGATCTCTTCTCCCCCTCATGTTGATCAGGCGGATCCTGATCATCATGTCTTCTTTACTGTGAGGTTTCAGCTTGAACACCACACCTTTCTTCAACAACTGATACCCGTGTGGCAAGAGCCTGATATCCAGTCAGTAGGGCGTTGGTCATATTTGTGATAGCATCAGTTAGCTTCTGATACTGTGTGTTTAGAGTAGCTAACCCATCTGAGGATGTTGAAGTTTGAGGTTGGGGTTGAGGTTGTGATTGTTGGCGTAGTAGAGAAACAAGATCTACTTCTTCAGCAGTGTTGGAATCGCCTTGGGCTAGAAGTCGGGCTAACAGCTCTGATTTGAGCTGGTCAGTTGGGATTTGGTGCAATGAAACTGGTGGAGTTCGTGGGTCGGGTTGTGTTTCAGTAGATTCTGCAATGCCTTTTCCTTTCACAGCTATGGATACATCTTGAGACAACTTTTTCATCTCTTCTTTCATTTCGGCAACATGAGCTTTATAAGAGTTGCTCAAGGACTTGATGGCTAGCTGCAAAAGAGGCACTGTTACAAGATTATTCGGTCCAATTGAGGACCGTACACGTTCAGCTTCTAGGGAACTAACACCCAGACCACTTAGGTTACTGGTTGACATAGCAGTCGAAGAGACTGTATGGCCTATGTTCAATGTTGGCATAGGGTTAACATTCATAGGTCTTCCGCCCGGTCCTCGTGAAGCACCAACGAATGGCGACGACACTCTGGGCGTTCCGGTTGGGACACGAAAGTCTCCAACTTGGTGTTGTACCGTCATCGGTGTCCTAGGAAAAGAAGTTGTTCCAAATGGTCCTAGACTCGATGTGCTTTGAAGGAATGGCGGTGGCCGGGGAGGGAGCCCACCTTTTTCAATACCAGCAGACACCGAGTGTGTCGCCGATAGAGTTTGTGCTAAATCCCCTGTGGAAATTGAAACATTAGTCTGTGAAGAGACCAATGAGTGGCTGAGTGGGGCTGTGCATTGCATGGCTGGGTCCACCATGGCTGTTTCAATACGCAACGGCGACGAACGCACATCGGTAGTAGATGTGGCTACCCGGCTAGTAACAGTTTGGGAAGGAACAATAGTTAAAACTTTATCTGTCCCTGTCACAGCTTCACTCAATTCTTTTCTCCCTCGTTCCTCACCACTACCTATCTGTTCTACTACTACTTCTTCTTCTACTTCTTCGTTTATGGTTGAAGGACCCGCAGCAGCAGTAGAAGTGTCGAGAAATCCGGTGTGCCGAGTCGACTCAGTATCCGAACTCACAACACGTAGCCTTTTGCCCATATGTCTCGGAATCAAGTTCACTAACGGGTCATGTCCTGAGTCGTCATCATCATCATCACCATTGGCAGTAAAGAAGGGTTCCATCACGTCGTCTTGATTGACTGCATCATCATCAGGAGATGATGCAGCGGCATAAGCTTCACCCCAATTTACATCAGCATCAGAGACATTAACTGGAGGAATTTGAGGTGGTGATTGAGCTGGTCGCGAAGAGGATGCATGACCAACAGTCCGTAATCTTCTCCCAACACTCTTTCTTTTAGTTCTTCTCACCCCTCGTTGTTCAGGAACACCCCCTTGTTCCTGAACCCCCTCGACTCTTAGACCCTCACCTCCTAAAGGAATTGCATCGTGGGTAGGTCCCTCCGGCTCTGGCTGGACCGGCAATGCATTATCTATCCTATACTGCCTAACTACCCTGGACTGTTGGTCAGCATAAGCAAGTAAGTCTTCTCGTAGAACGGCAGTATGAGCAAAATTCATCGCCTTGGGCATTCTTAGAACGTGCATGTACTGGCTCGGCCCTCGGGGATGTTGCTCTCGGCGTGGGATCTCGTCGTTGTCTGTTATGGCTTGATGTATCAAGATCTGGAAGAACCGCTGAAATGGGACGAAGTTACGTCTCATCTTCGGTTTTAGCTTATCGGCAGCAAGTTCAATCATTTCATTCCAGATCAAGACAGCATAGTCGATGTTGTGGTTAAAGACGAACGCGTGGAACATGCGTAGAGTTGCTAGGTTGGTCTTATCTAACCCAGTATGCTTTGACGTCATACATCTGTTGAAGATTGAGCATATCGAATAGTAGAGTGGCGGTAGGAAGTTACGTCTGAACGTTGAAGATCCAGTCAGTGGAAGATTGGGTGGAGGTTGATAACCCAGACTTCGAATGTCCTCAAGAAGCTGAGATTCAGGAATCGGATCCTGAATATTTTCACTGGGTAGGTTTAGAGATCGTCTAAGTCCCTGAAGAGTGAATCGGACATCGAAGTGGTCTAGCTTAGCTGTAAACTTTGGTACTCGGTCTGTTGGTCGGTATGTTAAGGTACTCCAGAACTGTTTGAGGTAAATCGCGGGCACGAGCTCGACCTTCGTCAATGCAGTCAGTACCGGATGACGACTGATAATTTCAGTGATGATTGGATGTTCGAAACGAACTACAAGATCTAGATGATGGTTGTTGTCTAGAAATTGCACAGTCGGGCTCGTTGACGGATAAATCTCCTCGTCTAGATCATGTGCGTTCACTGACGGAAGTGACGAACGATGCGAACGGATAATGGCATTATCATCCGAAGCATAGTCATCTTGATCAGCCATCTGGAATAGTACACAGTTAAGAATCGGATCAAAACCGAGTTTGCCTTGAAACTTTTTTTTTTTCCAAAAAATTTTCTAAGTGTTGGCTAAGTCGCAATCAACTAAAAAAGGCATGTCACAGACCACTGCGACATCGCAACGGGAAGAGAATGAGACCAGGTGAAGTCGCAATGCAAGATTGCGATTTGGTCCTCAAGTCGCAATGAACGATTGCGACTTGGATGAATAAGTGACCACTGCGACTCGGATGAATGTTTGAATGTGTGACCACTGCGACTTGCTTGAATACTTGAATACATGTTGACTGCGACTTGGTTGAACACAGAAAAAACCTAAGTGTTCAAGCCCTAAAAAACTTGTTTTTCGCTCTAAAAGTGTTAAAACCACTACCACTAGACTCGAAATACGTTCGAAAGTAAACCCTAATCGACTAAAAACCCTAACTAACAACAACAGATGTACTTTAGGCTGAATTAAGCAAACCGAACCTAAAACCCTAAACATGAGCATAGCATACGAATTAATGGAAGAAAAATGATGAGAATCGAGATGTATTACCTCGATGAAGATGTGAAATGAATCCACGAATCAGAAACTCGAATTTGCACTTTGAATCGAAGATAGATGAGAGAGATTTCGAGAGGGTTTAAGGATATTTTGAAAGAAAAAAAAAGGTCAAAGTCGCAATATATATACGATTTTTCAAACTGAGTGACACGTGGCACAATCTGATTGGTCCAAAGATTTGACCAGCCACGTGTCATCAAGTCGCAATGAACAAATCACGAGATGATAGTATTTGAAGTCGCAATAGACCATTGCGATTTGCACTGTTCATCTTACCAAGTCGCAATAGGCTATTGCGATTCGGTACTGTTCACATGGTCAAGTCGCAATACACTGTTGCGATTTACGCTGTTCACATTGTCAAGTCGCAATCCAAGGTTGCGATTTGCACTGTTCACATTGTCAAGTCGCAATCCAAGGTTGCGATTTGCACTGTTCACATTATCAAGTCGCAATCCAAGGTTGCGACTTGGTACTGTTCATGCACAGAAATCGCAGTGTACGGTTGCGATTTGGAAAATTTTAAGCCCATTGAGATATCGCAATAGAAGGCTGCGATTCTCACTGTTCACATGTGAAATCGCAAGTGTGAGTTGCGATTTTAATAAAATTTTGACATTTTTCAGTTAACAAAAGAAATATTTTATCACATTGGAAGATGTCCAACTTCCAATTGATTAGCCACGCAAGGTATTAAAACATTTTCACTCCCCCTTAAGTGATGCAAGTAAGCTTTAGAAAAATGATTTTCATCATCTAAGGGTTTGTGTTTGAAAAACAGATTAGAGAACATACCTTGTGATCTTCAAGTAAGGAGCACAGGAAATCAACACTTACAAGCTTAGTCAGAAATGCACACTCCCCCTATTCTTGTGCATACTACTTAGTTTGTACTCCCCCTGAGACTATGAACACACCTCATGCAGGCATAGATATCATAACAAGAAATAGAAAGTAATAAAGAGAATAAACAATGAAAAACAACAAAGACATGAAAATAAAATATCTTATATTGAGAGTAGAATGAGATGAAAATTTGTATGTATCAGTCTAGATAGAGATAACTAGAGTGAACTACACATATTTCCATCCATTAAGTGATCAATATAGAATATTAAACTTTCATGTTCAACATGCCGAGCTTGGATACTAAGAAATTAAATCGCTTTTCATCCAAGGCTTTCGTAAAGAGATCGGCAAGTTGAAACTCAGTTGTAACAAAGTATAATTCAATTGTACCTTTTTCAACATGATGTTTGATGAAATGATACCTGATGTCTATGTGTTTGGTCTTTGTATGTTGGACCGGGTTAGCTGATATTGCAATTGCACTCTTGCTATCACAGTAAATGGGGATCTTCTCATACTTGAAATCATAGTCAGACAGTTGAGTCTTCATCCACATAACTTGTGAACAACAACTGGCAGCGGCCACATATTCTGCCTCCGCAGTTGATGTTGAAACACAGTTCTGTTTCCTCGAGGACCAACTTACTAGTTTATCACCCAAAAACTGGACATGACCAGATGTGCTCTTCCGGTCTAGCATACTACCTCCATGATCCGCATCAGAATATGCAGTGAGTTCAAATCCTGTTCCCTTCGGATACCACAGACCAAGGTACGGTGTCCCCTTCAAATAACGAAAGATTCTTTTAACAGCACTCTGATGTGATACCTTTGGTTGTGCCTGAAATCTTGCACAGAGACATGTTGCAAACATTATATCTGGACGACTTGCCGTCAGGTACATTAATGAACCTATCATTCCTCGGTAATTCTTAACATCTACATCTTCACCAAATGGATCCGGACCTATTTTAGATCCAGGAGCCATAGGTGTACCAATAGAGGTACAGTTTTCCATCTTAAATTTCTTCAAGATGTCAAACACATACTTCGACTGGTTGATGAAGATACCTGTTGAGAATTGCTTGACTTGTAATCCAAGAAAGAAATTAATCTCTCCCATCATACTCATCTGGAATCTGGTCATCATTATACCCGAGAACCAAGTACACAATCCAGGGTCAGTTGAACCAAATATAATATCATCAACGTAAATTTGTACTAGAAGGATCTCACCATTTTCATGCAGAGTGAAGAGAGTTGTGTCGATTTTACCTTTTCGAAAGCCAGCACCAAGTATGTAGGTAAATAATATTTCATACCAGGCGCGAGGGGCTTGCTTTAGACCATAGAGAGCTTTGTCAAGAATGTAGACGTGATCTGGTTTATCTTTGTCCACAAAGCCCTCCGGTTGAGAAACATATACTTCTTCTTTCAATACACCGTTCAGGAAAGCAGTCTTCACGTCCATTTGATAGACAGTGAAGTTTCTGAAAGCGGCAAATGCAAGAAACATCCGAATTGCCTCTAAACGAGCCACCGGTGCATACGTCTCATCGTAGTCGATTCCCTCTTGTTGCCTATACCCTTTGGCTACAAGGCGTGCTTTATTTCTCACAACAATCCCATCTTTATCTTTCTTATTCTTTAGGACCCACTTGGTACCAAATACCGTTTTACCTTTGGGTCTAGGAACTAAACGCCACACGTTCAATGCTTCAAACGAATTTAGCTCATCTTGCATGGCAATGATCCAATCCGGATCTTCTAAGGCTTGTCGAACTGTTGTGGGCTCAACTTGACTTAGAAAGAGCGCGTAAAGGACTTCATTAGCCGTTGCAGATCTTGTCTTCACAGGTTCGGAGACGTCACCAATGACTTGTTCAATGGGGTGACTCTTAGTCCATCTTGAAGCATGAGGATGAACAACTATAGCACCATAGTTGGGATCCACTAAGGTAGGATCTTTATCAAAGTTCAACTCTATTGTCAAGGTAGGTTCCGGTTGTCGGGCGGGTTCATTGACAGAAGTGTCAACAGTAACTGCCTCCGGTTCTGCTTCAGAAGATGACTCATGTTGAGTTGCAGAATCCTCACCATTGGCGTTAGAAGTTGTACCTGATGAAGAAGCACCATTCGTGGATACATGTTGTGTTGCTTGTGGAGATGCCATATGCGTGTTACTTGTAGACGAAGCAGGAGTTGTTGCACCAGATGAAGGAGTAGTCAGTTCCGGTGTAGGCCCTGAAAATGTAGCATTAGCTGGTGGTGTGGCAATATTGCTCCTGTTAGATATAGATGAAGTAGGTTTATTACTACCGAAAAAATCATCATAAAAATATTCAAACAACAAATCAAGATCATTAGGTTTAGAGTTAGAAGTAGATGCATGATCCTTGTTTGAAGATCTAGTCACCATAGGACAAATTTGTCCAGATGCTAGTATTCCAGATATTGCGGGTTCTGTACTATTTTGCACAGAAGCCAAGTCTTCAGTTTCATCAAATCTGACATTTACGCTTTCCTTCACAGTTCTAGACGATTTAAAATAGACTCTGTATGCTTTTGATGTGAGCGAGTATCCGATGAAAATGCCCTTAATACCCTTTGGACTGAATTTGTTCAAGTTGTCCTTGTCGTTCAGCACAACACACCTGCATCCAAACACACGAAAGTAGTGTATCACAGGTTTTCTATTATTAATCAGTTCATATGGAGTTTTACCAAACCGACGATGGATAATAGAACGGTTTTGTGTATAACATGCCGTAGCAACAGCTTCAGCCCACAAGAACAGAGGTAGATCAACATAAGACAGCATCGTTCTGGCAGCTTCAACAAGTGTGCGGTTTCGTCTTTCAATGACTCCGTTCTGCTGAGGAGTTCTAGCCGCAGAATACTGATGAGATATTCCTAATGATTTAAAGAAATCATCAAGAGTCTTGTTCTTGAATTTTGTCCCGTTGTCTGACCTAACAGTCTGAACTGATTGTTGACGGTTCACTTGAAGTTGCTTGATTAACGAGATGATCAAGTCAGGTGTTTCGTCTTTTGATCGAAGAAACTTGACCCAAGTATATCTCGAATAATCATCGACAATCACTAACACGTATCGTTTGGCACTGACACTCTGAGTCTTCATCGGACCACAGAGATCCATATGAAGGATTTCTAAAGGTTTGTGTGTGATGGGTTCGGGTTTCGGTGGATGAGGAGCTCCTTTATCTTCCCCTTCTCACAAGCCATACAGAAGTTGTCTTTCTCAAACTGCAAAACTGGTAGACCTATAACTAAATCACCCAACGTTAGCTTTTGAATGTAACGAAAGTTGAGATGAGATAGTCGTCTATGCCATAACCAACTCTTTTCCATAGTTGCCTTAGTCAACAGACACACGTCATTCTTCGGCTTAACCTTTGATAGATCAATAGTGTAAAGATTTGATTTTCGCGAACCAACTAGAATTTCATTTCCTCCATCGGTTAGAATTGCACACCGAGTCTTCTTGAAATGGACTTCTAGGTCTTTATTACAAAACTGACCTATACTAAATAAGTTATGCCCTAAGCCTTCAACATAATTCACTTTAGTTATTCTGACGTTGTCGGCCACAATATCTCCATAACCCATGATTGGAGCGTAATGATCATTTCCAAACTTAACTTTCCCTCCATCGTGTTTCACAAAATTGCTCAACAGCTCCTTCCTTCCTGTCATGTGTTTTGAGCAACCAGAATCCAAATACCACACATGACGGAGCTGCAAAATGGGATTTAAACAGTTTTAGGTACCCACTGCCAATTGGGTCCTTTCGGGTTAGGAGAATTAACCTTTTTCTTTGAATTGTAGTGGTTATAATATCTATTTGAATAAAAACGGTTTGAACCATAGAAGTTATAACCAAACCACGAAGAATAATCAGACTTGCAGATAAAATCATCTACACCACAAGAAGAGCAACAAATTTGATCATGTGCTAAATTAATCAGTTGTTGCATAGAAGAAATCTTGTACGGAATTACAAGTTTTTGTTTGTTTGAAGCAACACGATTACTAACATTAGAAACAAAAGTGTTTTTCTTGGAATTAAAAGCAACAGTAGATGATTTTCTCTGGGCCACATCATGTGTGAACTCCTTTATTCTCCACTCAACCCGCGAGTTGTTTCTTAAATTACGATCTGAAATGGAATCAAGATAAGAATCGTAAGCGTAGGAATTTTGAACTTTAGAAGATTTAGATTTGCGCTTATTTATCTTCTTTTTCTTTTTCTTTTTCTCAACGGTTTTAGAAGATTCCCCCTCGAAGAAATTCTCCTTGGGTTTCTCTTCCTTGACTAAAAAGTCAGAATGATCTGGAAGTTTTGCACTAAAGTCAAAATTAACATCCTTTCGTTGAGCTTGCTTATCCTTCCTTTTGCAAGGAGTGTCAATAACATGATCAACTTTAATATCATTGGAGGAGGAGTTATGAGAGAAGTCACAAGAATTTACATTAACAGTTTGTTCCTCAATCTCAATGGGACCAAAATCATCCAAGTCATTTGCCATCATGCTTCTGTTATTAGTATTTCCTATGAAGGCTTTGCATGAGGAAGCATCTGAATCAGAGGAAGCTTTGCTAGCAAACTCTGTCATAGCTTCAGTGGATAAACTTGTCAAATTTCCCATCAGTCTTGAGATTTCATTTTGAAAGTATTCTTTATTAGACTCAAGATCATTTCTCTCTTTGATCAAAATGTTTTCTAAATCAGTTATTTTCTTTATAAGAAAAACATTTTCAGTTTCAAAAGATGTTCTTTCGAATCTAAATCTCTCTCTTTCTTTCTCAATATTTTCTTTTTCAAGAAATAACTTTTTCTGAAAATCAGAGACTTGTTGTGAGAGATTCAAACATCTAAGTTCAAGAGATTTCTTTTTTCTAAGGTTTTTGAAGACGAAACAGAAACAACCTTTTCAGATTTGTCATTCATGGTATTTATCAAAACAGTTAACATCACTTCCTTTTCGATATCAAAAGCAAGTTGATCGTCATTTCTGACTTCTTCAATTTTGCTTTTAATATTCAATTCAAGATCGACAAGCTTCTGTTCAAGCACCAAGGGAGGATAATATATTTTTCCATCAGAAACGGGTTTTGATACAGTTCCCTTTGGTGGCTGAACAATATAGCTGTCAAAATAGTCATTAGGCAAGGTTTTCTTATCTTGCATTGCCTTCCTATTTGCCTGATCATAAATATAAGGAAGTTGTATGGTTACAGTTGTCTTTCTTTTAACTTCTTCCTCAACTCCTTGTTCCTCCTCATTAAGCCATTTAATCTTGAATTTAGGATCTTTTAGAAACTTAAGCCATCGAAACTTGTATAAACAAGGTGCCTTTTTCAAAGCACTCTCCAAATAATGAGGATTGTCATATCCCAAACCCCATTTTGAATTGTAATATCTGAAATTCTTTGGCGTGTTTAGAAAAATGGTTTGTTCAGATTGACCAAGTTTATACAGTTTTGCTTCTAGATCACTTGCCTTTTCAGACAATTCGTTATTAATATCTTTGTAAGAACGCAACATTTGTTCAAGTTCATTCTTCCTATTTTCAGCAATTCTTACATTTTCTCCCATTTCATCCATTTTTCTTCGGAAATAAGTACGGGATTTTTCGATTTCAACTCGTTCAATTTCCAAATCATCATTTAACTTTTTATGGTCAATGATTGTTTGTCTTTGAAGTTCAATTATTTTATGTGCCTTATTGAGTTTCTCGCTTTGTTCATCAAGTTTTAATTGAAAAACTTTAAACTGATTACCAAAATGATTAATAGTGCAGAGATCTACCTCGTCTGTCACAGGCGCCGCACCAGCCTCTGAATCCTCATCATCTCTGCTCATCAAGCACATCCTAGCAAAAGCAGTCGTATCTTCCTCTCCTTCATCATCTGTCTGGTCCAACCAATACTCTTCCTCCACTGGAAGCTCAATTCCTGACTCTTTCTGTTCAGCTAACAATGCCTTCTGCTTGTAGTAGTCAGAATTCTTTACTTTTGGTTTCCAGCAGTCTTTGGAGAAGTGACCGGTCTTCCCACAGTTGTAGCACTTTTGCTCTTCATCCTTTTTATCACCATACTTCTTCACCTCCGGCCTTTTACCATCTTCCCTATGATCATCAAACTTCTTTGACTCAATCCGATTCTTGTGTTCAAAGTTTTTAGAACCAGATGAGTAACGTTGGTTATTTGATCCAGGAGTTTTTACAAATCTGTGTTGAAAGGCCTTGGAAAGAAGTATCATAGCCTGCCTTAAGCTTTCTGCTTCATCCAAGTCAGCTTGGTCTAACTTATATTCTTCTCTCTGAACACTCTTGCCCTTAGCTTTTCTTGACAACAATGCTAACGGTTCACTTTCAAGTTCATCTTCTTCTGCCTTATTCTCAGACCCCACCATTTTCTTTTCCTTCTTACCATTCTTCTTATTCTGCATCAACTTCTTCCTTTTCAGCTCAGCATCATCTTCATCTTGCTTTAAGGTTTCAAACATTTGTTGTAACGGAAGAGAATCCAGTTGAGAATTCTGTTTCATTATGTGAGCATACTTCTTCCACTCGGGCTGAAGCACGTTCAAGAACTTCACATTAGTCTCCATGATGGATTTTGATACTTTGTAAATGTTGAGATCATTTAGGATAGTTGTGAAACGATCATATGCTTTATCTAAACTTTCACCCTCCTTTTGCTTGAAATTCTCATACGTATTGAAAACATTTGAGATTCTCAGCTGGTTTTCCACTTCTGACCATTTGTATAATTTGATAAGTTCATCAAACATACCTTTACCTGTTTCACTCAAACTGTCAACCTTTCGATATATGTCGTTGGTTAAGGCTTGCATAACCAATGACCTAGCAGCTTTATCGGCTTTGTATCTCAACAAATTGTTACCCGTGTAGTCCTTTGGCTGAATAACTAAGTTGTTACCATCTGGGTCGTCTTCACGAACCTCTCCTAGAACCCCGTTTATCAAGGATTCATGGATAAGAGCTCCATTTTCTTGTCTTTCAACGTAGTCAAGGAATCTGTCTTTCCAAATCTTAAAGTCTTTCGGGAAAAGAACTGGTGGTTTGTCCTTTGAACCAATAGTTAACATATCTCTGGCAGTCATTTTGGATTACTTGTTGTTGATCGTTAAAAATCTGATTAGGAGTAACTTTTAAATTTTCAAGTTCAAGTCTCAACGCACTTAAAGTCGCAATGGGTTTGAAGTCGCAATGCAAATGAAGTCGCAATGCTTGAAGTCGCAACAGTTGGAATCGCAATAGATGAAGTCGCAATAATTGGAATCGCAACAGATGAAGTCGCAATAATTGGAATCGCAACACTTGGAATCGCAGTGAAATGGAATCGCAACAATTGAAGTCGCAATAGAAGATTGCGATTCGGTACTGTTCACGGGTTACTTGACTGCGATTCGGGAATGAAGTCGCAATAGGTCACTGCGACTTGGTACTGTTCACACAATGCTCACTGCGATTTCGATGAATATTCGACGATTGCGATTTCGATGAAGATCCTGATTGCGATTTCGATGAATATTCGACGATTGCGATTTCGATGAAGATCCTGATTGCGATTTCGATGAATATCCTGATTGCGATGAATATCCTGATTGCGATTTCGATGAATATTCAAAAAATTCGGGAGTTGATTCTTCAATAATGCTCCAAATGATCTGAAAACTGGTAGGTAAGGTCGAAATACGATTCTGGACAGGTTTACTACTTCAAGTTTTGTCCAAAAACCACTAGAACAGTGACTTTCGATCCAAAACAGAGTGCAGTAATATAAAAGTGCGAAAAAGAAGAAAACAATCCAATCTGAGCTTCGATCCTTGCGTTTTTGCGGAATAAAACACACATGACTATCCTAGAAACAACCCTTGATTAATTCCAATCCATTAGAAGAACTCTAATGGCTAAAATCAATCAAAAATTGAAGAAAAATGAAGAACACTCAAAAATGGAAATATTTCGCTCAAAACCTAATCAAATCAATGATTTACAAGCTCTGATACCAATTGAGATCCCAGAACAAGTAATCAATCAATATAAACATCAAAGGAAGCCATCTCTATATTCAATAATCTTCAAGTAGCTCACAATACAATGAAGAACAAATACTTGTGTGTGTGGCTAGTGTGTGTGAGAATGACCTAAATCCCAAAAGGGAAAATAGCAAACTATATATACCTAGGGTATAGAATAGCATAATTACAAATATAGTCCCTCTACATGGTACAATAACATTTTAAGCACTAACAGAGCATCTACGTCTTCCGGATACGCCGTCTCATCTCCCCATCTGTTCTTCTTATGTGATTATAGGTTTAGGGTTTCTTTTGTGCTCGATCATGTAAGAAGATTTCTACTTCTCTTCTCTTTTTAATTTATTTCTTCTTGCTGCTTATAAATATGTTGGTGTCTCTATAAATTGAGAAAATAGATTTATAAATGTTTGTAGAAAAGAAATGGTGAGAACAGGGGATTTTGTTGTTAATGTTTGTAGAAAGAAATGGTGTTTGGGATAAGGGAAAAAGGGGGAAACATATTTTTCTTGGTTTTTTTCTTCTTTCTAATCTGTTGTTTCATTTTTGTTTGATTCTGATTTTAAAAATGGTGTAAAATTGGTAGGTGGGGGCAATAGTAAACAGGAAGAATGACGTATGTATTGGTGACTGGGGGTGTTGTTAGTGGACTTGGCAAAGGAGTGACTGCTAGCGGTATTGGTCTTCATCTTCAGGCTTGCGGTCTTCGTGTCAATTCCATCAAAATTGGTTTGTTTCTACCGCCTTTTTCAATTGTAACCATGTTATCCCCAATTTGTAATTGACAATTTCTTACACCCTTTTCTATGCAGATTCAAAGAAAAGATTATTGTTCATCTTTCCCATGAAATATATATATAAATATATATATATATATATATAACCTATAGCATGAAGATTTGTCAAGAAAGGAAGTGTTTCAATTTAGTTAAACACATGACTTTAGTAAATTCTAGCTTTTCCAATGGGATTATATATATATATATCCTACAGCATGAAGATTTGTCAAGAAAGGAAGTGCTGCAATTTCACCCAATAAAAATGTGCAAAAATAAAAAACTCCCATTATTTTTCCCCACTTGATAAGTGGATAACTTAGATTAATGGCATGGTTTGTTTATGTATCTATTCATCCTCTTTTTGTTATTTGTTTCGTTATTGTTAATTGAGAAAGAAGCACTCTTTGTGGGTTGGTGTTGAATTCTCCAAAAAAGGCATGGACTGAATCCAATCACCAATGTGGCTGATCGACATGTATTGATGTACAGAAATAGAGGCATTTGCTTGACTTTCTACCTCCGTGCAATAATTTGGAGTTGATTGTATTGATAGTGTTGTAGATTGATCAGACTATATAACATTGGTTTTCTTCTTTGTATTGATAGTGTTGTCATTTTGATCAGACTATATAACATTTGTTTTCTTCTTTTATGATAATTGTTGTTTCATGGGCTTTGAGTTTAAAAGGTGGAACATCACACGAACTCAGGATTTAAGAGGAGACTTTGAGGTATCAGGTAATGTTTCTTAGAAATGAAAATTTAATTTTGATGGGGATGAACATGGGTGGTATGGGTATTCACTAATAAGGGGTATAATGTAGGCCAATTGTCTATGGGATATAATGTTTGTTTAGGTAGGAAGATACACGTGAAAAAATCCCCTCTAAACTTTAAACATAGTCACGTCTTTAGCAAAAGAAGCACTGAAGCAACCTCATATTTCATACAAGACTAGAAGTAAATATGTTACAAACAATTATTTATCAAACTGTCGATTGTCGTTGTTGTGGGTAGTTTTCCAGCGTTATCCCTTTTCAAGGGCCAATATATTGAATTGCATATCAAACTGTCGATTGTCGTTGTTGGGTGATGCAGTTGATTTGGATTTTTGAAGATGTAATTCAAAGTGAAGAAGTCGAAAACTACACGGGAAGGCAAAACTGCAGTCGAAAACTACCGAGAAGGCAAAGCTGCAGGTAAAGTTGATATTTATTTAGCATGGATTCCTTTGCGTTTATTAGCTCCCTGCTTTCTAGCTAAGGTTCTTTTAATTTTATAATACATGATTTATGTATCTATTCATCCTCTTTTTGTTATTTGTTTAGTTAATGTTAATTGAGAAAGAAGCACTCTTTGTGGGTTGGTGTTGAATTCTCCAAAAAAGGCATGGGCTGAATCCAATCACCAATGTGGTTGATCGACATGTATTGATGTACAGAAATAGAGGCATTTGCTTCAAATGAAAATTTCAACACAGGTACGAGTTTATTTTTAACCCAAAAGCTTTTCAGTGAAATAGTAGTTATTAATATTTTATATTTTGTAACAGTAAATAAGTGATTGAACATATAACATTGTTGATCATACTTGAATGGTGATCAAATTGTATACTTGCTGTTAATTCATGGAAACAACTGCACTTTCTAAATGGGAGAGTACGTGATGCTATTTTTGTGTGAGATATGTTGGTTTGGTTTATTTTACCGTACTTGCTGCTGTTGTTAATAAAAATCTTATGAATGTCATGTTTTGGTCCTAATTAAACATTATAATCAACCACGGGGTTGTTTATCAAAACACTTACCAGCAAGATTCACCACTCTCACTTGCCTTTTCAGGTAACCAAATGAGTCTTATCAGAAATGCATATTGTTTTTATTTTTACTAAATAGAAATTATTGATTCATGTGTTCTTTATCTGTTAACTTCCTTGGTTTGTACATTCCAACACACGTATTTACATGTCTAGAATTCCATTTTATGGCCACATTTCACATTATACGGTACTAATTATCAACACATATTTAAACACTGGTGTTCACACATGGTCAGTTGTATGTTGCTGTGTCTCGAGTCACATCACGTGAAGGGCTTACCATACTTAATGACGATGAAGATATGGAAGACCGAAAATACATAAAAAATATCGTTTATCATGAAATTTTTAGCAACATCTTACCCTCCCACATTTGACTCAAGGTAATATTTCTTGATTATATTCGAACATACAATTGTTGTTATTAGTGAATTTTATTAACATAAATAGTTAAATATTTGTCTATACTAATCTCCATTTTAATTTTAAACCAATAACCCACATTTTTCTCGCCTCTATTCTCACAAAAAAACAATAAATAAAAACACTTTCATCTATAAAATTAAAAATTGGGATTGAAATGTTGTCGACATCTAGACTGGAAAACTTTGATATCAGGATTAATTCTATTGCAAACTTACACCTAACATTATGCATACATAAATATGTGACATAGTTCTTGCATTTCAGCTTAGAGATGTCATGTTCACAAAAAAGGGTTCCAATAAACATCAAGTGATTAAGGTAATGCTTACATCATATCTCATTATCTTCTCATTTTAGTTATATGGTGCCCATTTTTAAGCAAGTCAAGCTCCAATGGGTACTTGGAACATAAAACATGCAAATTCAAACCGAAAACAAACTTTTGGACATAAATTCATGAAGAGAGGTGTTCGAAGTTCAGGTGCATGGATTAAAATGAGGATATTATTCTTGATGCCTTCAAAACATTCCTCATATGAATCTAATTGTCACTGTTCCGAAGGTAAATAAATATTATTTTTCTATTTGGTTATTAAATTTGAAATTTGTTGATTTTACTTAGTGTAACTATTCAATTATGGTATATGCATCTTATCTAAAATCATTTCATTTTATCAATCTTTGCAGAACCAAAACCACATGTTCGACTTTCTTTTGCAAGCCTCTTTAGTTGATAAGCCCTTCCGTTTCTACGTTTTGAACGCATGTTCGTAATTTGTGGATGACTTCTATATGCGAGAGTGCAAGTTAGAGTTCAATGGTTCATGAAATGCAACTAACCATTTTGTTTCTTCACGTTATTACTTATATACATTGCATACTAAAAGTTTTCGATATTTAATAGAAATTACATACTTTGAATGACTCAAAAGATACTCTTATTTTATTTCACATTATATTGTGGTCCTCATAGAACTTTCTCGCCACCGCGCGAGCGCGGTGCTACACACTAGATTATGGAAATTAATGGCAGACATGGAAATAAAAGCTAATGTCTTTTGACACATTTTTTTAGTCTTTTGATGGTGAGACAGTGGACAAATGTATACATATACCACACACACAGACACCACTGACACACCACTCTTTTTCCTTGGGATTTGGTGGGAATCAAGCCACGTGGCCTTTCATGCCTAAGGCCATGAGTACCCGTACCCTTTGAACCCTTGTCATCTCAGCGCCACATCAGTTTTTCTCTCTTATCCAATCCTTACCCAAAAGTGGAGTACCAGTATCCTTTTGAACCCTTGCCACCTCATCCTTTTTAATTTATTTATTTATACATTTAATTATTTAACAAAATAAAAATATTTATATATTTTTTAATAAATAAAAATAAGATAAATAATAAAAATAAAAATTCATATCATTCGTTCGAATAGTTGCCTGCTCATTATGAACCGCCGTCTAAACATATCCGGTGTATAAACCGGGTTGTTGCCAAAGTAGTCCCGCAAAAGCCGCTCGTTTGCAGCTACCCGACCTCTTTCTATGTTCCCGGCCCTCGGTTCTCTTCGTGACGATGAGGCGGTGCTACCATAAATTAAATTTGCAGTTTCTCGAACCAACCCTACAAAAATTTCCCTAGAATGATTCAAGTACTCGTCGGTGTCTATGGATGATGATGATGCGGTCGATGAAGCGGGTTGTGGCGAATCCATATTGTGGAAGAAGATATTGAATTTGAGAGAATTTGGTGTGAAAATAAGATGTTTGGATTAATATATATAGTGTGATTAATTTGAAAAAAAATAAAAAAAATGTAAAAAAAACTAGCCGTTCAACGGCATTTTTTTCAAAAAATTTTAAAAAAATTTTAAAAAATAAAATAAAATGGCAACGGGTATGCGGGTTGGGGAACCCGGGAGTTGAACCCGCATGAACCCGCCTCACCCCCGTATCGGAACCCGCCGGAACCCGGGCCTTACCCGCGCCTTACCCGAGCACCGCTACACATGGCCTAATGCCTTCCTCTTTCTTTTCTTTCAATATACATACATGACCCTTGTCCCACTCATACTATTTTTACAAGGGTGTTACTATGCATACCCCTGCCATATTTCATACCCCCTCCACTCACAAACCCAATTCAAATTACATATTTACATTTTACACCCTTATACTTAATTAATTAATTTACTTTATACCTTTTACTTTTACAAATTTTCATTTTACACCTTCATCATATTAACACATAAAATCGTATATTAGCTAAAAATACGTTAAAAAATACGTTTTAATTTTAACAAATTACACCATTATAATGGTCTCTTCGATACGTTCGAAATGAGACCAATATTGAATTTTTTTGATTTAATTATTTTATTATATATCATATATACTACATAAAAATATTTTTTATATTTACAAAATCATACTCTTATAGTTAATTATTTAATTTATGGTACTTCTCTTACCGTTCTAACTTATTAAGTTAAAAATGTATACATAAGTACATGACTTTACTGTAATAGCTTTTAGGAGAGTTAGGTCAGTTTGGCTTGGGGTTAACCCGTTATCAATCCAATATATGCGGGTTGGTGAAAAATAGTATCGATAAACTGTTAGTGCTTAAAATGTTATTGTACCATGTAGAGGGACTATATTTGTAATTATGCTATTCTATACCCTAGGTATATATAGTTTGCTATTTTCCCTTTTGGGAATTAGGTCATTCTCACACACACTAGCCACACACACAAGTAATTGTTCTTCATTGTATTGTGAGCTATTTGGAGATTATTGAATATAGAGATGGCTTCCTTTGATGTTTCTATTGATTGATTACTTGTTCTGGGATCACAATTGGTATCAGAGCTTGTAAATCTTTGATTTGATTAGGTTTGAGTGAAATATTTCTTATTTTTTTTAGTGTTCTTCATCTTTCTTCAATTTTTTGATTGATTTTAGCCATTAGAGTTTATCTAATGGATTGGAATTGATCAAGGGTTGTTTCTAGGATAGTTCTGTGTGTTTTATTCCGCAAAAACATCAGGATCGAAGCTCAGATTGGATAGTTTTTCTCATTTTCGTACCTTAACTTTCTGCACACTGTTTTGGATCGAAAACCCATTTTCTGTTGGTTTTTGGTTAAAACTTGAAGTTCTAAAGTTGCTCAGAATAGCCTCGCGAACCTACCCACCAAATTTCAGCTTTATCCGATCTGTTTTGAAGATTCGACCTTGAATCTTCATACAAATCGCAATCCACTAACCTTCATCATTGTCGCAATCGTCTATTGCGACTTGGCTCCCAAATCGCAATCGCCTATTGCGACTTACCCCCAAATCGTAATCCATTACACTTTGAATAGTATCAAATCACAACCTTCAATTGTGACTTCGGGTATTGCGACTTCGGGTATTGCGACTTCGGGTATTGCGACTTCGGGTATTGCGACTTCAGGTTATTGCGACTTCGGTTATCGCGACTTCAGGTTATTGCGACTTCGGTTATCGCGACTTCAGGTTATTGAGACTTCAGGTTATTGCGACTTCAACTGTTGCGACTTCAGTGTTGCGACTTGGTTTGGGTTGCGACTTTAAGTGTGTTGAGACATAAACTTGAAACTTTAAAAGTAACTCCTAATCAGATTAATCAGATTTTTTTAACGATCAACAACAAGTAATCCAAAATGACTGCCAGAGATATGTTGACTATTGGTTCAAAAGATAAACCACCTGTTCTTTTCCCGAAAGACTTTAAAATTTGGAAAGACAGATTTCTTGACTACGTTGAACGACAAGAAAATGGAGCTCTTATCCATGAATCCTTGATAAACGGGGTTCTAGGAGAGGTTCGTGAAGACGACCCAGATGGTAACAACTTAGTTATTCAGCCAAAGGACTACACGGGTAACAATTTGTTGAGATACAAAGCCGATAAAGCTGCTAGATCATTGGTTATGCAAGCCTTAACCAACGACATATATCGAAAGGTTGACAGTTTGAGTGAAACAGGTAAAGGTATGTTTGATGAACTTATCAAATTATACAAAGGGTCAGAAGTGGAAAACCAGCTGAGAATCTCAAATGTTTTCAATACGTATGAGAATTTCAAGCAAAAGGAGGGTGAGAGTTTAGATAAAGCATATGATCGTTTCACAACTATCCTAAATGATCTCAATAGTTACAAAGTATCAAAATCCATCATGGAGACTAATGTGAAGTTCTTGAACGTACTTCAGCCCGAGTGGAAGAAGTATGCTCATAGAATGAAACAGAATTCTCAACTGGATTCTCTTCCGTTACAACAAATGTTTGAAACCTTAAAGCAAGATGAAGATGATGCTGAGCTGAAAAGGAAGAAGTTGGTGAAAAATGAGAAGAATGGTAAGAAGGAAAAGAAGATGGTGGGGGCTGAGAAGAAAGAAGAAGAGGATGAGCTTGAAAGTGAACCGTTAGCATTGTTGTCAAGAAAAGCTAAGGGCAAGAGTGTTCAGAGAGAAGAATATGAGTTAGACCAAGCTGACTTGGATGAAGCAGAAAGCTTAAGGCAGGCTATGATACTTCTTTCCAAGGCCTTTCAACACAGATTTGTAAAAACTCATGGATCAAATAACCAACGTTACTCATCTGGTTCTAAAAACTTTGAACACAAGAATCGGATTGAGTCAAAGAAGTTTGATGATCATAGGGAAGATGGTAAAAGGCCGGAGGTGAAGAAGTATGGTGATAAAAAGGATGAAGAGAAAAAGTGCTACAACTGTGGGAAGACCGGTCACTTCTCCAAAGACTGCTGGAAACCAAAAGTAAAGAATTCTGACTACTACAAGCAGAAGGCATTGTTAGCTGAACATAAAGAGTCAGGAATTGAGCTTCCAGTGGAGGAAGAGTATTGGTTGGACCAGACAGATGATGAAGGAGAGGAAGACACAGCTGCTTTTGCTAGGATGTGCTTGATGAGCAGAGATGATGAGGATTCAGAGGCTGATGCGGCGCCTGAGACAGATGAGGTAGATCTCTGCACTATTAATCATTTTGGTAATCAGTTTAAAGTTTTTCAATTAAAACTTGATGAACAAAGCGAGAAACTCATTAAGGCACATAAAACAATTGAACTTCAAAGACAAACAATCATTGACCATAAAAAGTTAAATGATGATTTGAAAATTGAACGAGTTGAAATCGAAAAATCCCGCACTTATTTCCGATGAAAATTGGATGAAATGGGAGAAAATGTAAGAATTGCTGAAAATAGGAAGAATGAACTTGAACAAATGTTGCGTTCTTACAAAGATATTAATAACGAATTGTCTGAAAAGGCAAGTGATCTAGAAGCGAAACTGTATAAACTTGGTCAATCTGAACAAACCATTTTTCTAAACACACCAAAGAATTTCAGATATTACAATTCAAAATGGGGTTTGGGATATGACAATCCTCATTATTTGGAGAGTGCTTTGAAAAAGGCACCTTGTTTATACAAGTTTCGATGGCTTAAGTTTCTAAAAGATCCTAAATTCAAGATTAAATGGCTTAATGAGGAGGAACAAGGAGTTGAGGAAGAAGTTAAAAGAAAGACAACTGTAACCATACAACTTCCTTATATTTATGATCAGGCAAATAGGAAGGCTATGCAAGATAAGAAAACCTTGCCTAATGACTATTTTGAAAGCTATATTGTTCAGCCACCAAAGGGAACTGTATCAAAACCCGTTTCTGATGGAAAAATATATTATCCTCCCTTGGTGCTTGAACAGAAGCTTGTCGATCATGAATTGAATATTAAAAGCAAAATTGAAGAAGTCAGAAATGACGATCAACTTGCTTTTGATATCGAAAAGGAAGTGATGTTAACTGTTTTGATAAATACCATGAATGACAAATCTGAAAAGGTTGTTTCTGTTTCGTCTTCAAAAACCTTAGAAGAAAAGAAATCTCTTGAACTTAGATGTTTGAATCTCTCACAACAAGTCTCTGATTTTCAGAAAAAGTTATTTCTTGAAAAAGAAAATATTGAGAAAGAAAGAGAGAGATTTAAATTCGAAAGAACATCTTTTGAAACTGAAAATGTTTTTCTTAATGATCAAATTTACAACTGATTTCTTCTATGCAACAACTGATTAATTTAGCACATGATCAAATTTGTTGCTCTTCTTGTGGTGTAGATGATTTTATCTGCAAGTCTGATTATTCTTCGTGGTTTGGTTATAACTTCTATGGTTCAAATCGTTTTTATTCAAATAGATATTATAACCACTACAATTCAAAGAAAAAGGTAAATTCTCCTAACCCGAAGGGACCCAATTGGCAATGGGTACCTAAAACTGTTTAAATCCCATTTTGCAGCTTCGTCATGTGTGGTATTTGGATTCTGGTTGCTCAAAACACATGACAGGAAGGAAGGAGCTGTTGAGCAATTTTGTGAAACACGATGGAGGGAAAGTTAAGTTTGGAAATGATCATTACGCTCCAATCATGGGTTATGGAGATATTGTGGCCGACAACGTCAGAATAACTAAAGTGAATTATGTTGAAGGCTTAGGGCATAACTTATTTAGTATAGGTCAATTTTGTGATAAAGACCTAGAAGTCCATTTCAAGAAGACTCGGTGTGCAATTCTAACCGACGGAGGAAATGAACTTCTAGTTGGTTCGCGAAAATCAAATCTTTACACTATTGATCTATCAAAGGTTAAGCCGAAGAATGACGTGTGTCTGTTGACTAAGGCAACTATGGAAAAGAGTTGGTTATGGCATAGACGACTATCTCATCTCAACTTTCGTTACATTCAAAAGCTAACGGTGGGTGATTTAGTTATAGGTCTACCAGTTTTGCAGTTTGAGAAAGACAACTTCTGTATTGCTTGTGAGAAGGGGAAGATAAAGCGAGCTCCTCATCCACCGAAACCCGAACCCAGCACACACAAACCTTTAGAAATCCTTCATATGGATCTCTGTGGTCCGATGAAGACTCAGAGTGTCAGTGCCAAACGATACGTGTTAGTGATTGTCGATGATTATTCGAGATATACTTGGGTCAAGTTTCTTCGATCAAAAGACGAAACACCTGACTTGATCATCTCTTTAATCAAGCAACTTCAAGTGAACCGTCAACAATCAGTTCAGACTGTTAGGTCAGACAACGGGACAGAATTCAAGAACAAGACTCTTGATGATTTCTTTAAATCATTAGGAATATCTCATCAGTATTCTGCGGCTAGAACTCCTCAGCAGAACGGAGTCGTTGAAAGACGAAACCGCACACTTGTTGAAGCTGCCAGAACGATGCTGTCTTATGCTGATCTACCTCTATTCTTGTGGGCTGAAGCTGTTGCTACGGCATGCTATACACAAAACCGTTCTATAATCCATCGTCGGTTTGGTAAAACTCCATATGAACTGATTAATAATAGAAAACCTGTGATACACTACTTTCGTGTGTTTGGATGCAGGTGTGTTGTGCTGAACGACAAGGACAACTTGAACAAATTCAGTCCAAAGGGTATTGAGGGCGTTTTCATCGGATACTCGCTCACATCAAAAGCATACAGAGTCTATCTTAAATCGTCTAGAACTGTGAAGGAAAGCGTAAATGTCATATTTGATGAAACTGAAGACTTGGCTTCTGTGCAAAATAGTACAGAACCCGCAATATCTGGAATACTAGCATCTGGACAAATTCGTCCTATGGTGACTAGATCTTCAAACAAGGATCATGCATCTACTTCTAACTCTAAACCTAATGATCTTAATTTTCTGTTTGAATATTTTTATGATGATTTTTTCGGTAGTGATAAACCTACTTCATATACATCTAACAGGAGAAATGTTGCCACACCACCAGCTAATGCTACATTGTCAGGGCCTACACCGGAACTGACTACTCCTTCATCTGGTGCAACAACTCCTGCTTCGTCTTCAAGTAACACGCATATGGCATCTCCACAAGCATCACAACATGTATCCACGAATGGTGCTTCTTCGTCAGGTACAACTTCTAACGCCAATGGTGAGGATTCTACAACTCAACGTGAGTCGTCTTCTGAAGCAGAACCGGAGGCAGTTCCTGTTGACACTTCTGTCAATGAACCCGCCCGACAACCGGAACCTACCTTGACAATAGAGTTGAACTTTGACAAAGATCCTACCTTAGTGGATCCCAACTATGGTGATATAATTGTTCATCCTCATGCTTCAAGATGGACTAAGAGTCACCCCATTGAACAAGTCATTGGTGACGTCTCCGAACCTGTGAAGACAAGATCTGCAACGGCTAATGAAGTCCTTTACGCGCTCTTTCTAAGTCAAGTTGAGCCCACAACAGTTCGACAAGCCTTAGAAGATCCGGATTGGATCATTGCCATGCAAGATGAGCTAAATTCGTTTGAAGCATTGAACGTGTGGCGTTTAGTTCCTAGACCCAAAGGTAAAACGGTAATTGGTACCAAGTGGGTCCTGAAGAATAAGAAAGATAAAGATGGGATTATTGTGAGAAATAAAGCACGCCTTGTAGCCAAAGGGTATAGGCAACAAGAGGGAATCGACTACGATGAGACGTATGCACCGGTGGCTCGTTTAGAGGCAATTCGGATGTTTCTTGCATTTGCCGCTTTCAGAAACTTCACTGTCTATCAAATGGACGTGAAGACTGCTTTCCTGAACGGTGTATTGAAAGAAGAAGTATATGTTTCTCAACCGGAGGGTTTTGTGGACAAAGATAAACCAGATCACGTCTACATTCTTGACAAAGCTCTCTATGGTCTAAAGCAAGCCCCCCGCGCCTGGTATGAAATCTTATCTACCTACCTACTTGGTGCTGGCTTTCGAAAAGGTAAAATCGACACAACTCTCTTCACTCTGCATGAAAATGGTGAGATCCTTCTAGTACAAATTTACGTTGATGATATTATATTTGGTTCAACTGACCCTGGATTGTGTACTTGGTTCTCGGGTATAATGATGACCAGATTCCAGATGAGTATGATGGGAGAGATTAATTTCTTTCTTGGATTACAAGTCAAGAAATTCTCAACAGGTATCTTCATCAACCAGTCGAAGTATGTGTTTGACATCTTGAAGAAATTTAAGATGGAAAACTGTACCTCATTTGGTACACCTATGGCTCCTGGATCTAAAATAGGTCCGGATCCACTTGGTGAAGATGTAGATGTTAAGAATTACCGAGGTATGATAGGCTCATTAATGTACCTGACGGCAAGTCGTCCAGATATAATGTTTGCAACATGTCTCTGTGCAAGATTTCAGGCACAACCAAAGGTATCACATCGGAGTGTTGTTAAAAGAATCTTTCGATATTTGAAGGGGACACCGTACCTTGGTCTGTGGTATCCGAAGGGAACAGGATTTGAACTCACTGCATATTCTGATGCGGATCATGGAGGTAGTATGCTAGACCGGAAGAGCACATCTGGTCATGTCCAGTTTTTGGGTGATAAACTAGTAAGTTGGTCCTCGAGGAAACAGAACTGTGTTTCAACATCAACTGCGAAGGCAGAATATGTGGCCGCTGCCAGTTGTTGTTCACAAGTTCTGTAGATGAAGACTCAACTGTCTGACTATGATTTCAAGTATGAGAAGATCCCCATTTACTGTGATAGCAAGAGTGCAATTGCAATATCAGCTAACCCGGTCCAACATACAAAGACCAAACACATAGACATCAGGTATCATTTCATCAAAGATCCCGTTGAAAAAGGTACAATTGAATTATACTTTGTTACAACTGAGTTTCAACTTGCCGATCTCTTTACGAAAGCCTTGGATGAAAAACGATTTAATTTCTTAGTATCCAAGCTCGGCATGTTGAACATGAAAGTTTAATATTCTATATTGATCATTTAATGGATGGAAATATGTGTAGTTCACTCTAGTTATCTCTATCTAGACTGATACATACAAATTTTCATCTCATTCTATTCTCAATATAAGATATTTTATTTTCATCTCTTTGTTGTTTTTCATTGTTTATTCTCTTTATTACTTTCTATTTCTTGTTATGATATCTATGCCTGCATGAGGTGTGTTCATAGTCTCAGGGGGAGTACAAACTAAGTAGTATGCACAAGAATAGGGGGAGTGTGCATTCCTGACTAAGCTTGTAAGTGTTGATTTCATGTGCTCCTTACTTGAAGATCACAAGGTATGTTCTCTAATCTGTTTTTCAAACACAAACCCTTAGATGGTGAAAATCATTTTTCTAAAGCTTACTTGCATCACTTAAGGGGGAGTGAAAATGTTTTAATACCTTGCGTGGCTAATCAATTGGAAGTTGGACATCTTTCAATGTGATAATATTTTTAAAAATTTTTAAACTGAAAAATGTCAAAAATTTTATTAAAATCGCAACTCACACTTGCGATTTCACATGTGAACAGTGAGAGATCGCAGCCTTCTATTGCGATTTCTCAATGTGCTTATATTTTCCAAAATCGCAACCGTACACTGCGACTTCAGAGCATGAACAGTGCCAAGTCGCAACCATGGACTGCGACTTGACAATGTGAACAGTGCCAAATCGCAACCATG
The DNA here is from genome assembly GCA_033807775.1 of Saussurea involucrata. Lineage (NCBI taxonomy): Eukaryota > Viridiplantae > Streptophyta > Magnoliopsida > Asterales > Asteraceae > Saussurea > Saussurea involucrata. The sequence goes on along the minus strand of CM066313.1, from coordinate 1,422,235 downwards.
GACTGCGACTTGACAATGTGAACAGTGCCAAATCGCAACCATGGACTGCGACTTGACAATGTGAACAGTGCCAAATCGCAACCTTGGACTGCGATTTGACAACGTGAACAGTGCCAAAATCGCAACTGTGTATTGCGACTTCATCATGTGAACAGTATCAAGTCGCAACCTTCTATTGCGACTTGAACTTTTGTCATCTCGTGGTTAGTTCACTACGACTTGATGACACGTGGCAGGTCAAACCTTGGACCAATCATAGTGTGCCACGTGTCCCTCAGTTTGAAAATCGTATAAAATTAGGGTTTTGCGACTTCATTTTTCAATCAAAGTCTCATCTCAAAACCCTTAAACCCCCTTTTAAAACTCTCTCAACTGCTTCGTTTTTTTTCAAGTCAAATTTCGGGATTTCTGTTCCAATCAATCCTCTCAGATCGTCAATCAGGTATCGTATCTCGAATCTTTTGAACTTCCATTCATTAAATCGTATCTTTCAATCTGTTTTTAGGGTTTTTAGGTTCGGTTTTACTTAATCTGCTCAATCGATGTGTATGTGTGTTGGTTAAGACTTTTAGATGCTTAGGGTTTATTCTCGGTAGTTTTGCGAGTCTAGTAGTGTAAGTTTTAACATGTTTTGAGCGGAAAAGCAGAAATCTGGGTTGAACACTTAGGGTTTAGTTCAGTGTTCATCCAAGTCGCAACCAACTAGTATTCAAACCTTCAAGAATGTCGCAGTGGTCATGGATTCAACCATGTCGCAATGGTCAGTTGCGACATGGACCAAATCGCAACCCTCAGTTGCCACTTCACTTTGTCTTTCCTTTGCATTGCGACATCGCAATGAGCTGCGACTTTTCCTTTTATGTTGATTGCGACTTGCCCATGACTTAGGAAATTTTTGAAAATTTTTTCAAGGTAAAACTGTTTTTGGCTGGTTTCTTAACTGTGTACTATTCCAGATGGCTGATCATGATGGAAATGAGTCGGATGACAACACCATTCGTTCACATCGTTCATCACATCCGTCGGTCAATGCACATGATCTGGACGAAGAAATATTTCCGAGTACTAATACGGTGCAATTCCTGCACAACAACCATCATCTAGACTTGGCGGTTCCTTTTGACTACGGAGTCATACTCGAGATTCTTCGCGGTCACCCCTTACTGACTGCTTTGACCAGAGTCGAGCTTGTGCCTGCGATATACCTTAAACAATTCTGGAGTACACTGAAATACCATCCGACCGCCAGAGTTCCACATTTCACTGCCAAACTCGACCACTTCGATGTCCGATTCACGCTAAGGGGACTCAGCCGTTCACTAAATCTCCCGAGTGAGAATCTTCAGGATCCGGTTCCTGAATCTCAGCTCAATGAAGACATCCGAAGTTTGGGTTATCAACCTCCGGCGAATGCCCCACTTACCGGCTCATCCACTTTCAGACGGAACTACCTACCGAGAATATACTATTCCATATGCTCAATCTTCAACCGATGCATGACCTCAAAGCATACTGGACTAGACAAGACTAACCTATCTACACTACGCATGTTTCATGCATTCGTCTTTAACCACAACATCAACTATGCCGTCTTGATATGGAACGAGATCGTTGAGCTTGTCGCGGGTCAATTAAAACCGAAGATGAGACGAAACTTCGTACCATTTCAGCGATTCTTCCAGATCTTGATTCATCAAGCTATGGTAGACAACGATCAGATTCCGAGACGAGAGAATCACCCAAGAGGCCCAACCCAGTACATCCACTATATCAGGATGCCCAAGCAGATCAACTTTGCTTACACCGCCGTTCTACGTGAAGATCTACTTGCATATGCCGACCAACAGTCTGGGGTAGTTAGGCAATATAGGATAGATAACGCATTGATGGTCAATCCAGAACCGGAGGTACCTCCCCACGATGCAAACCTATTAGGAGGTGAGGGTCCGAATGTCGAGGGGGTTCAGGAACATGGGGGTGTTTCTGAACGACGAGAGGTGAGGAGAACGAAAAGAAAGAGAGTTGGGAGAAGATTACGGACTGTTGGCCAAGCATCTTCTTCGAAACAAGCTCAACTACCGCCTCGACCTCCTCCCCGGATCTTCGATGATCATGTCTCACGGGATGAAGCTTATGCCGCTGCATCATCTCCCGATGATGATGCAGTTAATCAAGACGATGAGATAGAACCTTTCATTCCTGTCAACGATGATGATGATGATGATGATGACTCAGGTCATGACCCGTTGGTAAATTTGATCCCTAGGCATATGGGAAAAAGACCACGTGTTGTGAGTTCGGATGCTGATTCCACTCGGAACACCGAACTTCTCGACACTGCTACTGATGCTGTGGGTCCTTCATCTGTAAACGAAGAAGTAGAAAAAGAAGTTGAAGTAGAAAAGGCAGTTAGTGGTGAGGATAGAGGGAGAAAAGAAATGAGTGAAGCTATGAAAGAGTCAGATAAAGTTTTAACTACTGACTCTCCCCACACCGATCCAAGCCGGGTAGCCACATCATCTTCCAACGAGCGTACGTCGCCGTTGCGTATTGAAACAGACATGGTGGACCCAGCCATGCATAGCACAGCCCCACTCAGCCACTCATCGGCATCTCAATTTGCCGATGTTTCATTTTCCACAAGGGATATAGCTCAAAGTCTATCGGCGACACACTCGGTGTCTGCTGGTATTGAATCAGGTAGGCTCCCGCCCCGGCCACCGCCTTTTATTCCACGCACATTGAGTCTAGTACCATTTGGTAGAACATCCTTTCCTAGGACACAATTGTTGGAACAACACCAAGTTGCGGGCTTCCGTGCCCCAACCGGAACACCCAGAGTGCGGCCGCCATTCGTTGGTGCCCCACGAGGACAGGGTGGAAGTCCTGTCATGGTCAACACTTTGCCAGCCATGAACACGGGCAGTACGGTTGCTACAACCGCTACTTCAACCTGGTACCTAAGTGGTCCGGAGGTTAGCTCTCTTTTCCCAAATTTTCCTTGTGAACAGGTTGTACGGATGCTCGGGCCACGTCCTCATTTTATTACTCTACCATTACTGGCCTATGCACTAAGTTCAATAGACAGATCGTACAAGCAACACCGTGCTCACATGCAGAGATCAGTTGATCTGTTAACATCTGAAGTCAACTGCGCCATTAAAGGTAAACATGTTGCCGAATCATCATCCACTCCTCAAGAACAACCATCAGAAGCTCAACCAAACTTACAACATCCATCATCTATCCCACTACACCTTGTACCTAAAGACCGGCTCAAATCTGAGCTGCTATCCCGCCTGCTAGCCAAAAGCGACTCCAGTACATCAGAAGAAGTTGACTTAGTTTCCCTACTTCGTCAACATACACCACCTCCAACCCAACCTCAAACTTCAACATCCACCGATACACAACTTCTTCTAGCAAACCAACTTGAGAAGCTTACCAACTCTATCACAGATATGTCTAATGCCGTGATGCATGGATTCTCCAATATCAGTAACCGGCTCAAAGTTGTAGAAGAGAGATGTGGTATTGAATCTGAAGTATCCAAGAAAAGAAGACATGATGATCAGGATCCTCCTGATCAACATGAGGGGGAGAACAGAGCAGGTGTAGGAGAGTCGAGTGCTGTTGCGGCTACTGGCAATGTTAATGAATCAGAAGCTGGGGAAATACAGGTGAAGGCGGAGCGGCGACTGATGTTGTTCAGAATGTTGATACATAAACGATTGTTCTAGCTGATGTCTTAACCGGGGTTGAAAAGCCTTCGGCTGTTGACAATAGAACAGCAGATGTGCGGATGGCTGATGATATGCTTATCGACATGATCTATGTTGACTCTGAGGAAGAACCAGAGCATTTGAGCCACAAGATAAAAGAAGAAATGGTTGATGCTCTGGATGTTGAATTAGATACCACTGGGGACCAAGTTATGGAAATAGAATCTGAAGATGATGCTCCACCTTTGATAGAAACCGCAGGTCCAAGTTCAGGTACTTCAGCTCCACATACACCGATTATACCGGATGGTAAGATCAGAGATCGAGTACTTGAGGCAGAACTCCACTTCTATCAAACTGTCATTGATGCTGAACCAAGGTACGTGGCCACTGGAGAAAGAGTAGCAATCATGACTCCGTATCTAGAGACCCTGAGGAAAGAATTATTTGTACGGGATGTTCAGTGGATCAACTTGGAGAAAGTATATGGGATTGAAGACTGGCCGTCACTGAGGAAGATCGAGTTTCTGTACGTTATGAGAAACAAAGATAGAGGATCAAGTGCTGTCAAATCAGACAATACAATTATGAAGCTGCTGAAGGTAGAATCTCTAAAATTACATGATGTATTTTATCCTGAGTTCACCGTGTTGAGATCAGATGGTACTGAATGTGACCCCGGTGGATGTCTAAATCTTTTACTCTACATTGGTACAAAGGGGGATAATGTTAGTGCTTAAAATGTTATTGTACCATGTAGAGGGACTATATTTGTAATTATGCTATTCTATACCCTAGGTATATATAGTTTGCTATTTTCCCTTTTGGGAATTAGGTCATTCTCACACACACTAGCCACACACACAAGTAATTGTTCTTCATTGTATTGTGAGCTATTTGGAGATTATTGAACGAGATATTTTGAACGAACACGAACGGTAAACGAACGAACTTAAATGAACATAAACGAACGAAAGTATCTTGTGAAGTATTTTCTCTCTAAAAAAATACGTTTTAACATACATAATTACGTAAAAATACGTTAAGGAATTCGATATATATATATAGGGGTTAAATCATGTGAGAACCAAAAATAGGTTGAGAACCGTAAGAACCGATCTAAGCCATCATTTGGTTTTGATCCTATGGTTTTAAAAAACATAAAAATTCATTCATAGGTTCTCACGGTTCTCAACATATTTTAGGTTCTCATTTGATTATCGTCATATATATATATATATATATGAACCAACTGGACTCGCCGGAATAACCGTGGACGACGCAAATGCCGGTGATTTTGGTCGGCGGGAGTGGGGTCTGAAATCGCCCAGAAATTGAATTTTTTTTTCACTGAATCCGCAGTGTACTTCGTCTTCATCGTCTGAAATCGCAGTTGAATCATCGTCTTCATCGCAGTTGAATCTGTAATATATGGAATCATGCATTTGGTTATTATGTAATCATGAATGCCAACCATACACAAACATGCAATCATGATTCTTCAACAACTTAAAAACATTTTTTTTTGTTTTCTTATCTGGCTTCACTTTCTCCGGCAATCATGGAGTTTTTTTTGTTATTTGACTGATTCCAATATTGTTTTAAAAACAAATTCAATTTATTTCATGATCTTCATGAAATTAATATTGAATTTTCCTACTGTATTAATGAATAATGAATTCCATGTTGTTGTAGGGTTGTTGGCTGCTTGGTAAGTAGGCCATGGTATCATGAATTTACTGTTTTGATGAATCCAAATGATAGCATATTGTTTTTATGAACAATGAGTAGATTAATGCAGTAGGAAACAATGAGCATAACCATAATCATGAGCAGGTAATGGAAACATTATCAATAATGCAATAAAACATATCACATCATATGAATGTTCGACAACAGGTTATATGACGGAGAAATAATTTTCCGGTGATGAACTGCAACATCAATCACCGACAGGGCAACAAGACTACAAGAGGATGAAGACGAAGTATTTTAATGAATCCCTACAAATACGGCATTTACTATAAATAAAGTATTATTAATAAAAAATACATAAAAAACCAAATACAATTTGACATTAAAGCCCTTACGTCTAATTTAAAATTAATTTCTTAAAATTATGAAAATATTCAAAATGATTGGTTAAGAAGTGATTTTCATAGTTTTTACAAATGCATTGGTTTGTAAAAGAAACCTCCCATATATATATATATATATATATATATAATATTTTGATTTAAAATAAAGTAAAGTTATTGACTCGAATTTTAAGTTTAGGTTTTCGAATTGCTTCGGGTTCAGATTCGTCGGATTTCGGATTTCGATGGGTTAGAGTGTAAAACGAAAATTGAAAAAGTAAATGAAATAACTAATTATAATTGAGAACCAAATGCACGGCTCCGCGATCACGGGTTAGATCGCGGGATCTTAGGGCATTTTTGCAAATCAGGAGAGGGATGAGGTATTTGTGTAAGTGAAAAATGAATTTGTGACATTTAATTTAATTTTTGCAAAACTGTTGTAGATGTTGTGAGAACATAATGTGAGTGATATGTATATGTGTACAAAATAAGAAGGTATCGACGAATAACAATATAAAAAAATGATGTAAACGTATGACGTATGATAATATAATTAAATCAAAAAAATCAATATTAAGCTCATTTCGAAGGTATCGATGAGACGATTATAATGACGTAACTTGTTTAAATAAAAAAGTATTTTTTAACGTATTTTAGTTAATATACAATTATATGTGTTAATATAATAAAAGTGTAAAATAATAATTAGAAAACTAAAAAGTATAAAGTAAATTAATTATATACTATAAGGGGGTGAAATGAAAATTTGAAATAAAATAAATTAAAAAAATGCATTGTGAGGAAGCAGGGGTTAGTAATGGAAAATCCCTTTTACAATTTTCATTCCCCATTGCGGTCCGCACTAATTTACTCTTCTTTTACAATTTTTTTTTTAAAAAAGGGGTCAGGTTCGCATTCGCAATTGCTCAGACAGGTTTGCATTCGCAATTGCTCAGACATGGCTATTTTGGTAAAGTGGAAGAGAAAATGGTTATTTTCTCGCTATGCCATTTGGTTTTGGCTATTTTGGTCAATTTCCCATCAAATGGAGGAGGATGTTGTAAAGATATGTGCTACACCAATGGAGGCAAGGACCGTTATGTTTAAGCTAGCCTTATATAATATAAGTTATATATATGCAATGCATGATACATGCATGTATATTGATAAAGATATACTCTAAATCAACCCTAACACCATTCTGTTCCTCTATCACAGGAAAATCACTCGATTGAAGCATTAAGAATTCGGTGGAACGTTTTTGGTGTTGTTGCAAACATGAAGGAACTTCGGTGCTTTGATTGCTTTGGCTATCTAGGATTGAAATCGAGCCGGCTAAAGCAACTTTGGGAGGATGATAAGGTAATTCTTATTGTTTTTCTCATTAATTAAGGGATGAAAGCAAAGTGGATGATCAATTATAAATATGATTAATTTACAGAATATATTCTATTTATTAATATGAACGGTGTACATATTTATGATATTTGTGATCTTTTTTTACTTAACTTACCGAGTTAGATCTTAGTCCATTAAATCGATATCATGTGCAACATTTTTATCCGGTAATTAAGCGCTTATCGGGTAAGAGTCATCGCTTTTACCAGGTAAGATTCTCAATCATTTGTCATGTTTATCCGAGAAGATAAAGTGAGCCGGTAAATACTTCTATGTAACCGTTTAGTAAAAAGCTCTAAAGCTTGTAATCGTTGATTTATGTGTGATATTTAAGCATTTGTTTATAATAAAAATTGATTTTATTGTGTTATATGTATATCAAACCGGTTGTGTATTTTTAATTAAATAAGTGTTCTTGTCCGAACATTTTGCAAAAAGTGGAAGAGAGGATGTTGGCCAGAGTTTGATATATACATGCCCCATTTTAATTTGTTTTTAGAAAAATATGATTATTGTGTTGGTTATTTTCTATCTTTCTGTATCCTAGCTTCTCAACACTCTGTGCTACTAAAAAAATATATTGACATCGTATACAACAGATTCTACTACCAAATTTGAAAGTGCTCGACCTCAGTGGTTCCGAAAAGCTCATTAGGACACCGGATTTTCACGGACTTCCATGTCTTGAAAGAATAAGACTCAATGGTTGCCTCAAGTTAAAACAAATTCATCCATCAATTAGCTATCATGAAACACTTGTTTCCGTGGAAATGTCAGACTGTACCAGCCTTAAAACGTTTCCACCCATTAGCGGGATGAAAAAGGTGGAGACTCTTAAACTCTCTAGGTGCTTTCATCTTTGCGAGTTCCCGGAGATCCAAATGAACATGGACAACATGGTAGAGCTTTCTTTGGAAAAAACTAGAATAAAAGTTGTATCCTCGTCAATCGGACAATATTGTACCAACCTTCTTTCTCTTGATTTGAGAGGTTGCAAAAGTCTGGAGAGTATTGAAGGCAACTTCCATCTCCTAAAACGTTTGAAAACGTTCCATATCAATGATTGTGTAGAGCTTAAGATACCAGCAGAGGGCCTCTTTGACACTATGGAGTCTTCGACCCCAAAGTATGTGTCTGTGGTGAGGGGGATGGGTGGCGCTCCCTTGCCGATCAGTTTGGGCGGGCAACATGTAAAACCATCCAACGCAACAATTGTTAAAAAAGGCGTCGTTGTTTGAAAAGGTTGTGTTAAAATTGATTTATTAACAATTGTTATATTAAACCGAATGAATTGAATTAATTATAATTATATTATCGAGGGTAGGATTGTGAATTTGTGATCAATATTTGAAAAACATGGTCTTTTTTTTACCAGGTTTATTGATTTTCCAGACACATTTTCTCCATGTTTTCGCAACCTTACAAACTTAATTGTCTTTTCGCAATTTAATTCATTTAATTTCTCATCCATTAATTTCTGTTTTTTTTGTCTACTTACAATTTTTTAAATGTACTCCTATATATATATACTAGTCTTTGGCTCGTCCGTTGCGCGACGATCAAATTTGTGTTTTAAGTTAATTATTTGATGTTTAATAGTTGTTGAATAATTTTGTGACACATACAATAATTGATAAAAAGAAAACAAAAATTCCACAAATAGGGAATATTATCTTGAAGATAAAAATATGTCTATTAAGTTTGAAACATATTATAAATGTCGTTACTAAATGAATTTATCAAACGAATACACAATAATTGCATATTTATATTTTTGAAAAATGCTCGAACTCATAATCCAAAAGTCAGTTGATAAGTGATATCTTTTTTTTCCAAATAATTAAATCTCTTATGATAATTCTAAGGGTGTTTCATTGACAGAATGAAATTTGATAGAATTGTAATTCGTCGAAATAATTCGACTTTGAAGTAAAAATTGATATGTAATTGCAAAAAGAAAATCACGACAATTTAGTGATTATTTGTATCAAATCTCATACTAATTTCAACAAATCTCATACTAATCACGACACATTAATTCGTATATATTTATGATATTTAATAATATAATTAAATCCAAAAATATTCAATATTGGGCTCATTTCGAAGGTATTGACAAAACGATTGCAATGGTATAATTTGTAAAAAATAGAAATGTTTTTAATGCATTTTAGTTCATATACATTATTTATGTTTATATGATAAGAGTCTAAAATGAAAAATAAAACAATAAGGGATTAAAAGTAAACTACATACCTAATTATAAGGGTAGTAAATGTAACGTATAAATTTAAAAAAAAAATTGAATTAATGAGTAGTGAACGTGAACGTGAGTGTGAGTGTGCTAATTGAACTTATAATGTAAACTGCGTCCAGATACATGTTTAGGCGAGAAAATACTGAAGTCGGCTCACCAGAAGACGACACGTGGCATGCTAGTTACTCATTTATTATATGTATAGATTTTTGGGATTAATATTGGGCTTATTTAGAAGGTATTGACGAAACGATTACAATGATATAATTTGTAAAACACAGAAATGTTTTTAATGCATTTTAGTAATGTTTATATGATAAGAGTCTAAAATGAAAAATAAAAAAAAGTAATGGATTAAAAGTAAACTACATAGGTAATTATAAGGGTGGTAAATATAAGGTATAAATATTAAAATTTTAATTAAGGAGAGATTTAAGGAGGAGTGAATGCGAGTGTGTTAATTGAACCTATAATGTAAAGGCGTCCAGATACATGTTTAGGCGGGAAAACAATAAAGCCGGTTCACCAGACGACGACACGTGTCAATGTAGTTACTTATTTATTATATGTATATATATATATATATTTTTTTTTTTGATTAATAAATATTTAGAGTCGTTTACTAAATATTTACCCCATAAATGCTTACCGTGTCATTTACCTTACTCGATGAATATGACAAAGATTAAAAATCCTACCTAGTAAAAGCAATGAATATAGTACAATCTTACCCGGTAACACTACAAAACAAATGACTTTTACCCACAAAATTCACCCTGATGTTTTTTGACCGTTCGTCAGTGTTACCTATGGATCACCCAGAAAATATCAATGATTCGGTAGAATTCGATGTTTTTCAATAAAATACCCATGGATCACCCAGAGAATCCCTGGGTAATCTGTCACCGATTTGCAATACCCAACAAATATTTACCCCACAACTTTTTGACAGTTTTGTGACGAATCAACCTTTAGCGACAGATTTTGAAGGAAAAATTTATAGTTAAAAGTCTTTTGTTTAGTAGTGTAAAGACTTGCCCGGTAATTATCACATACAATACTGTTTTGATATAGTACAATCTTACAAGGTAAAGTAAGTTAGATTGTTGAACTTTACCGGTAAGCGACGGGATAAACAACCCCCTTGCAAATTTTCCTCACCGCATCAGCATCAAAAATTGTTTTTTATATTTGTATGACTTAATTTTTGGTCAATGGTAGTAGATGTGGGAGGTTGATGGTGTGGGTGAGAGATATAAAAAAGGGAAATTAATTAAAATACCCTAAGTTTGATCAAGTGTTATCAAAATACCACAAATATCTCCCACTTTGCAAAAATACCCCTTTTTTCCGCGATGGGAGCCCGCGATCGCGGGCCAGGGACCATTTCTAACACTTTTTTAAACTTACAGGGACCATTTTTGAAAAATGGAATCCCGCGTCGCGGGCTAATCCCGCAATGGTATGTTTTTTGTGACTTTTCAATTGCAAAGGACCATTTTTTAAAAATTCCAGGGACCATTTTTGAAAATTTGAACCGCGTTCCACCATTTTTTACCACTGTTCACCCGTGTTTTCGTAAATTTAATGAATTTAAAATGAAATGTTACACTTTCAACCCCTATACTTATTTACTAAATTTACTTTATACCTTTTAGTTTCATTATTTTAATTTTACATTTAACACATATAATCGTTTATTAACTAAAATACGTTAAAAAAATAGGTTTTAATTTTAACAAATTACACCATTATAATCGTCTCTTCGATACGTTCGAAATGAGCCAAATCTTGAATTTTTTTGGATTTATATATTTTAATATATATCATATACAGTTATACACTACATAAAAAAATATTTTTTATATTTAAAATTTCATATCTTTATAGTTAATTATTTAATTTATGGTACATCTCTTATTTTTTTTCAATTTTGTTTTACACTCCTATCGCATTAACATAATAATTATATATTAACTAATTCATTAAATCGTTTTAAATTATTATTATTTGAATGTGTTTATAAATATCGTGAATGGCAATAGGAGAAGGTTCCACGAGAAGAATATTAAATGGGGTTTTGACAAGTTGGTATCACTTGACTCATTTAAGAATTGTGAAAATGAGTATTTGGCGAATGATGATTCATGTGTGTTTGGAGCTGAAGTATTTGCAGTTACAGAGTATGCACAAAATGATCGATGTATTTCCAACGTAACTTAGATTAAAATTATCTCCTTCAGTTCAGTCCCGTCCCGTCTCATCCAGTTCAGTCCCGTCTCATCCAGTTCAGTCCCGTCCCATCTAGTATGCGTACCAAACGCTACCTAAAAGTACCGTAAATTAAATAATTAACTATAAAGGTATAAATTGTAAATATTAAAAATATTTTGATGTAGTGTATATGATATATATTAAAATATATAAATCAAAAAAAATCAAGATTTGGCTCATTTCGAACGTATCGAAGAGACGATTATAATGGTGTAATTTGTTAAAATTAAAACGTATTTTTTTAACGTATTTTAGTTAATAAACGATTATATGTGTTAAATGTAAAATTAAAATAATAAAACTAAAAGGTATAAAGTAAATTTAGTAAATAAGTATAGGGGTTGAAAGTGTAACATTTCAATTCGAAATTGTGATTTTGATTTGATATTTACACTTTCAACCCCTATACTTATTTACTAACTTTACTTTATACCTTTTACTTTCATAATTTAATTTTACATTTAACACATATAATCGTTTATCAACAAAAATACGTTAAAAAAATACGTTTTAATTTTAATAAGTTACACCATTATAATCGTCTCTTCGATACGTTCGAAATGAGCCCAATCTTGATTTTTTTTGATTTATATATATTAATATATATCATATACAGTTATACACTACATCAAAATATTTTTAATATTTACAATTTATATCTTTATAGTTAATTATTTAACTTATGGTACTCTTAGGTAGCGTTTGGTACGCATACTAGATGGGACGGGACGGAACTGGACGGGACTGAACTGGATGGGACGGGATGGGACTGAACTGAAGGAGATAATTTTAATCTAAGTTACGTTGGAAATACATCGATCATTTTGTGCATACTCTGTAACTGCAAATACTTCAGCTCCAAACACACATGAATCATCATTCGCCAAATACCCATTTTCACAATTCTTAAATGAGTCCAGTGATACCAACTTGTCAAAACCCATTTAATATTCTTCTCGTGAAACCTTCTCCTATTGTCATTCATGATATCTATAAACACATTCAAATAATAATAATTTAAAACGATTTAATGAATTAGTTAATATATGATTATTATGTTAATGCGATAGGAGTGTAAAACAAAATTGAAAAAAAAAATAAGAGATGTACCATAAATTAAATAATTAACTATAAGGGTATGAATTTTAAATATAAAAAATATTTTTTTTATGTAGTGTATAACTGTATATGATATATATTAAAATATATAAATCCAAAAAAATTCAAGATTTGGCTCATTTCGAACGTATCGAAGAGACGATTATAATGGTGTAATTTGTTAAAATTAAAACGTATTTTTTTAACGTATTTTAGTTAATAAACGATTATATGTGTTAAATGTAAAATTAAAATAATGAAACTAAAAGGTATAAAGTAAATTTAGTAAATAAGTATAGGGGTTGAAAGTGTAACATTTCATTTTAAATTCATTAAATTTGACGAAACGCGGGTGAACAGTGGTCAAAAATGGTCAAACGCGGTTCAAATTTTCAAAAATGGTCCTTGTAATTTTTCAAAAATGGTCCCTTGTAATTGAAAAGTCACAAGAAGTATCCCATCGCGGGATGAGCCCGCGATCGCGGGATTCCATTTTTAAAAAATGGTCCCTGCAAATTTAAAAAAGTGTCAGAAATGGTCCCTGGCCCGCGATCGTGGGCTCCTATCGCGGAAAAAAGGGGTATTTTTACAAAGTGGGAGAGATTTAGGGTATTTTGGTAACACTTGGTTTGACTTAGGGTATTTTAATTAATTTCCCTATAAAAAAATAGAGAGAGGTTGCAACTTGCAACTTGCAAGTCTAAACGCCTTAAATAATATAATAATAATAATAATAATAATAAATCCTTTTGTTTTCATTAAAAGAACCAAAAGAGCAGCAACCAAGAAAGCTCCTCCCATGGCTACTTTAATTAAATTGATAGACAAGTTGGTGGAAATTTCCTCTAAAATGTTGTGGGGCTGCTGCAAATGCGTAGTCTCACTTCTCATCCATCTATATTTACTTTCACTTAATTTGTTCATCTCCTCAAACCACATCCATCTCTCTCTCTTCTTCAACCTTTTCGTAGTATCGATCGATATTAAACAAAGCCAAACCCTCGGATGGCATCTTCATCGTCGCCTTTTCACTCCACTCCCCCCACCTCTTGGAAATATGATGTTTTTCTCAGTTTTAGAGGAACAGACACTCGCTACACCTTTGTGGATCATCTCTATTCAGCTCTTGTACAACAAGGAATCGGGACTTTCAAGGATGATGAAGAACTTCCTCGGGGCGAAACCATCCATCCATCACTTTTGAAGGCTATTGAAGACTCACAGATTGCTGTGATTGTATTCTCTGAAAACTATGCCGATTCTTCTTGGTGCTTGCAAGAACTTGAACATATTATGAAATGCAAGGTTGAGAGAAAACAAATTGTTATTCCCATATTTTATCACATTGATCCCTCTGAAGTCCGAAAACAGAAAATGAAATATGGAGAAGCATTTACCAAATATGAGGCAGAGAAGAAAAATGTTGAATCTTGGAGAAAGGCGCTTGTTGATGCAGGGAACCTATCTGGATATGTCCCCAATGGGTAATCTTATTATAATTTTTATTTATTATTTTTTTTATAAATATAATGGTTAAGGTGTTAGTACTCTACAACACAATTATACTTGTATCATATAAGCTTTCAAAGGATAAAGCCAAACCTTTCATGATAAATTGATCCCATGTTTTTAGAGAAAAAACTACAACGACCCATCTATAAGTCTATAAAAATCCAGTAAAAAATGTATATTTTGGGAGGAATCAGCTGTTTGAAAACATAAGTGGTAGTATAGAGTGATGAAGAAGGAAAAGGGATGATAAAAATTAGGGTGTCATACAAATGTTGTATTGGAATAATGAAATCTAAAAGGTATATACTTAGACTAATGCATTTTCCTTGTTTAATGGAATAATGAAATCTAAAATTAGGTTCTCAATTCGGGCATCTGTTAATTATCTTTGTATATCCAATCTCCAGGTCTGAGACAGTATTCATCAAAGAAATTGTTAACACAATTTCAAAAAGATTGTGTGTGGCAATTCCAAGTGACAATGAAGACCTGATTGGAATAGAGGATCGCTTGGAAGATTTGAAATCAAAGTTAGCAATTGATTCAGAAGATGTGCTGACGGTTGGAATATGGGGGCTTGGTGGTGGTGGTAAGACTACTCTTGCATATGCTGTTTATGATGAAATCTCTAGCAACTTTGATGGTTGTTGCTTTGTAAAAAACGTTCGGGAAGAATCACGCAAGCATGGTTTGGAAGAATTGCAAAAAGAAATTCTCTCTAGTGTTTTGAAAATAAAAAAAGAGGAAGTAGTTGGAGATGTAAGAATGTTGATAAAGAGTAGGCTTTGTCATAAAAAGGTCTTGCTGGTTCTTGATGATGTCGATGATGCTAATCAGCTAGAGGCGTTGGCCGGATCACATAATTGGTTTAAAAAAGGAAGCAGAATTATAATCACAACTAGAGATCAACATTTACTGAATACTCAAAAAGTAAATGTGATATACAATATTAGCTTGTTAAATCACGACGAGGCTATGAAGCTCTTTTGCAAGTATGCACTTCGCCTTGGTATCCATATAGAAGATTATGATAGTCTTTCAAATGATGTTGTTTCTTATGCTCGTGGGCTCCCGTTAGCACTTAAAGTTATGGGTTCACTTCTTTGTGACAAAGACAAGAGTGAGTGGGTGAGCGCTTTGGCCAGACTAAAAGATATCCCGGCTGGTAAAATTCTAGAACAGCTAAAAATCAGCTATGATGGACTTGAACCCCTGGAGAAAAAGTTGTTCCTAGATATTGCATGTTTTTTTGTGGGAAGGTGTCACGAAAATGAGGCATGGGTGATATTTGAAGCTTGTGGTTTTCACCCTAAAATAGGGGTAAGGAGGCTGGTAGAAAAGGCTCTCATAACTGTGTCAAAAGAAGGACAGTTTGATATGCATGATCTGATTCAAGAAATGGGACACTACATCGTTCGAGAAAAATACCCCCGAAATCCTGTAAAACACAGCAGGGTTTGGCAGCCGAAGGATGTTGTAACGATATGTGCTTCGCCAATGGAGGTACATTGCAATGAATAATATAAGTTATATATGCAATGAATGATACATGCATGTATACCGATAAAGATATACTTGATCTAAATCAACCCTAACACCATTTTGTTCCTCTATCACAGGAAAATCACTGGATTGAAGCATTAAGAGTTCGGAATATGTGGGGGAAGAATCTTCCTGGTGCTGTTGCAAACATGAAGGAACTTCGGTGGATTTCTTGGCATGGATATCCAGAAACTTCATTGCCAACAAATTTTCAATTAACAAAGCTTTCTTATCTACAATTGACCTCGAGCTGGTTAGAGCAACTTTGGGAGGATGATAAGGTAATAGTTTTTTTCATTAATAAAAGGATGAAAGCAAAGCGGATTATGAATTATAAATATATTCTATTTACTTACATGAACGGTGTAGAATGTTGATAGATTTTTTTTCCTTTTTTAAATTTATTTTTGTTTTAATTTTTCTAGAAGAACTAAATGCTATTCGTAATAATTAAATGTTACGTTCTTTTGAGTCGTCAACCATTGTATATTCTTAGGAGTTAGGAATTCTCCTCTTATTTACATGCTTCTAAGCAAAAACTTTGTCAATGTTTATGACGTTTGTTAGAATATGTGGAACCAACATATTCTTCACACTAAGGGGGTGTTTGCGATTGCTTATTTATAAATGTTTATCAACTTATTTGGTGGCAAAAAGGAGTTTTATAAAAGATGTTTGGATTAACTTATTGTGGTACCAAAACATAATAAGCTAATAAGTTGTTATTTAGGGGGTGTTTGGGATTCCTGATCAACAATGGGAAAAAGGTTAATATGACCAAGTTTGGTGGAATTAAACGCTTACCAGTAATAAAACGTGATTTTATTGTGTTACTTATTTAATTATATATCAAACCGGTTGTCTATCTTGAAATAGGTGTTCTTGTCCGAACATTTTGCAAAAAGTGTTTGATACATGCCCCTTTTTTAATTTGTTTTTGGAAAAATATAATTAATTTGTGTTAGTTATTTTCTTTCTTTCTGTATCCTAGCTTCTCAACACTCTATGCTACTAAAAAAATATTTTGACATCGTTGACTTGTGTATACAACAGATTCTACCAAATTTGAAAGTGCTTGACCTTAGCCATTCCAAAAGACTTTTGGGGACACCGAATTTTCACGGACTTCCATGTCTTGAAAGAATAAGACTCAACCGTTGCAAAAGGTTAAGACATATTCATCCGTCAATTAGCTATCATGAAACCCTTGTTTCCGTGGAAATGTTACACTGTACCGGCCTTGCAACATTTCCACCCATCAGCGGGATGAAAAAGTTGGAGACTCTTAAACTCTCTTGGTGCTCTTATCTTTGCAAGCTCCCAGAGATCCAAATGAAAATGGACAACTTGGTAGAGCTTTATTTGGAAGGAACCGGAATAAAAGTGGTACCCTCATCAATCGGGCAATATTGTACCAACCTTCTTTCTCTTGATTTGAGAGGTTGCAGAAGTCTAGAGAGTATTGAAGGCAACTTCCATCTCCTAAAACGTTTGAAAAAGTTTTGTATCGGTGATTGTAAAGAGCTTAAGATACCAGCAGAGGGCCTCTTTGATGTAAACTCTCGTTTACAGGTGCTTGATTTATGTAATACATCCTTCAAGAATCTTCACCCAGCTGGCATCGTAAGCATGAAGTTTCTTGGCCTTTCACCTTCCTTAAGAAGGTTGCGTCTTCGTACGTGCAAATGGATAAATGAAGCGGACATCTCATCTGTTCTTTGCGAGTTATCCAACCTACAACTATTAGACCTATGTTATAATGATTTTTCACGGTTGCCTTGTAGTCTCTTGCAACTTCATAGTCTCAAATTCCTCATCCTGGGAGGTTGCAAAAAACTTGTAGAATTACCGGATCTCCCAGAAAGCATAGCTGTTCTCGAAGCACATGGGTGTGACAGCCTTAAAATTGTAGATCTTCCAACAAATCTTAGATGGTTGTGGAGAATCTCACTTCCAATGAAGAGTATATCAGGTGATATTGTTGAGAGAAAAGTACAGTCCATGCTTCAGGTATGACTCTTTATATCTTCTTGCTGAATTTCAATATTAATTTGTCTATATATATATATATATATATAGACTCAAACAAAATAATATTCATCATGATAGGGAAATGCCATTAAAGATCACTCCATCGGTCTCTATTTTTATCCTTATGACATCAATGACATGCCAACAAGAGACTTTGTAAGGACAAGGAGCACATTAATGTTAGAGCTTCCAAGAAACTGGTACAATGAATTCAATGGATTCTTGATATGCATTAATGTTGATAATCCTTTGGGCAATAAGATTGATGTAATTACTATCGAGGACGTAATGGGTAGGGAAAATGAAGATGTTTTGGAGGTGTCTGATAAAACTGGCCAAACTTGGTATGGCATGTGCTATATGTATATATCCTTTGGTTCATTGAGGCATACCTCATGGTGGAAGTCAAAACACACTACCATTTCATTTTCCCCACAGAGATATCCTCTCTTAAAAGTTGAACTTGTTCCTGGGAGAAGTGAAGGTGATTCAATAGAAAGAGTGGAAGGTACAACAATGTCCTCGGAATTTTGGGATACAGAACCTATTGATATCATACGTGATTCAAAATCTTGTATCGAGATTGAATGGTGTCATGAGCCTGATAATTATTTGTGGCACCTGTTTGGCTAAAACCATGATGTCTAATATTCTTTTCACTGTTTGTTGCATTTTTTGTAAAAAAATTTATTCATTTTCTTGCTTTATTAATAAAGAAAGATTCTGATCTTGTTGGAAGGCTAGGCATCTTTTGCTGGTCATTAATTTTTTTTAGCCTTTTTACCAAAACAAATTACAAAAATAACCTTCTTTTAAAAAGTTTTCAAAAATAGCCACCTATTTCTCCTCAAGCATTGCTCGGGGAGAATTGGCCCACCATTTGACCACTTTTTCAAATTAATTAAATTAAAATTAGACTGATTTGACACAAAGAGGAGAATTGACCCACCATTTGACCACTTTTTCAAATTAATTAAATTAAGACTAGACTGATGTGACACAAAGACTGATTTGACAACACCTTTATCAAAAATAACAAAAAAATACCTCGAAAACCATCCGGGTTCGCCCCGGCCGGCGCTAACCTCCTCCGGCGGCGCGAACTAGCCATTGACCGGCGTCGACCAATTTTTTTTTTTTGCTTTTTATTTTAAAACTCATTTTAAAAATACATTTTAAATTTTTTAAGTAATTTTAAATATGATTTAAAATAATACGTTTTATAATTAAAAATACGTTTTTTAATTAAAATTTAAAAATATTTTTAAAATGTATTTTTAAAATTAATAATTTATCTCCAGATTGTTTATTATACGTTTTTTAAAATTATTTTTTATAAATCAAAAAATAGATAAATCAAAAAATGGTAAATATTACTTAAAATTTTTGATTTAAAATTAATTTTTTTTAGTAAATTTTAATTAAAATTTATCTTTAATTTATTTTTGAAATAAAAAATATTTTTAAAAAACTTATTTTTAAATTTATTTTTTATCTATAATTTATTTTTGATTTTTAAAAAATAATTTTAAAAAACGTATTTAATTAAAATTATTTAAATATTACTTAAAATTTTTATCTAAATTAAAAAACGTATTTTTAAATTTTAATTAAAAAAACGTATTTTTAATTTTAATTATAAAACGTATTATTTTAAATTATATTTAAAATTACTTAAAAAATTTAAAATGTATTTTTAAAAATTTAATGTATTTTTAAAATGAGTTTTAAAATAAAAAGCAAAAAAAAAATGGTCAACGCTAGTCAACACCGGTCAATGGCCGGTTCGCGCCGCCGAAGGAGGTTAGCGCTGGTCGGCGCGAACCCGGGTGGTTTTCGAGGTTTTTTTTTGTTTTTTTTGATAAAGGTGTTGTCAAATCAGTCTTTGTGTCACATCAGTCTAATTTTAATTTAATTAATTTGAAAAAGTGGTCAAATGGTGGGCCAATTCTCCTCTTTGTGTCACATCAGTTTAATTTTAATTCAATTAATTTGAAAAAGTGGTCAAATGGTGGGCCAATTCTCCTCTTTGTGTCACATCAGTCTAGTTTTAATTTAATTAATTTGAAAAAGTGGTCAAATGGTGGGCCAATTCTTCCCAAGCAATGTTTGAGGAGAAGTGAATGGCTATTTTTGAAAACTTTTTAAAAGAAGGCTATTTTTGTAATTTGTTTTAGTAAAAAGGCTAAAAAAATTAATGACCCCATCTTTTGCCAAACCTTATTAAATTTTCCAGCCTTTTTTTTCCTTTTTCCTTTCTCCTTTCTCTTAAAACAATGTTTCTACATTTAAATTAAAATAACAAATAACACTTCAAAACATTCATCAACAATATATAACAATATTTATGTTAAGCATTTGAGGTTTATTTGTTTTATTTTTTTCTTTCAAATATGAAACATGATTAATTATAATAAAACCCGGTTGCAAAGTTTAATGGTCCCCAATTCTACAACCAGGTACTATTTAAAGGGGTACAATTATAGCATATATTACTACCTGGTTGTAATAACCGGGTGCGATTTGTACAATGCTACCCGGTTCCATAAAAAACATACGGGTACTATTGCAATGTAAATGGAACCGGGTAGGATTTGTGATTTTTTTTTAAATATCAGAATGTATTGATATGTTACCTACAACCTTTTAAAAGACTAAACATAAATAAAAATGTATGCAATATCAACACAATGATGGAGTTGGAAATCAACAAATCCGGTATTCTAATTCATTTGTAGGAATTACATAAATCATACGAAAATTGACAACACAATCAATAGATCACCAAAGCATGTCTAGCCCACTGGTAAGGTAACATCGATCATTGGGAGGGTCAGTGGTGGAAGCCCTGACTACCCGGGTTCGAACCCCGTGGTGAGCATGCATGAGGTATCCAGATCATGGCCTGCCACATAGTGGTACCCTTAAGTGGGTTGGGCCGTGGTCGAGGGGATTAGTCTGGGTGACACCCTTAGATGGGAGCCCGGGATACCTCGGAACGTGTGTGTTAAGCTGCCGTTAAAAAAAACAATCAATAGATCACTCATATAAGTCAAACGTATCTTAATGACTTCCAAAATCAGCACAAAAGTTCAAATCTTGTACGAAAATAAAAATGCAACTTACAAAAGTGACCTCATAAAAACTTGTTTGTCAATAATACATCAACTGTCTGAACATCAGAAACGATCACCATCCCAATATCAATCAATTTGAATCATAAAGTCATTTAAAGAACTACCTACTTACTTTTTAATGTTTCTTTTACCTTGTACCATGTTCTTGTTTGGAACCACTGCCATTAGCAAGTTTTATTCTGTCTGTGCAACAGAATAAACCCTTTTCAATGAACAAAGTACTGGTCAAGTGTTTTTCTGTCACAAATCTAAAACCAATTCAAATTGTTTTGACTTGATAAGCATATCAGAATGATGAGGTGTAAATACATATGATAAAGATAAAGCAATGTGTTATGGAACACAAACATATAGAGACCCATGGTCAGTCACAAATTACATGCCCAAAAGGGGCCGTTTACCAAACACTTACCCGGGTAAGCGTTTACCAAGTCACATTACCTACCGAATTGATATGGCAAGGACCAAAGCCTATCACGAGACGATCTATTGTCGAACTGGTCAGAAGCATCAAAGGGGAAACGGATGGTGGTGGCGGTAGCCAGATGAAAACATAAATCCCGATGGTGGTGGTGGTAGCAGGAGGCGGATGACGCTTACCGGAGGTGACTGGATAGGATGGTTTGGAAGGAGATGTTGAAAGATGAGATCGGGACCGGACCGGTTGGTACCAATTTTTTTTGGGACTAAAAATTGGTACCGAAACCGAACCGTATGTACCGGTTCGGTTTCGGTTTTGGGACGGGAAAATCGGTACTAGGACCACTTAGGATCGAAAACTTTAAAATGTATCAAATGTGTATCAGAATCAATCGCAAGCCAAAATACCTTCATAATGTTTCAAATGTGTTTCAAAACCAATCACAAACAATCAAAAGTTCAACAATCTTCTGTATTTTTTCCAAAGATGTTGTAGCCCAGGGGGAAAGTGGTGGAAGCCCTTTCTACCCCGGGTTCGAATCCAGGGGTGAGCACGCTAGGATATCAGGGTCGAGGGTTGTATCGTGGCCGGATCGTGGGCCGGATTGTGGGCGGGTCGAAGGGGGATTAGTCTGGACTAAGTCCAGGATACCCCCGAAATGCAATCGTCTTTAAAAAAAAAAACTTCGGTATTTTTTTACGATTTTCATTTTTCCATTTTGTTCTTTATCAACTCTACAATCTCTATATATACAACAAGAAACAATAATAATTAATGTTAAAAACAATCAAGATAAACTTTATTTACAAGATGATATACATAATTAAAGATTTAAAAAAAAACTTTGTTTTTAAAAATTTCGGTTCGGTTTCGGGTTTTTTCGGGAAAATCCCGGTACCGAATACCGATTTTGAGGAATGTTTGGAACCGAATATATGGTACTGGTTCGGGTTCGGGTTCGGTCCCGGTCCGGTTCGAGAAAACGGTCATCGATGCTCATCCCTATGTTGAATAGCCATGGGGGAGGGGCCGGTTCTTCATTGATGGTTGGAGGCGGTGGTATTTCAAATTTATATTGAAATTAATTATAGGAGGGAAATGTAGGATTGGTAGGAGTAAAATAAGAAATTGATTTATTATGAAAATTTTAAATTGTCAATTTAGCAAATTAACCTTTTTCTTTATTTTAAAAACAACATTAATTATATTATATGAGTGGCTCACGTTGGATCTCACAGTTACCATAAAGTATATAGTTCCCTAGTGATAGAGGTTCCGTAAAATGCAAACTTTGCATTTGTTGCACACCTTACAAACCACGTGTGCATATGTGAACAATGTGCATATGCATATGCATACGTGCAAGAATATACGTATAATAAACATACACTAATATGGGATAATGCATATATACACATTAGTTTATAAGGGGTGCAACAAATACATGATTTGTATGATTGTCATATATCCATATATCCAAATACATTCCTATATATATATATATATATATATATATATGAAGTATTTCTTCTAGTTTATGAATTAATTTTTAAATTATTCAAAAATTAATACTTCCATAACTTTTCATTTAAATAAAAAGTGTTGATAAGAAATGATATCTTGTTCAAATGATACAAACAACCATTATTTTTTTAGATCAGCATTGTAAATTTAACCCCTAAGAAATATAACCACTCAAAAACTCATTTTCATATATCCATTTTTTCCATTATTTCAATTAAAAAAAAAAAAACAATTTACAGTAAAGTTAAAGAAAAACTTAGTAATTTAACCATACTTCCTTCTAGGATTGCACAAAAACCCGATCAAACTGTCAAACCATCAAACCCAACCCACAAATAACCCAATTAATCTCAATCTGTCAAATCATCAACAAACAGGGTTAAATTTAATTAGATATAACTCAATTCAATCCAACCAGACCCAGATGCTAATATATAAAATGTCGATAAACAAATCTCTTTGTTAAAATCACTCTCTCGAGCTGATTCCCATATCAGTTAAGTTGACATGTTCTAAGTGGGTCATCTCTGACTCGCACTCTACACTATTACCATCAAAACAGATGATCATCTTATCGGGCAAAATCAACCAGAATGAACAGAGATGACAAATCTCTTTGTCAGTAGCTCTTTCAAGCTTACTTCCTTTGTCATTCGGATTGACGTGCATATATATGGTTCATCTCTGACACCATGGCACTTTAACACTTTCAAAGTGATCAACCGTCCTGAAGTAACTTGATCTTTTATAACACTTTAACATAAAATGGTGAACATCATTATTGAGAAACGATGCTCACTTTTCATTATGTTTAAAACCTCACCCTTTAATCTCACACTCAAGCTATTTAAACTTAGCTACTCATACTTGAATGTAAATAACAGGAAATGTAAATTACATATATGAAATACATAAAGTAAAGACGGATATGTAAATGACTTGAATGTAAAATACAAGAATGTAAAAGATTATAAGTTATTGCAGCAATGTTGGACCAATGTTGCAGCAACTCATAAACGATATGAATAACAAGAATAAGATGAAGAACATGAAATGGAAATGCATAAATTAAACTTGCAATCTGCAAACCAGCTGTGAGAACTGATTCACATAAATTGTCTACTGAAATACAAAGCATACCCTTCCTATTTATAGTAACTAGGAGAAAGAAGGGAAGGATCCATCAACACACAAAGTCTACCAACTACACTATTATATAAAGGCAAATGTACTTATCACAACCCCATGCCTAAAAAGTTACTTAAGAGTTTACAAAAGAGACAAAGCATTGAGTTCATTTCTTCTGGAATATGGCTGGATCATGGGACGAAAAGTCAGCTTCAAAAGTCTTCTCAATATCAATTCTTCATTCCATCATTCCAGACTTCAATGTTGTAGCATTGGGCAGGGGCTGCACCATATAAACAAACACAATTAGCCTTCCTAAAGTAGTAAATGACAGGTAAATCACAATCTTAGCTCCATGAAACAAAGGGTGAAAATAAGTAAAAAAATGACTCAATTGAGATAAAATAAGAAAATCTAATTAAAATGATAAGAAAAAGATACAATATGCATTAAATAAATAATGCATATCAATATGCACCCGTTTTTATGTCATAATCAGGTCAAATCGTTCTAACTGTTGATGTGTCTGATGAGAAAATTATTAGGTATGGATGCATTTACAATATATATGCGTGCATTTAGCCTACTCCTAAAAATTACTATAAAATTAAAGAAAAACCAAGAAAAATAATTTTGATTTAAAATAAAAACGTTGTAGGTTTGATGCATCTAACAAAGATTTGCTTTGATGTCACATTTGGACAACAACAAGAACAACTCAACACCAAAGAAGTGTTAGAGGGTGTTTGTTTTTTAAAAATTAGGACTTAAAAGCCTCTTATCACTTTTTCGGTCAGATGTATTCTAATTAAGGCCGTTTGTTTTTTTCACCAATTCAGTTCCACTTATCACTTAATTCAGTCCGACCGAAAAAGTGATAACCTAATAACTTTTCACTTATTTCTCCCCGCCTCCATCTCCAAATCCTGTCTACCGTGCGACTCCAAATCGGGACTCCAATCGATCTCATCTCCTTCTCCAAGTCGATCGGTCTCCATCCCTAAATCGGTATGTCGATTTTCTGTTCACTGTTCGTTCGATTTTTGTTGCTTTTGGTTTGATTTTTATGCTCCTTTTGGTTCAATATGTTGCTCCTTTTGGTTTGATTGTATGTGTTTTCCCTCCCTTTGTTGGAGTTTCCTCACAACTGGTGGATTTGAGGCTAATTGTAGTCTATCCATTGTAAAAACAACAACTTTGTTTTTAATTCTGCAGTTACTTGAGGTTGTTTTCTTTCCTCTTTATTTTATTGGCTTGAATTTGTTGGGTTGGAAGTTGGAACCATTGTTGTTTCTTCCTTTTGTAACTGGAAGCTTAGGGCTAATTTCGTGTAATCATAAGTTATAATTCAATATAAAATTTACAATTTAAGGTTTGATGACGCCATTGTGATGTCTTGATTAGTATTCTATTTTTTGATATAGATTTGTAATTCTTAGAAATTAGAACCACAATACCAATAGTCTACAGTGAGTATTCTGTAACTTGCATTTGCTTGTGAATCTATTCCCACTTTCTACACGAACTTGTAAATATGAGGTATTTTTTTAGCTGTCTTTCGTATAAGAAAGCGTGTTTGAGCTTTTAGGTAGAAATATGCACTGTAAATGTGGTATATGCTTTTGCTTTTCTATCTGTTATATTCACTGTTTAGATGAAAAAAGGGGTCATGAAAGCAAAGGCTAGTACAAATCAATAGAATAAACATGGAATCGTCAGCTTTCCCTGTGAAAGAAACCAAATTTAACTTTCTTATACATGATCTTTTATTTCTTTAGTGAGATCTATCTGATGTTATGTGTGAAATGGATTGATGTCTATTTATTTACATGTATCTACCTTACATTACTTTTTTTATCTACTTTACATTCTGTTTAGACTATGGTCTAGGACATGTTGCAACACATTTATGGTTTACTGATTATGGTTCACTGTGTTTTTTTTGCTCAAGAAACTTGATTGAACCTGATTATGGTTCAACTATGATTAATGTACATGAGTAATGTGTGACAGCCCCCACAAACCAATTGCGCCATTTCCGTGCCTAAATCAGAAAACCCACATCAGGAAACAGCTTACGATCATTTCGGTTGCCATCGAAACAAGAAAATTTATCCGGAAACTCATAAAACTTCACTGATTTGTACCAGGAGGAGGAACAACGGTGACAGCATTACAAACCGCACAGCAGACCGAGGTTGCTCCCACTGGATAAAGTAGAAGATTTCGACATCCTGAACACACTAGCTGGCTTTGAGAACCTGTTTCATTATAGTTTTTCACATTTTCTTTCAGAAAGATAGATCTAAAAGGTATTTAGATTGAAAGAATCGATATAGTACAATTTCTTTCTTTCTGGGCTTCATATGTGAATTGTATATATGCACCATATTCACAAATCATCTTGTTATATTAGCACCCATAATGAAAAACCCTCTAATATTACAAATCATGTTTTCTTGAAAAGGTTAGCTTTTTTATCTATATAATCTTTTTCTATGCTCTCATGCTCAAATTAGTGAAGTATTTTTCTTTCAGATTTCAGACTTCAGCTTTCAAAAACAAACAGTCTTTTTCTTTCAGATTTCAGACTTCAGCACCACCACTTAAAAATCAGAAGTGAAATCAGACTTCAGACTTCAGCAGCACTTAAAAAACAAACGCCACCTTAGCCTAGTGGTAAGGCCTTGGCGGTAGTGCTGGAATGTGCCTAACGTCCAGGGTTCGAATCCTGGGGGAAGCTTTGGAGGTATCCAACTGGGATTTGGCCTTTGGGCTGGGTCTTGGGCCGGTTGTAGCGGTTCATGCCTTTGAGGGGCGAATCGTGTCCGGTGGAGCGGGTCCATAGGGCCAGTAACGGGGATTAGTCGGGTTGACCCTTGTGGAACCCGGATACCTTGGATCGTGTGTGTGTTAAACCGCCGTTCTAAAAAAACAAGAACAACTCAACAAGTGATGGTATCTCTATGTAACAAAGACTTTGGTTTAACTTATATAACCAAAACCTCAAAATTATAAAAATATAATAAAGTTTGTTTTTATTCCTATTTAATATAACTTTTTTTCTTTCTATTAGTGTAATATAGGCTTAATTCTTCTTATTTTGTATCTATTTTGACTGGTCAGTAGATCTTATAACTGATCATGACTTTGATGTCAGGTTCTCAAGTTATATTATAATTCTTGATTATGTAAAAAACTATCACATTAACATCAACCAAGGCCAAAACCCAGATAAATGAGTATATTCTGAAAGAACTTGAACATTTGTTATATTGTTTGTAACATTTGTTGCAAGTTAAGATTACAAGTTCTTTATAAATCGTTCTTTAAAAAAGTCTTTATAAATCTTAAATTATAGAGAGCAACTGCGACAAATTCTCTATAATTTCTTTAAAATAAAGAACAAAAGCTAAATATCAAAAAAATTACTCTCTGCTCCAACATATTCTCTAATTTGTGTATTAAAATATTAATTATATTATTAAAATATTCTATAAATTTATAATTTCAATACACTTTTAAAAAAAAACTTCATATAAAAGAATAATACATTTAATCTCATTAGTAGAAAACAACTAAAATAATAATTTCGCTCTCCTCATTATTGAGAGGTGTCGCATAGGAGATGTTAAGCAGTAATTAATTGAAATGAAAATAAAAGAAACTGTTTGTTTTATATTATATAAGGGGTTCGTTCATTCCCTCTATTTTAGAATATTTGTTAGAACAAAACAACCCCTCGAAAGCTAAAATTTCTTTCGAGGTTAAACTATCCATTTCATTCCCCTGTATGAACCAAACAACCCCTGAGTTTTAGAGAATTACCCGAATTTAGAGATTTATATATTCTCTATTTTAGAATATTTGTTAGAACAAATGAAATTCAAATTCTTTATTTTGGAGAACTTGTTAAAAATGATCTTAATAACTTTTTTGACTGTGATTTTAAGTTAAATTTCAGGGTTTTATGAAATTAGTCGTGGGGCCTACAAGCTGACTCGTACACCCACAGTTATTAGTAAAAAATAGCTCTCCCAAATCTATTGTTAATGTGGGCCCCAATGGAAATCTTAGGCGGGCATTGTTACAATAAGTAGGTCGATCATCAACACTCGGGTAGTCCACGATTACGATCGAACCATGTTTAGCGTAACAATCGAAAAAGGAGACCTTTTCGCCTTTGGCTTCGACTTTTTTTTACTTCCATTTCTTCAAAGATTTGACGAAAAGGTCAACCTTCGCCTCCGGCTTTTCGCTTTTTCTTCAACAATTCGATGGAAATGTCAACCAAGGGGTTTCGGCTTTTTCTTGCATTTTCTCAATGAGTTGATGAAAAAGTCAAACGTCGGCTTTTGTATTCGGCCTTTTACTTCCGTTTTTTCAATGGCTTAATTGACAGAGAGGTCAACCGCCTGTTTTCGTCTTCACTTTCGGCTTTTTGCCTGCATTTCTTCAACGATACTCACGAAATTATAACCACAAGACAACCCCCGCCCCTACCCCCGCCCCTCCCACAATCAGTATATATCCAAAGTCCCCCAATTCAATTTCTTCATACTAGGTGCCATCAAAAGCATACAAAAAGACCAAGAGATAAAATGAAGCAATCTCAAAAAATTATCTTTTTTCCCATTCTCTTTTCTATACTCATCACCTTATTCATATCATCCGCGGATGCTCAATCCCGCAACCCAGTTTTGGGACGTCTGAACGATTCAGACCTTTCCAAAACCGGAAAGTTTTCCGTCACATCAAAATACTCGCCACTTGCCGTTGGCAATACGAACTCAATCATGACGATTAACAGCTTCGAGAAGGGCGGGGATGGTGGTCAGCCGTCGGAGTGTGACGGAAAGTTCCATTCAGATGACACGCTAATCGTGGCATTGTCCACCGAGTGGTACAATCACGGGCAAAGGTGTTTTAAGTTTATCAATATATATTATAACGATAAAAGCGTGCAAGCTATGGTGGTTGATGAGTGCGATTCAAATAAGGGGTGTCGTGATGATATTGTGGACGCATCTAGAGCCGTTTGGGAGGCGCTTCAGGTTCCGAAAAGTGAGTTTGGGGAAACCACGGTTACGTGGTCAGACGCGTGATGCGATTGGAGAATGCGTATAAAAACCTGTAAATCTCGTGCAGAGGTAGGGTCTGGGAGTAGGATGTAGCAGAGAGCGTTGTCATTATAATTTAACAATTTATATTTGTTTTTGGAAGGGTATCCGAGGACATTACCCCGACTAATCCCGGCAAGGTGAGGCAATTGCCCCAGCTGCTAAAGCGTGCAGCCCTGAGTTTATCCCCAGTGGCCACAAGTTGGAAGCGTCTGGATTCGAACTTGGGGTAGATGGGTTACTAGCCACATCCCCGGATCCCCCACAAGCCTTAACCAGTAACAATTTATATTTGTTGTTTTCATTATATTTCCTAATGTAATCAATAAGGTGACCAGCAAAAATAATAAGAACCATAAACTTAACTATTACCTGCAAAAAATGCCTTCCTGAAAGCGAATTGTATGTAGGTTGACCTAGGGGTGTTAACGATTTCGAGCTTTTAATGAACTAATCGAGCTCAAGCCAATGCTCGACTTGGCTCGTTCACAAGTTCAACTAAATTTTTTGAGTCGAGCCAAGCCAAGCCATTTGAGCTTACATTTTTCAGGCCAAACATGTTCATATGTTCATATTTCAAGAAAGGATAATAGAACATGAAAGAGGCACACCAGAAGAACTTCATTAGAGGGAAATAGAACCTACTAATAATATGTCCAAAACTTGCACCAAAATCCAATCTATTTTGAACTCGAGATTATAACAATCAAATTCGATTTTGAAAGCAATTTCATGTGATGTAAACGTTGTTCTGAGAAGACGAAATAGGAAGAAGAAAACATCACCTCTTATAAACGATGCATATTCGCATAACAAGCTTCGAGGTTGAGTGGTGGATTATGGCACAGAACCTATATCCTTGAAGTATTCATGCTCCAATGCAGCCCTTGCCGTAATTCTTCTGCTAGGGTCCAAGGAGAGCATTTTCTGAAAATAAAATGCCCGTAAAAATATATAAAAATTGATAGAGATTATATAAAAAATTGATGTCCCTAACACAATAAAGGCTTATGTTCTAATGGAGTCTGTTTAGAATTATTAACGGAAAGAATCAAATTATTTTGTTTTATTATCCTCGTATCTGGAAACTTAGGTACGTTTTTTAAAAGAGCACTAGTTATTAAGCAACATGGATGGGCCGGGACAGGATTGGACGGGTAAAAGTCACGTAAATGGGTGAAATAATTGTGGAAGGTTTTAGGGTTTTAATATGAATGGGCAGTTTAGTAATTTATCAATTTTGTCTCATTCAGTCCAGTTTTGTCCATCTAATGTTAGGATTTGCATCTCAGGGACTTCTAAATGATGTGTAGACACTCAGGGGCCGTTTGCTAAAACTTACCCGGTAAGTGCTTAACGGCTCATTTTACCTTATCGGATGAACATGACAAGGATTGTTGAGGGTCTTACCCGGTAAGAGAAATGACAAGGATCGAGAGTCTTACCCGGTAAGTGAGAGCGACAACTCTTACCCGGTAAGCACTTATTGGTTAAAATAAAACCTAATTCTTTTCTAAAACATCAAATACGCCTTTTGTTACATTTTTTTCATTCTTTAGATTTTAGTTGTATTATGTTTCTTTAAACTTTCACTTATTGTCCTCAAAATATTATTTTTATATGGTTTCTATATTTTGGTTAATTTATTCAATACTATTAATAATAAAATAATATAGAAAAGGTATAAAATAAAATTTGGAAACTACATAATTTTTTTATTTTGGTGTCATTTTAATCATCTTGGTGAAGCCTTTCAAATGATATATATTGTTACAAAAAAAAAATTATACTTTAAAAAATTACATAAATTAATAAAAATATATAAAATATATAAACAACTAATTATGGATAAACTGATCATTTACAGTTCTGTCTTACCGAACACTGAATAGTTGTTATGTCCTGTCTGGATACCAAACGACCCTTACAGAACATAAAATGCTGTTGAGTAAATAATTCACCAACAAATGAGAATTCGTTAATTCAAGTAGTAATTAGTTAGAGCTTACATGCAGGAGATCAAGGCCGGATTTATCAAGATTTGGAACCATGGTTGAAAGGTCCTGAAAGTAAAGGATGCTCCATTAGTTCTTTAAGAGCACAGGTGCTAAATATCACAGATTATAACCTACCAACTACAAATACTAATCACCTTCGCATGCCACTTTGGAAAAGTGGACTTAAAGTCGGGAAGAGAAGTCACTCCAGGCCATGTATCTTCTTTAGGAGTTCCCATTATTCTATAATGAAAAAAAGAAAAAACAAGATATTCAGAATATAAGAAGTTGTAGGGTTATATGGTTTATTTTGCAAGCCAGTAAAAGGTTACAACCCCGTGCAACCCTCATCTAAACCATTCATTTAGCTCATTCATTATGTAAACATTGGATTAATTACTGGTTTCATGCAATAATCTTACTTGCAATGCATAGTATTTCATTGAATGCCATGTAATGCATGCTATTTCATTAAATGTCATGTAATGCATATTGTTTCATGAAAATATCACCTTCATCCGATACATCGCATGAACAGTTACGTGCATCAAAATATTTTGCAGAAATTCGACGAAATTCGACAAAATCGGGTAGAATCAATGAGAATCCCAACGAAATGGACGGTAGGTTGCACGGGTTGTAACCTTTTACTAGGTTGCAAAATAATTGTGGCCTATATATATATATGTGTGTGTGTGTGTGTGTGTGTGTGTGTGTGTAGAGAGAGAGAGACGAAGGTTCACGGGAAAACCCCAAAAACATGAAAAACTGAGGAACACCCTGGTAACCGTTCATCTGGACGGTATGCACATGTGCATACAAGTAAAGTTGTTTTTCAGTTTTTATGCACAGGTGCATAAAAACGTGTGCATGTTACAAAGTACTTGTATGCACATGTGTATACCGTCCAGATGAATGAACTTGACCCTGTATATATATATATATATATATTAACAGGTAAAATGAAATGATAATGAGCATATTACTTGAAAATCTTGAACAACTCATCGATCTCAGAGTCTCCAGGAAAGAGTGGGGTTCGATTCACCATCTCAGCAAATATACAGCCAATCGACCACACATCAACAGGAGTCGAATACTGATGGGATCCAAGAAGAATTTCTGGTGCCCTATACCAGAGTGTCACCACCTAGAAAAGCATACCATGGATTAAGTAACATGTGTGGCAATGGCAGTAAGTTTAATCACTCATGCTGCTCAGATATAAATGCCACCCAGGTGCCGGTAATCTAATCTAAAAGTGGAGCCATTCTTTGTGATCATAAGTTTCTCCAATAATTCAATAATCTCTAGTTGATAACATAATTTGAGTAATTTGTTATATTTTATGGGTAAGACTTGAAATCTACGAATAGAAGCGTCTAGAAGAAAGCCAAACCAAATCAAAATTGACCCGGTCAATACCACTACAAGTAGGGTGGGGGTGGGGGTGGGGGTGGGGGTGGGAGGGGGGGGGGGGGGGGGGTTAGAGCTGATGTTTTGTCAAGACCCCCGACTTGTGCAAGAGTGTGAGCAAACAGGTATATAAGCCTCCAGAAGAGATTCACAAAATTGATTTACCTGTTCAAACATTAATTTGTGTGTGCCGTTGTAATAAAACTTAATACATGAAGAATTATCATCATAAGGAACCCAATCAATATGTTTAAGAGTGGAGATGAAATGATAATATAAGAGTTTTCAAAGTCGTCAATTGTATAGAGTTCCTATATTTTTTCACAACATCCAGTAATTATAAGCAAAAATACCATAGGTATGAGTTATGACTTATTTGTGAGCGAATTAGGGGAAAAGATGTCTTAATGCATGTTAACCATCCATGGGTACCGCATTGCTACATCGTGATGTTAAATGACAGTGTTAACACTATAAGTTTGCTATACTAAGAAACAAAATTAACTGGAAGCACTGGCAGTGGCAGATTATTTTTAAAAAAAAATCAGTAACAACCCAGATTAGAATGTCCATAAGATCTCAAAGTGTTACACTTCACATATAGTTGAGACAATAGGGGTGTTAACGAGTCGAGCTTTTAACGAGCTACTCGAGCTCGAGCTCGTATCTCGAGCTTGTTTATCTCGAGCTCAAGCTTAATAATTTTCGAGCTCGAGTCGATCTCGAACACACACTAAAACTCGTTTAACTACGAGTCAAGCTCTATAACACTAATGTTCAACTCATTCGAGAACTCGATTAAATTTCTCGAGCCGAGCTGAGTCGAACATGTTCATATGTTCATAAATCATATAATCAAAGTTTAAAATTATTGAGGTCAAGCTAATAATCTCGAGTTCGAGCCCATAAACAGGTATCGAGCCTGAACTCAACCATTGAAAAAATATTCGAGCTTGAGCCCTACTGTGTAAAAGTTATTCGAGCTCGAGCCCAGTACTATTTTTTCAAGCCGAGCTCGAATAAACTGCAACTCAACTCGACTCGGCTCGTTAACACCCCTCGTTGAGACTTGAGAGCTATTCTTTTACCACCAAAAAGAAAAAGGAACACCACCACAACCGGTGTGTAAGGAACCAAGATTAGGCAATCTTTATCAAACGTCAAAAAACAAATGCAAATCAAAATGAATGAATGAATGAATATCAAGAGAAAATGGGCTTTTGGTCATCAAGCCATGTCCTATCTGTTGACCTAAAGGGTAAGTGTTCATCTCACCATCTCTCCAAAAGTTTTAAGAAGCAAAATATATATATTGAAGATGCAAACAGTTGAAACTCTAAAATGTGGTACCTTTTCCCCCTCCTTTACACATGACTTCCCTTTTTAATTTTTGTTTCTATAAGCAGATGCATGAATGATTTTTGCTAAACTATGATGGAGCGAGAGTGCGATGATAAAAAGCTAACAAAAACGATAGCCGAACTGAAGTGTATTATCATGGTTAATATCAAGTGGAAACTTCAGACCATGTAGATTACCTCATGCGTAAATGTCCTGACAGGAATACCAAAGGCCCTGGCCAATCCAAAGTCTGCAAGCTTGAGAGCATTGGTACGGTGATCTATCAACAGATTCTGAGGCTTTAGATCTCTATGCAGAACTCGATGAGAATGACAATAAGCAATACCACGTAATATTTGATATAGGAACATCTGAAAGTTAAAGACAATAGCCAAAAGTTATATAATGCAAGAAAATCTGAAAGGGTCTTCACAATTCAATCCCTATCGACTGCACTATGTTGCTTGCTTGGTATCCAAATCTTCTCAAAAGAGGGACTTCATGTACTCTAAACTTCTAGAGAGAATGTTATCGAACTTGGAACTCATTGGTATTTGAACTAAGTTCAGTCCCAGGGTACATGCCGACCTCTAAGGGGACATTTGGTCCACGCCTCCACGGAATGGAATTTGGTGGAATTGGAATCCGTCAAACGAATTTGACTTTGAAGGAATTGGAATGGAATTTGACCATGCGTTTGGCTGACAGGAACTGGAATGGAATCTCGCAAAAGAATAGAAATATGAATCTATCGGGGTGGGGGTGACGGTTGTGATGACGACAATAGTGGTGCGGTGATGTTGGGTTGGGTAGGTGGGGTGGGTGGTGACTACGACCGAAAAAAATAGTGGCATGGTGGTGATGATAGGGGTGGGGACTGTGGTTGGGGTGGGTGGTGGTGGTAGTGGTGGCGGATATGTTGTCGGCGGGAGTGGTGAGGGCGGGGAGGGGGTGGTGGTTAAATTGGATGCAAAGATTATTTTTGTCTTTCTAAAACAAAATTATAAATTATGTTACATTTGCCACGAAATTGAATTCAAACCCTTCACATATGCTAAGGAATGATCAAATCCCTCAACCGTGGAATCCGGTGGATTCCAATTAATTCATTCCGCAAACCAAACATCACTAAGGAATTTGGTCAAAGAAACTTGTCATTCTAATTCCATCAAGTTCCTTTGAATTCCATGAACCAAACAGCCCCTAAGAGTCATGAAAAGATTTACTCACTTTTACAAGACGGGGATCCTTTGAGAACTCGGGACAAGAGTCCATGTGTTTCTTCAAGTCTAAGTCTAGGTACTCAAAGACCAAATACAAACGTTTGTCACTATGCACGACATCATGTAACCTGTCACCAAACAGTTATCATTCAATATATAGTATACTGTCAGCACATATACTAAAAAGACACATCATGTATAAACTTAATCTTCAGTTCCGTAACAGATTATCTAATCCTAAGCAAAATTTTCAAAATAAGAAAACAGACAGTTTTGGTTGGAAGAAAGTAAGGAAGACTTGAGAGTGCCAAGAGCAGATACCGGTCATCCCTTTGTACCAAGTCTTGCGGATCCTGTTTTAATTTAAACCAAGACTTCATAACTAGAAACTTCAAACATCCATGTTTCGGGAGGACATATACGTGTTTTTTGTCTTAGTAAAGACTTAAGGTAGACTGACATATTATAGAAGTAGAGTCAGAAAGATCTTTGAAAAGCTATACGAAGCTTAATCGATATAATCAAGTAAAAACAATGGTTCTCATTTTAATTTCTTCTTTAATATGACACAAAACTTGACTTCTAAGCATTCAAATGTAATTGTCTATCTACACAAGCAATAAACTTGCCTATTTCAATCAAACGTAGAATGACGATCTAAGAATTGGAACATTAATTGCAATGTTCTTTCTTTTGAGAAATAGTGGAGAGTGCAAGCCATTCAGGTAGAAAGCAAACAGGAATGATGGAACCTAGAAAAAGGAATGCTGGAGAGTGAAGGATATTGCTAGATCAAATTATCCGATGACCCTTGTCAATGATACACTTTTACACAATAACAGAGAAAGAAATTGGAGGTTTTATAAATATTAGAGCCACTAGTCCAATCACAAATAAAAGATTTCATTGACCTTGGGTTTTGGCTACTTATTGCGGTAAATTACATATATAAAAACAAGCATCCCAATTTACACTCCATTCCCTGTAAGTAATATAAGAAAACGCACCATCTATTGAAACACAAAGATCAGAGGCCTAGATGCCAAATAAAATAGCTGGCTATTCTTCAGTTGAATTCATAAGTATCCTAAGGGCCTGTTTGTTAGCAGCTTAATGAGCTTAATGAGACTCATAGCTTATTCAGTCAGCTATACATGACTGTTTGGTAGTGGCTTAATGATATAGAAAGTGACTTATTTATTAAGCTTTTAGGAGGAAGCTATAAAGCCCAGTTTTATCCAAACCAGTCTCTCCCAATTAAAAAACATGACATTTCCATCTATGAAAACAACCTCCCAAACAAAAACCTTTTCAATCTATACAGACAGATTAATCCACACATACAACTTTATTCATACAGGACTTAATGGAAAACCAGCCAAACAGCCCCTAACACTGAAATATACCTCACAATGTTTTCATGTTGCATCTCTTTCAACAGAGAGATTTCTCTTATAGCTGTGCTAGGCACTCCCTCGTCTTCTTGCTCCAGACGAATCTTCTTCAAAGCAATAGTTTCATTGGTTATTCTGTCACGAGCCTTGTAGACCACACCATATGTTCCTTCACCAATCTTTTCAACCTTCTCATACTGCAGTGCTACAAAAATATCACAAATCCAGAAGAAGAAAACCTACTTTAATAGTCCTAAGGGAGGCTTGAATTGTCTTATACTCATACCTGGTCCATCAACTCCGCTGGAAATAAACTCTCTGGAATTACTGCAGTAGTACAAAATGTAGTTTTAGACTTTTAGTAACATTCCCCTACGTTCAGTAGTGTTCAGAGCTTGAAATTGGAACTAAACTCGTTCAGTTAAAATATTGGACTTAGTTTTTTGCTCCAATTCTATTTCCAATTTGTTGAATTAGAGTGTCCAAGCATACCCTTTTTACCAACAGATGATTGATCACCATAACTAGTCTCCAGTTCCCATTATCAAACAAACTTTTAACTAAAATTATCAATAAATCATAGTAATAATCATCTCCATGAAGTAGTCTAAGTGTAGGACATCATCTACACAATCCAAACCCTGGCAAACATCACAATCAAGTCAAATCAAAGTCATATATCAAACATAAAATTTGTTTGTGCATATTGGACCACCAATTTTTTCTATTACTATCATTGATCACTGATGATTTGATGTATAACAAAGTCAAGAGAACAACAATTCATGATCATGCATGTTACTAAAAAAGCAAATTCAGCAGCTGAAATCTTACAAAAACCTCAACAATTACTATATATATTTCGGTTCTAACAACACATTACACATCTCTATATTCACAAATCACCTTCATTTTATTCAACCAATGATGCGATCCTGTAAAAACTCACAATACAATCATCTTCATCAATCAATCGCTTCAATCCACAGAATTAAAAAATCTCTCAACTAAATGATTAACGATCGCAAACAATCTACATCACTCAAACTATTCCATAATCAAGTAAAACGTGTTCTAAACCAACACCATTTGCTAGCATTTTCAACGTAATACGAAACTAAATGTGAATTCGATCAATGTAAGTTGTATAGTTGATGATTTAAAGTAGAAATTGATCTAAAAACAGAAGGATGATGAACTGGTAAAACATGGAAACCCTAAGTTAGAGAAAGTGAGGTGAGAAATTGTGTGTGTAGTATACTGACCTTGTTGTGAAGAACGAAAGCTTTTTGCAGAGAGAAGAACGTGGGGGTAATGGGGTTTGGTGGGGTGGAGGGAAGAAGAGAGAGGAATTTATATGTAGATATATGATTATAAAACTAAAAGAAGGGCAAAATGGTAATAAAAAATGTAAGGGTAAATTGGATATCTAGTTGGTTCCGGTGAAAAGTATCAAATTTGGTGAGAAGTATGAGAAATGATTATTAACTTTTGGATGAGAAATGGATGAATATTATGATAAGATGTACATAGATGCACCGGATCAATTCCCTTTTAAGCCGCAATTCATGGAAGGGTATTTGATTAAAAGTGGTCTAATGGTTGGTTTAAAAGTACTTCTCACAAAAAAATGATACTTATTACATGATCTCATGTCTATGATCATATATCTATAGAAAAGGCAAAATGGTAAAAAAAAAAAGTAAGCAAAATTAATACTCCTTGCCTTACAAAATAAATCAATATATATATATTATATATATAAAAGCAAAAACCATGAAAAATGACATGGCACAATGTGGATTGAGATTTCTCAAATATTGAATTATGGTTTACTTTGGCTATTCCACATTGATAAAAAGTTGAAATGTTGGAACATGAAGTTGATTATAAAAAGACAATAATGCCAACTTTTTTTACATGACTTATGATTTATTTTAATCCCTTTTGGATTAAAGAGTTAATTTTAGTTTCTTCATGTTGAATATATAGTATATATTGCATTACAATTAAGAGCATCTCCCATGGAGGTTCTTATAAGAACCTTCTTTTTGTACTTTTTGGTGTCACCTTATTTCCATCTCAATCTTTATATATATAAAAGCAAAAACCATGAAAATTGACATGGCACAATATGGATTGAGATTTCTCAAATATTGAATTGTGCTTTGGCTATCCCACATTGATAAAAGGTTGAAATGTTGGAACATGAAGTTGATTATAAAAAGACAATAATGCCAACTTTTTTTACATGATTTGTGATTTATTTTAATCCCTTTTGGATTAAAAAGTTAATTTTAGTGTCTTCATGTTGAATATATAGTATATATTGCATTACAATTAAGAGCATCTCCAATGGAGGTTCTTATAAGAACCTTCTTTTTGTACTTTTTGGTGTCACCTCATTTTCATCTCAATCTTTATATATATAAAAGCAAAAACCATGAAAAATGAATGGCACAATGTGGATTGAGATTTCTCAAATATTGAATTGTGGTTTACTTTGGCTATCTCACATTGATAAAAAGTTGAAATGTTGGAACATGAAGTTGATTATAAAAGGACAATAATGCCAACTTTTTTTACATGACTTATGATTTATTTTAATCCATTTTGGATTAAAGAGTTAATTTTAGTTGCAAATTTTATTCATGTTGAATATATAGTATATATTGCATTACAATTAAGAGCATCTCCAATGGAGGTTCTTATAAGAACCTTTTTTTGTACTTTTTGGTGT
Source organism: Saussurea involucrata (assembly GCA_033807775.1). Taxonomy (NCBI): domain Eukaryota; kingdom Viridiplantae; phylum Streptophyta; class Magnoliopsida; order Asterales; family Asteraceae; genus Saussurea; species Saussurea involucrata. The sequence goes on along the minus strand of CM066313.1, from coordinate 1,382,879 downwards.
CGCCTCATTTCCATCTCAATCTTTGTATATATAAAAGCAAAAACTATGAAAAATGACATGGCACAATGTGGATTGAGATTTCTCAAATATTGAATTGTGGTTTATTTTGGCTATCCCACATTGATAAAAAGCTGAAATGTTGGAACATGAATTTGATTATAAAAAGACAATAATGCCAACTTTTTTTACATGACTTATGATTTATTTTAATCTCTTTTGGATTAAAGAGTTAATTTTAGTTAAAAAAAAATCATGTTGAATATATAGTATATATTGCATTACAATTAAGAGCATCTCCAATGGAGGTTCTTATAAGAACCTTCTTTTTGTACTTTTTGGTGTCACCTCATTTCCATCTTAATCTTTATATATATAAAAGCAAAAACCATGAAAAATGACATGACACAATGTGGATTGAGATTTCTCAAATATTGAATTGTGGTTTACTTTGGCTATCCCACATTAATAAAAAGTTAAAATGTTGAAACATGAAGTTGATTATAAAAGGACAATAATGCCAACTTTTTTTACATGACTTGTGATTTATTTTAATCCCTTTTAGATTAAAGAGTTAATTTTAGTTGAAAATTTTCTTCATGTTGAATATATAGTATATATTGCATTACAATTAAGAGCATCTCCAATGGAGGTTCTTATAAGAACCTTCTTTTTGTCATTTTTGGTGTCACCTCATTTCAATCTCAATCTTTATACATATAAAAGCAAAAACCATGAAAAATGACATGGCACAATATGGATTGAGATTTCTCAAATATTGAATTGTGTTTTGGCTATCCTACATTGATAAAAAATTGAAATGTTAGAACATGAAGTTGATTATAAAAGGACAATAATGCCAACTTTTATTACATGACTTATGATTTATTTTAACCCCTTTTGGATTAAAAGAGTTAATTTTAGTTGCAAATTTTCTTCATGTTGAATATATAGTATATATTGCATTACAATTAAGAGCATCTTCAATGGAGGTTCTTATAAGAACCTTCTTTTTGTACCTTCTTTTAAATAATCACATCATTATTCCATTTCGTCAAGACACAACATTTCACGATTTGATTAAGACTCAAATCTCATAATGATTCAAGTGTTTAATGGAAAATGACTACTACTTTTTGAAAAGAATTGAAATAAACTTATTTAATTTCATATTATAAATTTGTGGTGCTTATAGAACTTTCTCGCCACCGCGCGAGCGCGGTGCCACACACTAGTATATATTAAAAGAGAAAACCAAAGATGATGAGGTGGCATCTTCTAAGCATGATAAGACCATTTTTCTTTTTTTCTAAGATTTTTGATTTTTTATATATTTGATTTGATAAAGACTTTTCCGTCCCTATACTACAAAGATGAAGTTCATTGAGTTAGGGTTGTTTTGGTAATTTTTAAAACTTTAACCTTCTAATCTTTTCATCTTCATTTCAAAAGTGAAACCTTCAAATCTTTTCAACTTCACTCTTGAATTTGAAAAACTCAAAAACCCTTCCATTTTGTATCATGATTTGTTCATCACTATAGATCTTCATCTTCCTCTCCATATCACTTTATGTATGATTCATATCACCAATCATGCAGTGTTCTTCAACAAGATCATTTTTCAGGTAAACACTTTTTCTCCCTCTCTGACACTTGATTTTTTTCTATCATTTCATAAACTATTATTGTTCAACAAAATTGTATTTCAGGTTTACTTTGAGAATATTAATCCAGGTTCTATTTCTTATTGATCCAAATCCTTTCAACTTCACTCTTGAATTTGAAAAACTCAAAAACCCTTCCATTTTGTATCATGATTTGTTCATCACTATAGATCTTCATCTTCCTCTCCATATCACTTTATGTATGATTCATATCACCAATCATGCATTGTTCTTCAACAAGATCATTTTTCAGGTAAACACTTTTCTCCCTCTCCGTCACTTGATTTTTTTCTATCATCTCATAAACTATTATTGTTCAACAAAATTGTATTTCAGGTTTACTTTGAGAATATTAATCCAGGTTCTATTTCTTATTGACTTTTGTTGTGATTTTAGGTTCATTTTTACATTTATCTTCTTATTTTTTCTTAATTTTTTCAATGGAAACAGAGGTTTGTTTATGGCAATGGTTTTGAAGTTTTGATGTCAACGATGGTTCAATAATCAAATCATGCATGTATGTATTACAATCTATGACACAACCACAACAAACTTCAATATGTTATTTTTAATGGTTATTTTTATTTTTTCAGGTTTATTTCGAGAAGACTAATCTGAGTATACATTTTTTTGGGATTTTAGAGTTTTTTTTGTTTACTATTCATTTTAACTATGATTAAAATTAATATTTTTTTATTTACACACTTAAATATAATAATATGTATATCTTTATTTATATAACAATAGAATAAAATAAGAAATTGATTATATAATGTATATAAATAAAAATAAGATGAACATAATCACTTGTGAATGTAACAACTTTTAATGTATACATAAAAAAATCTTTATTGCCATCAATATACATAAATGAAATACATATAATAACTTACTAGAATATAACTTATAACTTATTATTATTTACATAATACTTCTATCTATGTATCTATATAAAGGACAATAATCCAAAGAAAATGTGATATTATGAGAGAGCTTGAAACATTAGTTATTATTTTCTCTAAAATTTTGAGTTTTTTTAAAACAAAAATATATCATTAAATAAATGAACATTTCATTTACTTTTTACAAGTTACATGTGAAATCTTATTATATACATATATAGATTAATCAATATATAGGCTGATTTATATAACAAGTCTATATCTACATCTATATAATGGAAAATCATCAAGAGATGATGTGACACTGTAAAGCCCGTGTCCCGGTACGAAAATTTCCTTTTTATTGTGGTATGGCTTTAATATTTCTCTCTTCTCCCGTTAAGAACTGCTAACATGGTCGACCCAATTGTTTAAGTTAGGCGTTATTTGTTTTCTTTGCAAAAGTATGGATAGTTGAGGGGCCAAACTTGGGACTTGGTGATTTTGCATGGGATCGGCCCAATGCAAACCGACCCTCGTTTTTATTCAAGGCTTTCTCTTATTAGAGATCTCAACCCAAAAGCAAGAAACCCTAACTATCTCCCACTCACGGCCGTAGCCCCTTCTTGGCTGCCGCCGATCGCGAACCACCACCACACCAGCGCCGTTGCTGGTCTTGGCCGGAGAGAGAGAGAACAGCGCGAGAGAGAGAGGTAGGGAGAGAGAGCAGAGCGCGAGAGAGAGAGGTAGGGAGAGAGAGCAGCACGAGAGAGAGAGAGGTAGGGAGACTGCCGTTCGCCGCCGTTATCGCCGGAAACTGCTGCTGTTCGCCGCTGTTGTCGCCGGAGACCACCGCCATCACTGCTGTTCGTCGGAGATTTCGAGGGAGAGAGGAGCAGGTGCGGGTGTGTGGTGTTGTAGCGAGGTAAGTCGTTACTTTCGTCTCGTTTCCTTTTCGTTTCTTTTCCGGCAAAGCAACCACCGCGACGCCGCCGTCGCCGCCGCCGCCGTACCCCGCTGCCGGAGGTGGCAGTAGGAGGTGCCCGTGGCGGAACCCTAAAACCACCTCTGGCCGTAACCCTAAACCGCCGTAGCGGAACCCGAATCGTTTAGACCGAACGCGTAAACCGTTTATAAAATCGTCATTTTATGTGAAACGTCGTATCTGCCACTGTTTTGCGTAAGCTGTAACTTTTTCCTCGTAACTCGGATTGGGGTGATTTCTGTGCCAAAAGTTCCCAATTGGAGTCTAGCAACTTTTCTGTGTTTTGTGCAAAATCCAGTTCGGAACGTAGCATAGGCCAAATCGTCGTTTTATACCGATAGCTGCTGTTTTTCACTGTTCTGCGAACTGTTTTTATAAATTCCGTAATAAAATGTAGAAACATCGTTAGGGGGCGTATAATATGTCCTTGGAACCCTAACTCAGAGTACTTTCTAGTTATGTATTTTAATCGAGGATTTTCTGGGTTTAAAGAGGTCGGATCAGGTCCCGAACAGACCTGTTTGGTTAGACCGAAAAGTCGTTTAAGTGACGGTTTAAGCGTGCGTCGTGTTTTAGGGTCCGGGTCTCGTGTTAATGCATTTTAATGTTCGTTTAGGTGTTGGGAGGTGATATTGGATTTTGAAGCTTGAATTATTGTTTGTGAGCTAGTCGCGTTTACGAGGTGAGTTCTCTCACTATATTTAATATTGGTTGTTTTACATTACTGTAGCTCGTGTGTGGTAGCCTTAATTATTTGTGATGCGGGGCTAGATAGTGGGGTGGCTAGTTAGACCTTTGTTGACATGTATACGCGGGTGGCGTTGTCATGTATACGCGGGTGGCGTAGGGACTCGGGGGCCTACGCGGGTGGCGTAGGGACTCGGGGGCCGGTGTTTGTATACGCGGGTGGCGTAGGGACTCGGGGGCCGGTGTTTGTATACGCGGGTGGCGTAAGAACTCGGCGGGGCCGAAGATTGTATACGCGGGTGGCGTAGAATCTCGGTGGGGCCCAAGATGTTATACGCGGGTGGCGTAGGGGTAGGTATGCATGTTTATGATTTGTTCGTAGACTTGTATGCTCGTTTATGTGCAACTATCTGTTATAGGGGTAGTGTGGAATAACTGTGTTATCTATGGTGGTTGAATTCACTAAGCTTCGTGCTTACCCTTTCCCAATAAATCATTGTTTCAGGTGCGAGTAGCTCCAAGGCGTGACGGGTACACACTGACGCGCGTGAAGAGCTGATTATTATATCGTTTTATAATTATCATTTTTAAACTATTTATTCCGCTGTTTACTGTTTTTAGAGAATAATTATTCTTGGGTTGCAAACGAAACGTTTTGGGTTATTTAACGAGTTTAATTAATGAAATGTCATTTTTAAAAAAATTATAAATTCCTTGTAATTTTTGGGACGTTACAGACACATCCTAATACTTAGAATGCTTTCTCCATTTTTTTAGTGTGAAAAACAAACCGGTTTCCCATAAAGCATTGTCATCATGAACCTCCTTATTGGGATATTCCACACAATATTCATTTAAAAGTATAATGTATAATTTAATAGAAATAATATTTTTCTTTGTTTTTATTAATTCTTTTAAGTGATGTCGATTCCGGTAAATAATAAATCTTATTACCTCTAAAACACAAGTTGTGATAGCGGCAAGTAGGGTTGTATTGTCATTGACGCAGTGTCAACTGTGAGTCCAAGACGTAATTACGTGCAAATTCGTTGGAAACGTTAAAAAATGGGAGGGGGTGGTTGGAAGTTGTTGATTTATCTAAGTATAAAAATAGATTAATGCTTTAAATAGAGAACAAACCGGTGATCTTTCTCAAAACCAAAAATGAAGAACACATATAAAAAGATTAAATTAGAACAACCAAACATATAAAATTAGAAATGATAACTTACTACAAACATTGATATATAAATTCTTTCGGTTTCATTTTTTAATTTAAGTTGAAATCAAACAAAGTTTTTTTGCAAAAAAAAGTTTATTAATGTGAGCCAACACTATGACTTGCCACAAAAGAATGATCTCCTCATTTCATTTACACATTTCATTCTTTCAAACTTCTCCTTCTAACCAATGTGAGATAGTGATAGGGTTAGTTTGTTAACCCTATTTTAGCCACTTTTTAGTAGGTTTTGAGTCTGTTTTATTTGCCCAAAGTCTGTAATTAAGTCCTTTTTAGTAGCTTTTTAGCATTTTCTGTGTTTTAGGTGTCAAACATGATTTAATGGTATAATCTTTGTTTTTTGATCTTATTGGGCCTGTTTTTGATTTCAGATTTTTGCTGGACACTACTACGGCAATGCTATAGGAGTTGAGCGCAAAAGGAATGCTGTAGGAGTGCCGCAGGATCGAACAGCTGGGCCATTTTTGGGTATCTTATGGAAGAAGCTTCTTTTGATGACAAGGCTGGAGTTGACCTTTTTGAAGGGACATAAAGCTGTTATGGGACATCAGTCTTAATCTCCTTTTAGTTGCTTAGTCTCCACACAACTCCCCTATATATAGAATGCTTCTATGCTTTTGTAAAACATGCTTTTTAGCTAAAAACACAAAAACTCTCCACAAGTATTTAGCTTTTCTCTCTAGTTTATTTACCTCTTAATTTCCAGTTTATTTACCTCTGAATATTCAGAGCTGTGGTCACGAGTTCAGTATTTTGTAGTCAAGCTTTCGGTTTCAAGTATTAATCTAAGTGATTCGAAGTAAGTTCTTTTGTTTTATTTTCCGATTCTCGCAAGTCTCCAAGTTCTCGATATTGTCTTAGTTACTTACTTAAAATCTAAAGGTTCGTGATTTTTAGTTTGGAGTCCTTCCCTCTAAAAACCGTAACCTTTGGTTGTTTAAGTTAGTGTTTCAAAGTTTTAACGGTTTCAAAGCAACAAGTAGTTTTGTGACGTAACTTGCACGACAAGTTTCCATAACTTGGCGAACAAGTTACCTTGGTAGTTTAGTAATTCCGTTTCCTTGCATTCTTAGTTCTTATTATTGTTTTTTATTTTCTTGTTGTTGAAATTCCTGTATTTAATTTCTGTCTTTCCATTTCTGTCATTTACATTTCTTGCAATTTAATTTCTGTCTTTCCATTTCTGTCATTTACATTTCTTGCAATTTAATTTCTGTCTTTCCATTTCTGTCATTTACATTTCTTGCAATTTCCTTTCAGTACTTTCCATTCATGTCATTTACATTTCTTACACCTTTCGAAAGAAGAAATCAAGCCATGAAGGGCTAATCGCCTGAGCTTGGGGTGTAAAGCAAAGTTTAGATGTAAAATATGTGTGAAAGTAAAGAGGTGTATTGAATATAACATTGTATCTAACTATTTATTTCAGGTGATTGATCTTACATTGAAGATTGCATTTAATTAATTGACAACTAATTTTATGTATGAAAATGCATTAACATTCAGTGTTAAGGTTAAGGTTAATTAACTGAAATAATAAAAGAAGACTATAAAGAGTTTTAGTGCCTGACAAGTACTATACTTTTACGGTGTAGGATGGTAACACTGTGTTGTGCTAGGATTCACAAAGTCTAACATAAATGATATTTTATCGATAGCACGTTGACCAGTGTGTACTCTTGGGAGGCCGTTTGAACCGATAGTTGGTGCTGTGGCAGTCCTATAGCACTTGTGCTGGAGGACTGGCTGGATGTTATAATACCTTCTTACTCAATCACTTGTTTTCATCTTTATAGAGCTTTGCACCCTATGCTTCTTCTCTAGAATTGATTTTTAGCTGATAACTTAAACCAACCAATCAAACAATCTGTTTTCGAAATCGCCATCTGAAATTAGTTTTTAAAGACTGGACTTTTGAAAGGCTTTCACAAGATTTCCCTGTGGATCGATATCTGGTATTTTACCATTATTACTTGTTACGAGACGATAGTAGTTCAAGGTGTATACTTGCACTGAGTCCTATTCTAAGTGAATCTCTAAGGTTGCATAAATCTTACAACAAGTTTTTGGCGCCGTTGCCGGGGATAACTTCGCTGAAAGAATTTCGTTTTAAAGTTTTTAAGCTCTGATTTTTCTACCACCTTTTTGAAAAACAGTGCATGCCCAGAATATTGCACGGAGAACTTTTTCAAATTGATCCCGAGATTGAACGCACTTTTAGACAAAGAAGGAAAGCACAAAGAGCTGCTTTAGCTCACAACTCTCCAATGATGTCTGAAAATGAGTACACCTCGGATGAAGGTGAAAATAACTTCGAATTTGGGCCGGATGGACAACCTAATAATGGACCACCCATCAATAATGGAATCCCTGACATAAATTGGGAAAATTTCGACGATCGAGAAAATCTTGAAAACCTTGGCAATGGAAATCTTGGAAACGGACCCATTCCTGGAAATGGACCCATTCCTGGAAATGGACCAATTCCTAGAAATGGACCAATTCCTGGAAATGGACCAATTCCTAGGCAAATCCCTCGCCAAATTCCTCGTCAGATTCCTGAAAATAGACCAATTCATAATCTTGAAGATGAGGAACAAAACATTTTCCGGCTTGCAAATTCTAAAGACGGAGGTATTATGGCTTATGCTGTTCCTGTTTTAAATCAATTACATTCAGGAATACTAAAGCCTACCCTCGAAACTCATCATTTTGAACCCAAGCCGATAATGTTTCATATGCTCCAAATCAACGGCCAGTACGCTGGTTTGGCACACGAGGATCCTCATTCTCATCTCAGGTCTTTCATGGAGATTACAGATTCTTTCAAACTGCCAGGTGTACAGGATGATGCTTTAAAGCTAAAACTTTTTCCATACTCTCTAAGAGATAAAGCAAGATCCTGGTACAACTCGCTGCGACCAGATTCTATAATCACATGGAACCAAATGGCAGAAAAGTTTTTAAAAAAATATTTTCCACCTACCAGGAACGCTAAGTCTAGAAACGAAATCTGCACTTTTAAACAAATGGACAATGAAGCAGTTCCTGATGCATGGGACAGGTTTAAAGAGCTGTTGAGAAAATGCCCTCACCATGGCATTCCGTATTGCATTCAGCTAGAGACATTTTACAGTGGTCTAGATATCAATGCTAAACAAATGCTTGATGCTACTGCAAACGGATCTTTCACAGCTTGTACCTACAATGAAGGATATGAAATCCTTGAAAATATTTCTGACAATAATGGACAATGGTCTGATCCACGTGCACTGCCACCTAAAAGAACAACAGGGACGTCAGATTCTGATGCTTACTCAACATTAACTGCACAGTTGGCAAATATGGCGACTCTAATTCAAAATCTAGCCACACCTGTGCAGGCTAATGCTGCTACAGCTATCCCTGGTGTTTTGCCAGTACAGTGTACCTTTTGTGGAGATGGACATTCTTTTGAAAATTGTCCAAGCAATCCAGAGCAAGTAAACTATGTGCAAAACAACCAAAAAGGAGGACCTTTTTCTCAGACTTACAATTCTGAGTGGAGGAATCATCCAAATTTTTCATGGCATAGTCCTTCTCTCAATCAACCATCACAAAGACCACAAGGACAGTCCAATTTTCAAGGACAATCCAATTTTCAACAAAGAAGTCACAACAACCAACAACCCAATTTTCAAAACAGACCATCTTCTTTCCAAAACAACAAGCCCAATCAGCAGGCTGAGTCATCTACTTCCTTGGAAGCAATGATGAAAGGGTTTATGACTCAAACTCAAGCCTCAATTAAAAATCTTGAAACTCAAATGGGGCAATTGGCTTTGGAAATGAAGAAAAGATCAGTAGGGACTCTTCCTAGTGATACAGAGATTCCACGTAGAGATGGAAAAGAGCAGGTTAAGGTTGTGACTTTAAGAAGTGGAAGGCCTTTAGAAGAAAATCCCAGAAAAGAACCAGATTCTTCTGCTACAAAACCAGATTCTGCTGCTACAATACCTACAGACCAGTCCTGTAGCACTAATGGGACCAAAGCTAGCGATAATTCTGTTAATATTCAAGTCATTCCTACTAAATCAGATTACCCCTTACTGTTCCCTAATACACCTAAGAAAGTCCAGACTACCAAAGAAAGTGCAGTAGTGGATGTGTCACACTCTGGTGGCAGTCCTACGGCACTCCTTCAGTCCAGTCCTATAGCACCCTGCAGGACTGAAGAGATTCAAACTGTGAAACCCACACAAGCACCTCTCCTTCACAAGATTGACCCCTCTAGTTCAGTCACTCCTTACATTCCTTACCCCCAAAGGATGAGGAATAACAAGGAAGAAGTTCAATTTAAAAAATTTCTTGATGTTTTTAAACAATTGCACATAAACATACCTTTGGTTGAAGCTATTGAGCAGATGCCAAATTATGCAAAGTTTCTAAAAGACATTTTGAGCAAAAAGAAGAAGTTGACTGAATATGAGACAGTAGCTCTGACTGAAGGATGTAGTGCCTTGTTGTCCAATAAAATTCCCCCTAAACTAAAAGATCCTGGATGTTTCACAATCCCATGTTCTATAGGAGGAAAGAAAGTAGGAAAAGCCCTTTGTGACTTAGGTGCTAGTGTAAACCTTATGCCTTTATCCATTTTCAATACCTTAGGCATAGGTGAAGCTAGACCTACCACTGTCTCCCTACAATTGGCTGATAAGACCATAGCCTGGCCTAAAGGAAAAATTGAGGATGTCCTAGTCCAAGTTGATAAGTTTATCTTTCCAGCTGACTTTATCATCCTAGACTTTGAAGCTGACAAAGATATCCCCATCCTTTTAGGTAGACCTTTCCTAGCCACCGGAAGAACCTTGATTGATGTTCAAAAGGGAGAGTTAACCATGAGAGTACATGATCAAGAAGTAACTTTTAATGTGTTTGATTCTCTCAGGTACCCTGAAGAAAGAGAGGAATGTTCCACTTTGAGCATGATAGAGAATTGGTGTCAAGACAAAAGCTTGGGAGAAATGTTGGGAATGGAGGACTCTGAAAAGGAGGAAGATTTTGAAGATCTGGAACCACCACAGGAAGTTGCGGCTTTTGAGACCCTAGATCATAAGGATAGGAAAACTCTTATCCCATCCTTAGAAGTTGCACCAGACTTAGAACTAAAACAACTTCCCTCTCACTTAAAATATGTCTTTTTAGAGGACCCTGGGAAGTTGCCTGTCATTATTTCATCATCACTAGATCTAGAACAAGAGGAAAGATTAGTCAAAATGCTGAAACTTCACACGAAAGCCATAGGATGGACCACTGCTGATCTCAAGGGCATAAGCCCAACCATTTGCCAACACAAAATCATTTTGGAAGATAAAGACTACTCATCAGTTGAGCCTCAAAGAAGACTCAATCCTGTGATGAAGGAAGTTGTCAAAAAGGAGATTTTAAAATGGCTTGATGCAGGCATAATCTATCCTATTGCTAGTAGTACTTGTGTCAGTCCTGTGCAATGTGTACCCAAAAAGGGTGGGGTAACTGTTGTACCAAATGAGAAAAATGAACTTATACCTACTAGGGTAGTATCTGGTTGGAGGATATGTATGGACTATAGGAAGCTTAACAAGGCTACCCAAAAAGACCATTTTCCGTTACCTTTTGTCGACCAAATGTTAGACAGACTAGCAGGAAAAGAGTTTTATTGTTTCTTAGATGGCTACTCTGGTTACAATCAAATTACCATTGCGCCTGAAGACCAAGAAAAGACCACTTTCACTTGTCCTTTTGGAACCTTTGCATTTAGAAGAATGCCTTTTGGGCTGTGTAATGCTCCAGCCACTTTCCAAAGATGTATGATGTCTATTTTTTCTGACATGTTAGAAAACTCCATGGAAATTTTCATGGATGACTTTTCTGTATATGGGACATCATATGACCTTTGTTTACAAAACCTGGAAAAGAGTCTTAAAAGATGTGAAGAAACAGACTTGGTTTTAAACTGGGAAAAGTGTCATTTTATGGTAAAAGAAGGCATTGTGTTGGGACATCTCATATCAACAAGAGGCATAGAAGTTGATAAGGCCAAATTAGAAGTCATTTCAAATTTGCCTGAACCAACAACAGTCAAAGGTATCAGAAGTTTTTTAGGACATGCTGGTTTTTACAGGAGATTTATAAAGGATTTTTCAAAAATTTCAAAACCTCTTTGTTTATTGCTACAGAATGACCAAGTGTTTAATTTTAATGAAGATTGTAGAAAAGCTTTTAAGACTTTGAAAGAAGCATTGGTCACTGCTCCGGTAGTAATAGCACCAGATTGGTCCCAACCATTTGAAATCATGTGTGATGCCAGTGACTGGGCAGTTGGTGCAGTTTTGGGTCAAAAGAAAAATAAAATATTCCATCCTGTTTACTATTCCAGTAAAACTCTCAATGATGCTCAAATCAATTACACCACTACTGAAAAGGAATTATTAGCTGTGGTTTTTGCTTTTGAAAAATTCAGATCATACTTGATTGGTACTAAAGTAATTGTTCACACAGATCATGCTGCAATCAAGTATTTGATTTCAAAAAAAGATGCAAAACCTAGGCTAATAAGGTGGGTCTTGTTGTTACAAGAGTTTGATTTGGAGATCATTGATAGAAAGGGTGTGGATAATCAAGTAGCTGACCATTTGTCTAGATTGGAAAAACAAGACAAACCTGTTTTTAGTGGTGAGATTTGTGAGACATTCCCTGATGAAAGAATTTTGGCTATACAGCATACCAATGCTCCTTGGTTTGCCGACATTGTAAATTATTTAGCATGTGGAGTCATTCCTAAAGAGTTTACTAAACACCACAAGAAAAAGCTCATCTATGATTCAAAGAAATATCTGTGGGATGACCCATTTTTGTTTAAAATTTGTGCAGATCAGATGATCAGAAGATGCATACCACAAGAAGAAATGACATCAGTTTTACAGCACTGCCATACAGGACCTTGTGGGGGACATTTTGGAGGAAATAGGACAGCAGCAAAGGTTTTGCAATCTGGGTTGTTCTGGCCTACTTTGTACAATGATGCTCATAACTTTGTAAAAAGTTGTGATGAGTGTCAACGAAGTGGGAATATCTCTCAAAGAAATGAAATGCCCCTAAATGGAATTCTAGAAGTAGAATTATTTGATGTTTGGGGCATAGACTTCATGGGACCTTTTCCAATCTCCAATAATTGTGCCTACATTTTACTTGCTGTAGACTACGTGTCCAAATGGGTGGAAGCTTTGGCTTGCCATTCCAATGATGCTCGAACAGTTGTCAAATTTTTGCAAAAACAGATTTTTACAAGATTTGGTACACCCAGAGCCTTGATAAGTGATGAAGGCACCCATTTCATAAACAAGTTGTTAGAGGAGGTTCTTGAAAAGTACAACATTCAGCATAGGGTGGCAACAGCTTACCACCCTCAAACCAATGGTTTGGTTGAGCTATCAAATAGGGAGATAAAAGGAATTTTAGCAAAAGTGGTTAAACCACACCGGAAGGACTGGGCCTCCAAATTGGATGATGCCCTATGGGCCTACCGGACTGCTTTCAAAACCCCTATTGGAATGTCCCCTTACAAATTGGTTTATGGAAAGGCCTGTCATTTGCCAGTTGAGTTAGAGCTAAAAGCATATTGGGCCATCAAAGAACTCAACATGAATCTGGATGAAGCTGGTAAGAAAAGAACTCTTCAACTTTGTGAAATAGAAGAGCATAGGAATTTTTCCTATGAAAATGCCAAGTTATATAAAGAAAACACCAAAAAGTGGCTAAAATAGGGTTAACAAACTAACCCTATCACAACCTCAAACTTAAAGCGTTGTTTGTCCCCAAACAACAAAAATAGACAAAATAAAGACTCAAGCATCTAAAAAGACTAAGAACCTAAAAAAAAAAAATTAGCCCCTGCTTTATCCATAATTATAATGCGAACCACTATTTAAGCACAAACCTGCTCACAACATTCATAGCATGAAGCCAATAGCCCTTCATAAACTGAATTTATTCATCTTAGCCCAAAAACACACCCTCATAACCAACCAGAACCTTCCTAGTGTTAAAAAAAAATCATCAAGACATACAATTTTTTTTGAATTTGGGTATGCATTCGGCTTTTCCTTTGATTTTGATGCTTTGCCTTTTTCCACTCCCTCACTTTGTTCACTCAATGGCACAATTTTACTGCCATTCATCTCATATTGAGGAATAGAGTGGACTCATTGGTCTCTTTTAATATTTTGGTGTCTTTGACACTCTTTAAGCACAAAAGAGCACTTTGCTCCTGAAAGATCTGTGAGGTTTGCCTCAAGATGTGTGAGGCAAATCTTACCCCAACCTCAAACTTAAAATGGACAATGTCCCCATTGTCACGGAAATTAGGAGCAGAGGGGGTCTGTTTGGGATTTTTATTTCTGGCTTTATGAGGAAAAATACCCTTGATGATTTAGTCTTAACAGGTTGGAAAGCTGTTAGGTGGGCTATGATAGCAGTTTACAACCAAACAAACAAGACATCAGATTACTGTGGCTATAAGTACATACCAATCGTGTTAAGGCAGTGGTGAAACAGAGGTACATGCATACAGATTATAAAACAAGCAGAGTCATGAAAATCAGTTCCCAAGAGAAACATTGAAGCAGAAAAGCAAAGATGAGAATGGGAAATTCCCACCTCAAACTTGCTTTCTGCACATGATTTAACGGTTTAAACATGACATACTAACAGCAATTACACATAAATCAGCAAAAGATCCCAACAAGTCGGGCTTATGCAGCTATGACCATGGATTAAGACTTCACAGAGACAAATACTCAAACTGGACTCCTAAACTGAAACCTCAAAATATAAAACATAAATTAATTTACAAGCAACAAGGAAGGATGGCAGAACCTGTCCTACTCAGGCTGAGTAGGAGCTTCATGGTACTGCAACATGGACTTCGGGGGTGGTGGTACTGTCATCGGTTGCTGTGAACTCCCTCTCGCATACGCTTCCTTTACCTGGGCTTTATGCTGCTTGTATTCAGCCCATCTCAGTCTATCTTTCTTGATCTCCTCAACTTCCTTTCCAACCTTCTCAACTTGCACAGCTAACTCTTTTACCTTCTTTTTCACCAACTTTTTCATTGCCTTCGCCTGCTTATCCATCTCTTTCACCAACTCTACCCTGAGTTTTTCTAGTGCAGCAGCCATAGGCTCAACAATTACTGCGTCAGCAGCCTCACTGTTTCTCATTAGCCTCTGGAGATTTAGCTTATCCATCACTGTTCTTTCCTTAGAAAAGGTGTCAGTGTTCAAAACAGGGGCTTTTGCATTAGCCATGAGTGAATGTATGATGGAGGGATAAGGTAGTCTGGTATTGGCTCTCTCCAAGCTAGTTCTCATGCACCCACGGATTAGTTTACCCACATTAATAGGATAACATTCCATTATACAATACAGCAGGATCACCCTATCCATGCACAAGTTGGTGTCGTGACTAGTTGGGTTCAATGTGTGTCGAATAAAATAGAACCATACGTTAGCCTCGGCCTTCAGAAAACAAGTCCTGAGTGTTCTACACTTACCCTTCAAGGTCCACGAAGCTCCAGGGTTTGCTAGGGTGGTTAGAATGTCTTATAATTCCTCATCCGTAACCCCACCTCTTAATCTCTCAAATTCAGATTCCAAGGGTGGTGTCAATCCTAGTAAATCATTCAAAGCCTCAGCGGAGAAGGAAACGGGGGTCTGTCTAACCAAAAGCTCTTCCCCATGGGTCACTGACATCTCAGTATAAAACTCTCTTACCCAGTCCTCATTGAAATGTGGAGGCACTGCACACAACTTTTCCCACCCAAGTTCCTCAATGATGGTTCTAATGTGAGGATTTGCCGAAACTATGTGAGGGGCAAACCCTTTTGGTGTTTTGCCAACTCTATGTGCAAACATTGGGTATCTATTTAGTGCTGTAGATGTGCTAAACAACTCAGTAGGAGAGGATGAAGAAGATACCTTCTTGGTTTTTCTTTTTGATCCTGCAGCACTACTGGAAGAGTGCTGTAGGACTGCAGTGTTAGGGCTGTCCTGTTGAAAACTTCTGGCTTTCTGTCTTGTAATCCTCTGAGGAGTGCTAGATGTCTCTCCCACACTCTGTTCTTCCATTTCTCCCCTCTTTCGCTTCTGCTGCTTCTTTTCAGCCACTTCCCTTCCCTGTTCAGTTGTGAATTTCATAGCAACATCTTTCTTTCTTTCTTTTTGCACTTTCTTTGCAGGTTTGGAGATGGATCGTAATCTGATCTTCAGAGATGTTGGGGCTGCCTTTTTCTGCATATTCTTACCATCCTTTCTTTTAAGCTGCTTCTTTGGTGAGGCCACTTTGGCAGTTTGCTCCTGCATTTCAGGGTTAGAAGGAGGAGGAGATGCATCACTAGTGTGAGTGATGCAGATCTCCTCTTCCAACACATCTTCCACCCAATCACTACAGGTATCCATTTGTGGATTATCATCATCAGACCAATCAACATGGAGCTGTTCCAGAGGTTTTTCAAGAGGGTCCAGAGTTTCCCCAGTAACTGTTTCATTGAGGGTATTGGCTGAGATGGTGGGCTTTCCAAAAGGCACTTTAATCAAAGGGATTTTGGCTGTTGTGGTTTTAGAAACAGGGGTCTTAACCGAGGTATAGCTTGGTAGATGCACTTCTAGTACCATGGTTTCAGCGGGGTTGGTCTCTAAAACAGAGGTGTCTGCGAAGACTTCCTGTTCCTTCTCAGTGCTCACATGGTCCTCAATCATCACGGAGGTAGGCTGCTTACTGACAGGGTTTCTTGGTATCATAGCCTTCATAGTAACAGAGGTGTTCCTAGGGACCTGATCAACCCTATTGGATGCAAAGGCAAAAGTGGTTGGCATTCTAGGCTGGTAAGGGCGATTTAATCTGGCAAGAAAAGCATCCAACTGTGTAAGGGTGATGGAATCAGATTGCACAAGAGGTGGTGTGAAGGTTTTTCCGCTTGGTAGGACCGTTAGTTCAGGGATTTTAATGGATGACACAATAGGTAATTTGGGTAAAGGGGGAAATTCCTAGGCTTCCCAGCGTGCAACATGGATATGAATCCAACAGGGATTTGGCTCAAGTTAGATAGAGACCTCGGTTTGGAAAATGGAGTTACTAACATCAGAGGTCTCTGGAAAAAACTTGAGGAAGCATGAATTTCCCTGTGTGGTCCCAAATTCTGTTCTAATGCAACACCCACAGAGGATTTTGGTCGCTTTGGGAATGTAGTCACTTGGTTCACAGATAGAGGTTTTGAGAAAGGATTCATACCATATGTGTGGATGCGCGATGCCTCTGAGAAGGGGCGAACCATGGCCTGAACTGCATTTGCCAAAGTTTCCAGTGGGTTCGAACTTCCCACCTCAAACTTTGTTTTCTGCGTTGGTGAAGCTTCTTCCTCAGAATCGGAGTTATCGGAGAGGTCAATCGCAGGCCATTCTTCTTCTGTCATTGGCTTTGTTTTCATTTTCCCGCTGCTTCGAGTTATTCTGTGCTTGGGTTTGAACAGTGGAACAGGAGGTAAAATCCTGGTTGGTGGTGCTTGGCTAATAGGGGTAGCATCAATGGGATGCTCTTCGTCGGTGTTGGGGTTTTCAGAAGGGAGCACTCTTCTGCGAGCCTTTGATTTGGTTTTCGCCATTGAGATGGCTTAAACAGGGGGTAGCAGAGGGAATAGGAACTTAAGAGAGAATTGGTGGTTTTAGGCATTTTTTTTTAGAAAGGATGAAGCGTGGAGAAGAGGGTTACAACCGAGAGTAGGGGAGTACGAGGTAGTACAATGGGGTGTATGAGGAAGATGGCGAACAACAGTGTTATCGTACCTTTCCTAGGTTTTGAACAGCAATGTGGTACCCGAGTGTACCTGTTGGAGATGGAGGTGAAAGCGAACGGTGGCTATGGTGTTGGTTTCCGATGAGTTCTTGACAGATGATGATGAAGATGTCAGACTTTAGTTGTTTGAAATGACCGCAAGAGTCATCTTAAACGGCTCGGGTTTAGGAAGTGGGCTTCAGGACCTTGGG
Organism: Saussurea involucrata; assembly: GCA_033807775.1. Classification (NCBI taxonomy): domain Eukaryota; kingdom Viridiplantae; phylum Streptophyta; class Magnoliopsida; order Asterales; family Asteraceae; genus Saussurea; species Saussurea involucrata. Next base: position 1,365,366 of record CM066313.1, on the reverse strand, counting down.
CCTACTTCTCTCTTTTGTTACCTGCAAGATACAACGCACCCCGGCCCAAATCATTTCAATCTAAATTTGGTTAAATCAGCGAAATAGGGCAAGGCCCAAAATGAAATTTTATTCTACAAGAATTACAAAATGAAAAATAAAATATTTTTGTTTATTTTATTTTTTATATGAATGTTTTTGTGTTTATCTTATGTATATATACAGACATAAATATAACAAGATTATTTATCACTCGTTAGGCTCAACAACCGTGTATGGTTGTGGTGGTGCTTCAGTGGGGTCAAAAAACGGTTTGACTCTATGACCATTGACTTTGGAAGTAGTGCCCTTGTCTGGATTGATGAGTTCGATTGTACCGTAAGGGTATACTTTGAAAATCTGATAAGGCCCAGTCCATCTTGAGTTCAGTTTTCCAGGAAAAAGTTTTAATCTTGAATTGAACAGAAGGACTTTTTGACCCTCGCAGTGTCAACTGTGAGTCCAAGACGTAATTACGTGCAAATTCGTTGGAAACGTTAAAAAATGGGAGGGGGTGGTTGGAAGTTGTTGATTTATCTAAGTATAAAAATAGATTAATGTTTTAAATAGAGAACAAACCGGTGATCTTTCTCAAAACCAAAAATGAAGAACACATATAAAAAGATTAAATTAGAACAACCAAACATATAAAATTAGAAATGATAACTTACTACAAACATTGATATATAAATTCTTTCGGTTTCATTTTTTAATTTAAGTTGAAATCAAACAAAGTTTTTTTGCAAAAAAAAGTTTATTAATGTGAGCCAACACTATGACTTGCCACAAAAGAATGATCTCCTCATTTCATTTACACATTTCATTCTTTCAAACTTCTCCTTCTAACCAATGTGAGATAGCCAAATCAGATCACATTTCAAGATTTGATTAATACTCAAATCACAATATGTCACTTCATTATCTTTTGGGTATTCCTTTAATATATATATTGAAGGTGTTTTAATCCTTCCATAAAAAATGAGAGGTATTATATCGGATTATAATTCATTTTTATATATAGTTATATAATAAATTGGTAAATCAACGTCTTTGTGGTAACTAAATCTATATACATCAAATTTGGTTAAGATAACAACCAAGAATTATCGTATAAAATACAACCAATAATGATGACTTGACATTATATAAAAGTTATTACTGATACATATGAAACTATTCGTAACAACACATTGTTATCAATATATGAAAATGAAGCACTTATCGAAATACATTCTTCATTTTAAAGTGTATCTTATTAATAATCAAATAAAGAATTACGTTTTATGCTAACTACGACAATTGTTTCTTTAAAAAACTTATTAGTATCGTGCAATGCACGAGACCCATACTAGTGTACATAATAAAAAAGTCATGCAATTTTAGTAGTGTTTAATTATTATACTTTTTAGTTAACCAAAGTATAACTTTATCGTTAGTGTTGGGTTCCGGTGATGAGTGGTTATCAACCGTTGGATGCATACTAGGATGAGATGCATCAGATCAATCCCCGTATCAAACGCAATTCATAGGTAGGCTTAAGATTAAAAATGATCAATAGTTCAGATTTACTTATCACGCTTCTCACGTTAACTCACTTCTCACATGATTTTTCGCTTTTACTGTTAAATATAAATAAATTTCCTCCATCACATGACTAAGAGTGGAATGAAAAAGTGGGCGTTTACTTTTAAAAGTGGAGACCTATTTTGATACAAAACTAAAGTTGATGGGTGGATGTGTAATTTTATAAATATTTTTATTGTTTTTATTCATTTCCATTCCTCCCAAAAAGAGAGAAGATGTGTGTAAAACTAAAAGAAACAGCCCTTGAGTTTACAACTCAAAAACTATTGGTCATTAAAAATAAGGAATGAGTATGTCTCCACAAATTTGCAGGCCTTAAACCAAGGCCAACCTTTCAACTCAAACAAATGAAAAAGAACCAAAAGCTCATTCAAAATCCAAACTCAAAACTACAAATAATTAACATTTGCTACAAACTCGAGTCAAAGAAATAAGTTCTTGATTCGATCATGAGTAGTTTGGCTCGGCTTGTCTCAATCCCTACAATCGTAAAACAAAACTTGACTATAAGAACGCGACCTCAGTTGTCAACTTCCATTGCTTGAGCAGCTTTAGCTTTTGCCAATGGCGTCATTCGGGTCTTCAACTTCTTCTTGCCTACCGTAAATCCACCTTTTCCCTTCTTGTTCTTGCTTGCACTTCCATCAACCTAATCGGAAAAAAGTATATGATTGGATGAGTTTAAAAGACCCAAAATCACACCGATTAAGATCTATAATTACACATACACACACATAAAAGAGGGAAATTGACCAAAATAGTCATCTCTCCAACCAACTTCACTTTGTAGCCACTTTCTTTTTCAATTGAAATCCCATTTTCGCCGGAGTTTACGCGAATGTCTACCCATTTGAGTAAACTCAATTTTTACATTAAAAAGAGAGAGAAAAAATTGCATAAAGATTCAAACTTCTTGCGTAAAGATCCTTGCGCATAAGCGTAAGAATTTTTTTTCTTCCATAAATCAGTCTTTACGCAAATGCGTAAAACATCTGCATAAAGACTAGCTATTTTGGGAAAGGACTCTGAAAAGTGGCTAAAAGTGAATTTGGTTGATGGGATTGACTATTTCAGTCAATTTCTCCACAAAAGAATAGTTGCCTGGATGAGTTGGACAGGACAAACTTATTATCTCGTGTTTGGTGCGACATGATTGGGACATGATTGGGACATGATAGAAGACAAAAAATGAACTTTTTTGGTCCCACCAAAATAGGTGGAACAAAAATCATGGAAATTGGACGGACAAGATCGGTAAATTACTAAACTATCCACGTCAGATTAAAACCTTAAAACCTTCTGCAATTCTTTCACCTACCTACCTAAGTCTTACCCATCATGTCCGGTCACGTCCCCGTATATATAGGGTTGGGTTCCGGTGAGAAGTGCCAAATTTGGTGAGAAGCGTGCGAAGTGGTTATCAACCGTTGGATGAGAAATGAACAAACATTAGGATGAGATGCACCGAGATAATATGCACCGGATCAATTCCTTTTTAAGCCGCAATTCATGGGAGGGTATTTGATTAAAAGTGATCAACGGTTTAAAGGTACTTCTCACACTTCTCACAAAAAATGGCACTTCTCACATGATCCCATGCCTATATATATACACATGCATTGCCATCTAGGATTCAATTATATTACATAAACTTTCTTGCAGAGTCATTGGGGAAGATTGCCCCTTTTTCAATAAGAAATCATGATAAGATATTGAATTTGTCATTGTAACTATTTTCTTGCAAAGGGCAGGCTGGTTCCGCGTAGTGGCACACTGGTTTACTATCCAAATTTGGGTCGACATTTATCCAACAACAGTTTGGAAAACATGCTCCTTACATCTATAAAAAAAACCTCCTAAACAAAAACATTCTCAATCTATACAGACAGATTAATCCACACAAACAACTTTATTCATACAAGACTTGATGGGAAACCAGCCAAACAGTCCCTAAGAGTCACCACTCACCAAAGTGACCAAGTAAGATTCTCGGTAGGGGTGTTAAAAAAAACGTTGGACCGCTCAAACCGGTCGAACCAAGTCAAACCAGACCGTTTTTGGCGGTTTGGCGGTCCGGTTTGGTTTGAAACTTTTTCAAACCGTGCGGTCCGGTCCGGTTTGCGGTTTGAAAGTTTTTTTAGGCGGTTTGGACCAAACCGACCTCCATATATATATATATATATATATATTATTTTTTATATATATCATTTAGACTTTAAAGTTTTAGAAATTTTTTAAGTTAGGCCCAAATTTCTCATAAGCCCGTGGACTTTATTTGCAACTTAACATATTATTTTTTTAGTGTTTTGTTGGGATATTTTGTTTACGTTTTTCAAGGACTTTGTTAATTTTTTTGTAGACTATGTTAATTTTTTTGTGGACTTTGTTTACTTGTTTGTGGACTCAAGCCAATGAAACTTTAAAATTCCAAATTATATATGTTTTTTTTAGTTTAAGTTTTATAGCCCATAAAAGGCCCAAACCGGTCGAACCAAACCGCCTAAACCGCGGTCCGGTTTGACCGGTTTGGGCACTTGATGTCAAACCGCTCGGTTTGAAAATTTACCAAACCGCCACTTGTGGTCTGGTTTGTGGTTTGAGGGGTTAAACCACCCAAACCGGACCGCGAACACCCCTAATTCTCGGTCATCAAAATAGCATAATATAAGCATCTCTTACCTAGTAACCGGCTAACAGCTAACTGGGTAAGAGTCAAAATTTCAGAATGGCACGATAATATTGTTGGCAAGGACCATCATTTTGTTGGGAAAAATTAAAGCAGAGCAAGAAAAATACAAGATAAGAGGTTGGAGTGCGTGACTTTATTGAGAAAAGAGTTGGCTTTAAATAGCCTACAAGCAGAGATAAACAAACTAGAAAATAGACTGAAAAATAGGAACTAATTTGACCAAGAAAATAGGAGAGAAATCAGCTACTGATCTGCAGACTCATTCCTTCAAACGGCTAGTTTTGAATCAGTCTTTCAACATCCTCCCTTGATTTAAAACTAGTAACAAACATTCGGTTTCGCAGATCTTCAAACTTTGCTGGTGGAAGAGCTTTTGTTAGGATGTAAGCCACTTGATCATTAGTCTTGCACACTTCCAGCTGAATTTTCCCTTCAGCGACTAACTGACGAATAAAATGATGTTTTATCTCGATGTGTTTTGTTCTCCCATGCATAACAGGATTTTTCGTCAATGCTACAGCAGATACATTGTCGCAGAAAACTTGAGTAGCTTGCACTTGTTCCTGATTCAAGTCCATTAGCACCCTTCTTAACCAAACAGCTTGGCAAGCAGCTGCTATGTACTCCGCCTCCGTAGATGATAATGCCACTGTTGCTTGCTTCTTTGACCCCCATGCAATAGTTCCAGATCCTAACATAAAACAATTCCCACCTGTGCTCTTTCTGTCATCCTGTGAGCCTGCCCAATCACTATCAGTAAAGCCTGTCAGAACAAACTTTTCGTTTTTCACATACCATATGCCAAAGTTTCTGGTACCCGCTACATATCGAAGTACTCTCTTTGCTGCTCCAAGATGCTGCTTTGTGGGACTATGCATGAATCTTGAGAGTAAGCCAACAGCAAACGAGATGTCTGGTCTCGTATGAGTGAGGTAGATGAGTCGACCTACTAGACTTCGATAATTTCTTGCTTCTGCCATCCCAGTGTCGTCCTCGGCTGTTAACTTCTCATTAGTGTTCATTGGAGTTGATGTAGGCCTGCAACTCATCATTCCAAACTGCTTTAAAAGATCAGTTGCATATTTTTCTTGCGACAAAAATATACCGTTATTGGACTGATTAACTTCCAAACCAAGGAAATAACTTAGCTTTCCCATGTCGGTCATCTCGAACTTGCTCATCATAGCGTTTCTAAAATCTTCAATCAATTGCATGTTTGACCCTGTGTAAATCATATCGTCCACATATAGGCTCAGTATCACCACATCAGCCTTGCCTTGTTTTTTCACATATAACGTAGGCTCGTTTGGACTTCTTTGAAAACCATTTTCCTGGAAGAACGCATCAATCTTGCTGTACCAAGCTCTGGGCGCTTGCTTTAAGCCGTACAAGGCCTTCTTGAGCTTGTACACTTTGCTTTCATTTCCTTGAATAACAAACCCTGTTGGTTGTTCTGTGTAAACCTCTTCTTTCAAATCTCCATTAAGAAACGCCGACTTGACATCAAATTGGAACACAGGCCATTGTGATTGAGCTGCAAGTGCAAGAAGTATTCTTACTGTTTCAAACCTTGCTACCGGAGAGAAAGATTCTTCAAAGTCAACTCCTTGTTCTTGCACGTATCCCCGAGCCACCAGCCTTGCTTTGTGCTTCTGGATACTCCCATCAGAATGAAATTTTGTCTTGAACAACCACTTCAGGCTAATAGCTTTCTTGTGTTCGGGTAGATCTACAAGTTCCCAGGTTCCATTTCTTTCAATGGCTCTTATTTCTTCGGTCATAGCTTCCCTCCAGACATCACTTTCTATGGCCTTTTCCACATTAGATGGATCTCCTGCAAACATAGCAAAGTCACAGCTACTTCCTCCCTCAATTGGGAACCTCTTCTTAGGAATCAGTCCACGTTGACTCCTACGCAGCTGAGTAGTTTCATCGTCGCTTTGTGGTGAGGTTGGGTGTGGCGATGATGGAGAGTTTGGCTGTGACGGTTGCGACCCATTTTGCGACCCATTTTCACTTGTTGTCGGGTCATACATTTCTTTATCAGGCCTCTCGTCTCCATCTCCACTTGTTGTATCGATGAGTGTCACTTGTCTTGAATCTGGCTCTTCAAGCTTTAATTGTTCATCGACCTGTACATCTCTGCTCACGACAATTCTTTTGTTTTCTCGATCATACAGCCGGTAGGCTTTTGAATGTGGACAATATCCTACAAATATGTATTCCTTTGCCTTTGCTTCAAATTTGTGCATGTGAGATGTGGCTAAAGCATAGCATAGGGAACCGAATATTCGAAGATGACTAACGGTTGGTTTAAATTCATACCAGGCTTCGAATGGCGTTTTGTTCCACACAGCTTTGGTAGGTGACAGGTTGATTAAATAGACTGCTGTAGCTACTGCTTCTGCCCAAAAACTATCACCAAGATCCTTTTCCTTCATCATGCTTCTGGCCATTTCAACAATTGTCCTATTCTTACGCTCTGCTATACCGTTTTGTTCTGGGGTATAGGGAGCTGTTAGATCTCTCTTGATTCCATGCTCCTCACAGAATCTGTTGAATTCTGCAGAGCAGAACTCTCCTCCTCTATCAGTTCGTAGAGCCTTTAGTTTGCTGTCACTTTGTTTTTCGACTAGGGCCATGAATTTTTTAAAGTACTCGAATGCTTCAGATTTATTAGTAAGAAAATACACCCAACTCATTCGTGTTAAATCATCAATAAAAAGTAAGAAGTACCTACTACCAGCATGGGATTGAGTCTTCATCGGCCCACATATGTCTGCATGCACCATTTCGAGCTTCTTTCCGGCTCGTCTGGACTGCCCAACTGGAAATAATTTTCTGGTTTGCTTTCCTAATGCACACCCTTTACACACATGATCAAGGTTTTTTATTGTAGGAAGGCCTTTTACCATGTTCTTACTTGCAAGTAGGTGTAGGCCATTGATGTTGAGATGTCCATATCGCAAGTGCCAGACTTCAGAATCACTCACCTTGCTGCTCATTAAGCCATAATGTTCTTTGCAAGGAAGGTGTACTGGAAACATCTTATTGTGAGTCATTTTAGCTTCCAAGAGCAGTTCACCACTTATTTTCCTTTTTACGATACATGCGTCATCGTCAAACAGGACCGAGTAGCCTGATTCAAGGAGTTGGCCTACACTTATCAGATTATGAGCCAAACCTGGTGCATAGTGAACATTCTGAATTAGCTTTTCTTTTCCATTGATTTTGACAGCGATAACCCCTTTGCCTTCAATCTGAATTTGTTTGTCATCTCCCAATTTAACTTGAGATTTGTATGCTTCGTCAACCAACTTGAACTTTGTCTTATCTCCTGTCAGGTGAAGCGAACACGCACTATCGAGGTACCAAGTATCTTTGGAAGCATCTTGAGACATTGCCATCGTCATGAACAAGTAGTCTTCTTCTACAAATTGTGCTCCTTTCTGTTTACTCCAACAATCATCGGTGGTGTGTCCGTACCTGTTGCAAACTGTACACTTGGGAGCTTCTTTTTGTTTATTCCAGCAATCGTCGGTTGTGTGTCCATACTTGCCGCAGTATGTACACTTGGAAGCGCTCCCTCTGCCACGACCTCGTCCTCTAAAGGATCCTCTACTTCCGCCTCTATTGTAAGAGACCCTTGATTGATCTCCTTGAACATGGAAGGCTTGATCTTCCTCCTTTGCAACATTCCTATTGATTCTGACCTCATGTGTTTGCTAGGACCCCATCAGTTCATCAACAGTGTAGGTGGCGAGATCTTTCGATTCTTCAATCGCTGCAACCACGTGATCATACTTAGGGGGCAAACTCCTCAAAATTTTTGCGACAATAGTTTCGTCAACGATCTTTTCACCGTATGCTCTCATTTGACTGACAATTGATGAGATTCTTGCAAGGTATCCTTGTACCGTCTCCTGATTTTTCATGTTTGCAGTTTCAAAGTCTCGTCGAAGGGACTGCAGTTTTACCGTAATTACCTTGGCAGAGCCTTGGTATTCAGTCTTTAGAGTACTCCATGCTTCATGTGCGGTGTTTGCTGCTGCTATTCTTGAAAAAATGCTTTCATCTACGGCCTGCTGAATGAAGAATAACGCTTTTGCGTCCTTCTTTTGAGCCTCCTTCTTTACCGTCTCGTCTTGACCAGTTTCATTTACGCCGTTTTCCACCAGATCCCATAACTCTTGTGATCTAAAAAGTGTCTTCATTTTGATACTCCAGTACTCATAGGAGTCTCCTTTGAAGACTGGAATTTGAGGTTGTGAAATGCTTACTGCAGAGGAGCTATTAGACGCCATTTTGCTGATTTAGACACAAAGGTTGAGGCAGGGAACCTGGCTCTGATACCAGAATGTTGGGAAAAATTAAAGCAGAGCAAGAAAAATACAAGATAAGAGGTTGGAGTGCGTGACTTTATTGAGAAAAGAGTTGGCTTTAAATAGCCTACAAGCAGAGATAAACAAACTAGAAAATAGACTGAAAAATAGGAACTAATTTGACCAAGAAAATAGGAGAGAAATCAGCTACTGATCTGCAGACTCATTCCTTCAAACGGCTAGTTTTGAATCAGTCTTTCAACACATTTCTTACCGGGTAAGCGTCTCTTACCCGGTAAGAGGCAGTAATCGTCTAGTAAACGACCCCTAAACCTTATGATTCAATGTTCTCAAACACTGCCTAAAACCTTACAAAACTGTAAAAGATAAATGAATTGAACAAACCATTATTTAACATCTCGCCACTCAAAAATTCCAATTTATAATCATAATCATTTCTGCCATTCCAAACCAAAGGAAGGACGTGACCGACTTTTATCAATCAAATCTAGCCCGTTTCGAATTTAGATTCAGATAATAGCAGTATAGCACTTCTTTCTCTATTGTAGAACCATATCATTGATCATTTTTTATGTAACAAGGTCATCAAATTTCTATAAAAATCCGATCATTTCTTAATAGTTTCTTACTCTTCCTGCAAAATTAAACTGAAGTTTGTTACCAGTTCAAAAACAGCAACATTTTTTAGTAATTATAAACTTATTTTAGTTGATTTAATTGTTTCTCATGAACACCTATGTCAATTTGCTAAGTTGAAGACTCCTTTGGTCTCAAAGTCGAAGTGTATCCCTCTTTCTATACCGAGAGAATCAAAACTTATTTGACATCCAAAACAAGGATTCGTGAACATGAAAACAAAAACAACTTCTCCTAAACATGTGAGGATAAATAAAGCTAAATCACTTACTTTCATCTTGTTCTTCTTAGCTTGTAGCTTCTTCGCCTTCTTTTCTTTCTCTTCCTGTTCTCCTAATTCACGAGTAAATGAACAATAAATTAGATTCCGGTAACAAAAACACACAAATTATCAATTAGAAATAACGAAAATTCACGTCGTTTTTAATAAATTGATTACTTCGAAGCTCGAATTCGTGCTGCTTTTTTCTAAGTGATAAGTTGTTCTTCTTCGACATCTCTGATCAAATGTTTTCCGGTGACTATTCCGATTTAATTGATCTTTTTCCGGTTGCCGTTGACGGAGATTGAAAATCGACTGCGCTAAAACCCTAACCCTAGCTGACAATTCGATTTGGGTAGTTTTCCACTGCGTTTCCGTGTTCTTATATTGCAATAATTAAAAAGTTGCTACTTCACCCCCTGTATTTGTTATCTTTGTAACATATAGTCTCTCCTATTCTAGATACTACACATAGGACCCTTATTTTTTCGGGTTTTGATACTTCTAACCATAAACTGAGAAAAGTAATTTGAGCTTGGCGCATGGGCGGACCCAAGTGGGTGGTTACGGTGTCACGTGTCACCGTATTATTTTTTCGATGAAGGGTAACAAAAATTAGGTACGTGGAAGGTGTTATCGTATAGTTTTGGAAGGTGTTATCGTATAGTTTTGGAAGGTGTTACCGTATTGTTTTGGAAACTTCAAGAAGATGCAACCCTATCTTGTAATCAACCAAAACCCCCCAAAAAAACTCTTGAAATCAATCAAAAAATGAAAAAAAAATCCTCAAAATCGATAAAGAAACTTAAAAATCTCTCGAAATCAAGCAAAAAGTTTCAAAAATCCCTCGAAACGGTGGAATTAGGCTAAAAACACATCAGAAAATATTGAACGTTGGTAAAAAAAATAAAAACACGCTGATAAAAGTCGTGCTTTTTGTAATTATTTTTTGTCTATATTATATGGTGTCACCGTATGAAAATTTTATGGGTCCGCCCCTGGCTTGGCTTAGGTTTGACACCAAAATTCGTTCCATTGACTTGTATTTGAATAGAGATCGATACTTGATTGTTTTTTTATGTTTGAATATTTAAATCCATAAATGAGTTAAATGATATTTTCTCTATGTTCAAAGAGGAATGTACAAGTTACACTAACGGATTGTTCACTTTTGCCTTAATAAACTTATTATCACAGTCATATTGAATATTCGGATCCATAAACAAGCCAATCATTGTTATTCTATATGTTCAAAAAGAAATTGTACAAGTTATACCGATGGACTATTTACCTTTGGCTTAATCGACTTATTACTAGTCATATTAGAGAGTGCATTTATACAATTTTCATCGAGTGGTTTCACCACTGTAAAATGAAACTATTGTAATTATGAACGATATACTTGGTTTGAGATCTGCAATATCCAAACACACGTTCGACACTTACTTTGAGAGTATGTTACATGGTGAATATTCATTGGCTTGCAATTTTCGTTAATTTTTAGTATAACTTTTATTATATATTGATGATCCGATAAAAGTTTCTTAGTGATTTGAGAACAAATAGGTTTCTAGGTCTTTTTTTATCTTTTCCCACGATACATCGACATGTTATTAGAGGGTGTTTGGGATTGCTTATTTAAAACAACGTATGTTTATTTTTAAAAGTGCTTATCAACTTATGTTATGATAAAAAAGAGTTGAGGGGAAAATGTAATTTGAACAAATAAGTTATAAGCACTTTCAAATAAGTTAAAATGGATTAACTTATCAAAAACAACTTATTTGTGGTAAGAAAAAGTCATAAGCAATTTTCTTTTTTTAATTAAAACACTAAAAATGGCTTATTTACGATGAGAAAAAGCAATAAGCAAACAAGTCAAAAAAATAAGCAACCCCAAACACCCCCTTAGTCTTATCAAAGATGCACAAACGATTCAATATTACGATTGGTCTTTAGCCCAATTTGGAGTGAAATCGATCATACTCGGCCGACTTAGGTATGCCAAGGCTTGGTTGGGCTCGATTTTGAACCCCATAAGTTGTATTTTCATGTATTTTTTAATACGTTATAGTATTTATTGTTTCTTCAACCGTTTCTTCATGTATTGTTTATAACTAGAAGTCTACTCACGCAATACAGTACGATAAATCTCGATTTTAATGTTTTAATTTATTTTAATGTGTGGTTTTGAGAAAAACGGTCATGTTTTTTTATAAATTTTGTTGGACAACCAAGGGGGGGGGGTTAGGTTGTATTATAAAAAATCTTACTTTCAAAAAAATATTTTGTAAATAAATACAGAGTAAATATAGTACAATACAGAAGAGTATAAATACAAACAGATACACAGAGATTGTATAAATAAATATAAATGCAAAGCAGTTTATATAAACAGATATAATAAAGCACAGCGGAAAAAATAAAGAGATAAAGGAAAGAGAATACTTGACACCGAAATTTTAAAGTGGTTCACCAATCACGCGGTTGGCTAGTCCACCTCGAGAAAACACTTCTCGGAGATCCAATAAGAAAACGTGTTCTTTACGGTAGAACACAAACCTTAGTACAACAAACGCGAATCACTCTTCTTTGAGAGAATTATGTGGATCACTCACTCTATTTAAACACTTACAAGAGGGTATAATTTTAATATGAATAATCACTCTTGTATAAGGTTTATCACTTGGATATTTTTAGAGAGTTTGATCACTTGAGTTGTGTTGCTGATTCAACTAATCGAGAGATTTTAATCTGCTATCAACTCAAGATTTCTTACTCAAAAACGTGTTTTATAATTTTAACAGTTTAATTATCAAGAGAAGAGGCTGCAGAGTCTTTATCAAATGCAGAGAGGAGTTATTGTAAATTGGTAGCTTTGAATGCTGGGGGTTGCATGTATATATACTGGATGAGCAAAAGTCCGCGGGCTTTCGCGGTATACCGGCAATCCTTCGCGGTATACCGTGCAGAAGAAAAGTACACTGCAGAAGAGAATGTCAACCCTGCAAAACAGAACGTAAACTTGTACCAGCGGTATACCGGCTATTCTTCGCGGTATGCCGTGAACTTGTACCAGCGGTATACCGGCTATTCTTCGCGGTATACCGTGCAGACAAAAGGAGCTTCCAACCAATCAGAGATATACACCATGCCTGCCGCGGTATACCGCCTGTACCTTCGCGGTATGCCGCCCAGAAAAATGTTGCAGGAAGCAGTACGCATGCGCATATTCTTCTAGAAACAAATCTTTCATATTAAATGATCCAGCAAGATGATAAGATGTTGAGGAGAGCTGACTTGGTTTATTTAAAAAGACAGTATTAGAAAAATCTAAGTGGTATATTATTTTAGGGTGATTTATCATTTTAAAATTAAAACGACGAAAATCTTCAGTCTTGGATTCTTCAGATAAAATTATCGAGATTATTTAAAAGCTGCACACTCAGATAAAATATTAGATAAAAAAGAATGCGGTGTGTTTTGTAATCATCAAAATAAATATGGAGATGTGATTTTATGTGTACCAAAAATATATCTTAATATTAAAGCTGGGTACACTTGCACCAACAATCTCCCCCTTTTTGATGATGACAAACACACGCTAAACAGGAGAGCATACTCGGTTTCTCTCCCCCTTTTGTCGAAGCAAAAAGGGTTAGGAAAGACGCTATGCTCCCCCTTGAAAGATGCTCCCCCTCAAGATATGAAATATTTGAGAGTTAGCATTTTCTCAAGGGTTATACTCAAGCATGCCTAAACCAAGTCTTAGTTTAAAAAACGCAGTTTTGTTTAGGGCTTTAGTAAAAATATCGGCCAAATTATCTTCCGAATCAACCTTTTCAAGCACGATTTGGCCTTTTTGAACATTATCTCGTAAAAAGTGATGTCTCAATTCAATATGTTTTGTACGAGAATGTAAAACAGGATTTTTACTTAAGTTTATGGCACTTGAGTTATCACACATAATAGGAATTTTGGTTAGATGTACCTCAAAATCGGTAAGGGTGTGTTTCATCCAAAGGACTTGAGCACACGCTCTTGCGGCGGCTACATATTCCGCTTCGGTAGTAGACAACGCTACGGATTGTTGTTTCTTGGAGAACCAAGACACAAGTGAGAGACCTATAAAGGCACATACCCCACTAGTACTTTTTCGGTCAACAATAGATCCACCAAGATCGGAATCGGTGAAACACGTTACTTCTAACTCGGGTTTCTTTGCATACCATAAGCCAAGATTAGTAGTACCTCGTAAATATCGAAAAATACGCTTGACAGCTTCATAGTGAGTTTGTTTAGGTGAAGATTGAAAACGAGCACATAAACATACACTAAACATAATATCAGGTCTACTAGCAGTTAAATATAATAAACTACCAATCATACCACGATAAATCTTTTCATTAAAATCGTTTCCCTCCTCGTCACGAGATAATTGTAAGTTTGTGGTCATTGGAGTTTCAACGGGTTTGACATTTTCAAAGTTAAACTTTTTCAACATATCTTTACAATATTTAGATTGACTAATAAAAATACCAGTTTCACATTGTTTGATTTGCAATCCTAAGAAGTATTTTAACTCTCCCATCATGCTCATTTCAAACTCGCTTGTCATTTTCGCAGAAAATTCATTACACAGTTTTTCATTAGTGGAACCAAAAATAATATCATCAACATATACTTGCACAACTACAATATCATTTTGATCATATTTCACAAATAAAGTATTATCTATTTTACCCATAATATAACCACTAACAATTAGAAAGGTTTTTAATCTATCATACCACGCACGCGGAGCTTGCTTTAAACCATAAAGCGCCTTTTTCAATTTATAAACATGTGTCGGATTTTCAAAATTTTCAAAACCGGGAGGTTGAGAAACGTATACCTCCTCATTTATAATACCATTTAAGAAAGCACTTTTAACATCCATTTGAAATAATTTAAAATCTTTAGCATTTGCAAAAGCGAGAAGCATTCGAATAGACTCCAACCTTGCAACCGGTGCAAAGGTTTCATCGTAATCTATACCTTCTTGTTGATTGTACCCCTTGGCAACTAAACGTGCCTTGTTTCGTGTGACTCCACCGTTCTCGTCTATCTTGTTACGGAAGACCCATCTTGTGCCAATAATGGTTTGACTACTAGGGCAAGGAACTAAGTCCCACACATCATTCCTAGTAAATTGGTTTAACTCTTCTTGCATGGCCATTATCCAATCCTCATCACCTAAAGCTTCATCTATGGTTTTAGGTTCTATGGTTGAGATAAAGGCATGGAAAGCACAATGGGTATGGATTTGTGATCTAGTTGTCCTTTGGTTTAGGTCACCTATAATTTGATCTACGGGATGGCCTCGAGCGATTCTAAGGTTAGGATCATCTATACCTTGTGGAATAAAGCAAGGAGGGGCATTACTAGATTCAATATTATTTGTGGAAGGTTGGGTACCTAAATCCAAGTTGCTAAGTTGTTGTGCTAAGACGTCTCCCTCACGGATATTGTCATTTGCTAAGGGTGCACTCGGTTTGGGAGGACTCTCGTCAAAGCTAACATTTAGGGATTCTTCTACAACCATGGTCTCCTTATTTAGAATTCTATAGGCTTTGCTATTCCAAGAGTAACCTAGGAACACTCCCTCATAGGCTTTGGCATCGAATTTGGTTAAGTAGGATTTGGTGTTTAAAATGAAGCATTTACAACCAAAAACTTTCAGGTGAGCTAAGGAAGGTTTTCTACCACGGTAAAGTTCATAGGGTGTCTTATTTAGGATATTTCTAACTAGGACACGGTTTAGCACATAGGTTGCGGTAGCAACGGCATCACACCAAAACTTTTGGGGAACTTGATGTTCGTTTAGCATGGTTCTACTCATTTCTTGCAACGTTCGGTTTTTCCTTTCAACAACCCCATTTGACTGAGGAGTTCGAGGAGCCGAAAAGTTATGAGTTATACCATGTTTATCACAAAAGGCACCAAATTGGATATCATTATCGAATTCTCGTCCATGGTCCGTACGTATGGAAACAATCGTACAACCTTGTTGGTTTTGAATTCGTTTTCCCAAAATTTTAAACTTATCAAAAGCCTCATTTTTATGTCTCAAAAATAAAGTCCAAGTATAACGGGAATAATCGTCCACAATAACCAAAGTGTAAAAATTTCCTCCAAAACTTTGAATCGCCATAGGGCCAAAAAGATCCATATGAAGAAGTTCTAAAACTCTTTGAGTAGAAATAACATTTTTAGATTTATGAGAAACATGATGTTGTTTGCCGACACGACAAGCATCACAAAAATGATTATCAAACTTTAATTTTGGAAGGTCACTCACAAGCTCCTTATTTTTTTAGTTTTGCATTAATCTTAGATTAGCATGACCTAAACGTCTATGCCATAAAGTAGAAACATCATAAATAGAAGATAAGCATACATTTTCAGATACAACAGTTTTGCAAATATATAAATTTCCTTTCACAGAACCAGTTAAAAGAACTTTGCCATTTTTCAAGATTTTGCACGAGTCTTCTTCGAAGACGACAGTTATACCATTTTTACACAATTGGCGAACACTTAACAGATTAAAATGCAAATTATCAACATGATTCACATCAAGAAATTTAACATTATTGCAAGAAACTGTACCTCTCCCAATTATATTTCCTTTGGAATTTCCTCCAAAAATTACCTGTCCACCATCACATGACTTATATGATGAAAAAAGATTGCTGTTTCCGGTCATGTGACGTGTGCAACCACTATCGAGTATCCAGTCCATATCAAGGTTTATCTATAATAATAAAGATGTAACTTTTATGGTCCCCATTTCTCGTGGGTCCTTGTAAATTAGTTTCAAGATAACAACCAACATATATATAAAGTTAAGCAAAATATATATATATAATAGATCAAAAAGAATATATATATATATGTAGTACGAATGTATATATATATATATATATATAAACAAAAGTACATATAACAATATATTACTTATATATACAAGAAAATATATCATATTTAAACTATATATATATATATAATATATAACACATTTAAAACCATAAACGCATACCACCGGGATTATCATTACTAAACATTCCTTTTGGAATCCATTTATTTATCATTTTAATTTTGCGATTGTATTTATCATACACATAAAAACAAGCATTTATATTCGCATTATTTTTAGGTTTAGAATACTTATCGTTATACATGCGAGCATACGGTTTTCTCGTATTATAATTTACATTATGCATTTTAGGTACATACGGAGGTTTTTGCATATACGGCTTTCGTGTATTAAACTTAGGTGGTTCATAACATCTTTTAATAGGCATGCAATTACATTTTTCAACACATGTATTTGAACCTATACCTTTTCTACAATTTATACGGTTCGACATATTAAGCATGTTAAGAACTTTTTCATTACTACTTTCAAAAGCTTTAGCTAACATGTTATCTTTTTCATATGAAGCACATTTAGCCTTTAAACATGCAATTTCATTTTCAAGAATATCACATTTTGTACAAATAATATTTTCATGTGACTTTATTTAAGCATGCAATTTCTTTCTTTAGAGCATCACAAGATTTACAAAAATCATTTTCTCCTAATTTAGTTTCTAATTTAGCAATTATATTCATATCATTTGCAGATTTTTGATTAACATTATTTATTTCCTTTTTACATGCATTTACAGTTTCTTTTAACATAGCAATTTCGTCTTTATAATTATTTGCAAGATTAGCCATTTTATGAAACGATTCATGCAATAATTCAAGATTGTTTTCGCTATCGCTATCATAATCACTATCGTAATTTGAATAAGAAGTGTTTACCTCGTTGTCGCTTTCAGCCATAAGACAAATGGCTTGATAGTCATCTTCTTCTTCACTCGCGCTCCACGCGCCTCCAAGAAAGGCTTTATCCTTCTTGTTTTGGTACTTGTTCTTTTTCGGACATTCATTGGCGTAATGATCTTTGTCGCCACACGAGTAGCAAAATCCTCTCTTTGGCTTAGCTTTATCGTCACCACTTGAGTCGTCATTTTTCTTTACTTTTTCGTCTCGTTTATGGAACTTACGACTTCGGTTTTCACCACCACGACGGTAGTTGCCGTTTCTTTGAAATCTGCCATTGTTAGAAAATTTATTATTATTAAAAAACTTGGAAAAGTTTCTTACCAACATGGCGACTTCATCGAGAGTTTCGGAAGGATCTTTTGAGGAGCTAGCTTTCTCCTTTTTCTTCTCGACTTTTGGTGTTGAGACATTGAGAGCGATTGACTTCTTTTTAACTTGCTCCCTTTCTTTATTTCTTTTAAGTGCAATTTCGTGCACCTTGAGATTTCCGATTAAGTCATCTATCTTCATTAGGGAAAGGTCACGGGAGTCTTCCAAAGATGTTATCTTTTGCATCCACTCCGAAGGAAGGGCTCGTAGGATTTTCCTTATATAGTCCTCGTTAGGATAAGTGCGATCCAAACCTTTCAAAGTAGTCATAATAAGGTTAAATCTTTTAAACATTGAGTCAATTGACTCATCTTGTTTCATTTCGAATAGTTCATAATCGTGAACTAGAATATTTACTTTACTCGATTTAACTTCCGTGTTTCCACGATGAGTATTATTTAAACTTTCCCATATTTGATTAGCGGTTTTATATGTATATACTCTTTCAATTTCATCAGTTGTTAAAGCAGCATATAATATATTTTTAGCTTCAAAGTTTAAACAAAAATGAGATTCATCAGCAGTAGTCCATTCATCTAAAGGTTTATCAATAAAAACATCATCTTTAACAATTTTGGGTTTAAAGTTCCCATTTTCAATTATGTCCCAAATCTTTTGATTTTTGCCACGCACGTGACATTCAAATAGCTCGGCCCAAATGCCAAACTTTTCAGTATCTATCAAAGGAGGTTTTGAAAACACAAAATTAGTTTGTTGAGTCATTTTAAAAAAAATTTAAGCAGAAAATTTTTGAAAGCCCTGCTCTGATACCAATTGTTGGACAACCAAGGGGGGGGGGTTAGGTTGTATTATAAAAAATCTTACTTTCAAAAAAATCTTTTGTAAATAAATACAGAGTAAATATAGTACAATACAGAAGAGTATAAATACAAACAGATACACAGAGATTGTATAAATAAATATAAATGCAAAGCAGTTTATATAAACAGATATAATAAAGCACAGCGGAAAAAATAAAGAGATAAAGGAAAGAGAATACTTGACACCGAAATTTTAAAGTGGTTCACCAATCACGCGGTTGGCTAGTCCACCTCGAGAAAACACTTCTCGGAGATCCAATAAGAAAACGTGTTCTTTACGGTAGAACACAAACCTTAGTACAACAAACGCGAATCACTCTTCTTTGAGAGAATTATGTGGATCATTCACTCTATTTAAACATTTACAAGAGGGTATAATTTTAATATGAATAATCACTCTTGTATAAGGTTTATCACTTGGATATTTTTAGAGAGTTTGATCACTTGAGTTGTGTTGCTGATTCAACTAATCGAGAGATTTTAATCTGCTATCAACTCAAGATTTCTTACTCAAAAACGTGTTTTATAATTTTAACAGTTTAATTATCAAGAGAAGAGGCTGCAGAGTCTTTATCAAATGCAGAGAGGAGTTATTGTAAATTGGTAGCTTTGAATGCTGGGGGTTGCATGTATATATACTGGATGAGCAAAAGTCCGCGGGCTTTCGCGGTATACCGGCAATCCTTCGCGGTATACCGTGCAGAAGAAAAGTACACTGCAGAAGAGAAGGTCAACCCTGCAAAACAGAACGTAAACTTGTACCAGCGGTATACCGGCTATTCTTCGCGGTATGCCGTGAACTTGTACCAGCGGTATACCGGCTATTCTTCGCGGTATACCGTGCAGACAAAAGGAGCTTCCAACCAATCAGAGATATACACCATGCCTGCCGCGGTATACCGCCTGTACCTTCGCGGTATGCCGCCCAGAAAAATGTTGCAGGAAGCAGTACGCATGCGCAGATTCTTCTAGAAACAAATCTTTCATATTAAATGATCCAGCAAGATGATAAGATGTTGAGGAGAGCTGACTTGGTTTATTTAAAAAGACAGTATTAGAAAAATCTAAGTGGTATATTATTTTAGGGTGATTTATCATTTTAAAATTAAAACGACGAAAATCTTCAGTCTTGGATTCTTCAGATAAAATTATCGAGATTATTTAAAAGCTGCACACTCAGATAAAATATTAGATAACAAAGAATGCGGTGTGTTTTGTAATCATCAAAATAAATATGGAGATGTGATTTTATGTGTACCAAAAATATATCTTAATATTAAAGCTAGGTACACTTGCACCAACAAATTTGTTTAAAGACTTGACGTTGTTTAAGGAGTTTATGATTTGAGGATTTGAAAGTGGGTAGAGATAAAAATTAATTAATAAGAGTCAACGATTTAAGAATTTGAAGGTTGTTAGAGATAAGTATTAATCAAGTAATTAGCATTAAAACGGTACATAAATGTTCATTATTTGTTTTTAAAAGATTATAAGTAATTAACATTAAATAGCGGTACATGAAGCTTTAGAATTTGGTTTTTAAGAGTTTTCATAAGTGCTTTATATTATAGGATAGATATAGATATAGATATTTGGATATTCTCATTATAAAAAGTAAATTTGTATATCAATCTTTAATAACATAAAATAGTCAATTCATTTATTAATACATATAATAATAAAACAATATCCAAATAAGGTTTATAAAAATTAATTAGCAACCATGATACCCACTATTTGATTGGAAAATAACATTAAAAATATTATTGTTGAATCGATCCTCGTTTCGGAGATCACAACACGTCCTAAAAGGTTTTGAGACATAAATACGAGGACTCGTCTCGGACGCTATGTGAGTTAAGAACCTCTTTATATGAGTATTTTTGGAGGCAGGTTTTGTGTAATCTGTTGGAGTTACCAAAATATTTTTACATGTTTGATCAAATTTATGATTATTTTCATCCAAATAAATCATAAAATAAAAACTAAAGGGTGTTTTGTTTCTTGGATGTGCATTTGCATTGATTATTGTTGTTTGAAGTTCTAATACTTGGAGGTACTTTGATTTAGGCACATGAATGAAAATTATAGATAAAGAAAATGTAAATAAATTCTTATTACCCTCAATTTAATTTGTAATAAAAATTTAAATTTATGGGGAATTTTTTTATTATATTGTATACTAATACTAAACAGTTTCTTATATTTTCCATCTTATTAATTATATTAATTTATCTCTATATCATCAATAGTAAGAAGATCATGTAATAATTACATCTATACTATATTATAAAATATTTTTGAAAAACTTTTTAAAACAACCCTTAAAGTTTCATGTACCGCTATTTAATATTAATTACTTAAAATCTCTTAAAAATAAATAATAAAGCTTTATTAACCGCTTTTAATGCTAACTACTTAATTAATACTTATATATAACAACCTTCAAATCCTTAAATCATGGACTTTTGTTAATTAATCCCTATCTCCAACCACTTTCAAATCCTCAAATCATGAACTCCTTAAAAAGCGTTATTTTTTAAACAAATTTATAAAAAAAACATGACCATTTTTTTAAAATCACACATTAAAATCGAAATATATCGCGGTGCATTGCACGAGTAGACTTCTAGTATTTCTGAATTCACGTATTAATTTCGATATAAATATTTATTTTGAAACGACTTAAAGGTGTGAAATAATCAAAATATGAAACAAATTCAAAGAATCGTATGTACAATAAATTCATGTTTGTAAACACCCTTCATTTATGTGGTGTGAAAGTGTCCACCCCCAACAAGAAAACCACTTTGACTTGGTCAAATGAGACATTTTGAAAAGCCAAATGTACCCTCTACTATTTTAAGGCCATGACCCATGAGTACCGCTATCCAATGAACTCACTTGCCACTTCAGCGTCACATCAATTTTTCTCTTTCCTATCCTTCTTATCTAATCCTTACCCAAAAGTGGAGTACCACTACCCAATGAACCCACTTGCCATCTCATCTTTTTTAATTCTTTTATTTATACATTTAATTATTTAACAAAATAAAAATATTTATATATTTTTAATAAATAAAAATAAGATAAATAATAAAAATAAAAATTCATATCATTCATTAAAAAATTAAAAATTACAAAATACAAAACACTAAAAATTATGATATTTTCTAATTTTCTCTTTTCTCGTTAAAGTAGCCCTCAAAACATCTCCCGAAAGGTGATCATGCGGGATTGATTGTGGTGTGTGCGGTTGTTGGGTTTCAGGAACAAAGTCGTCGTCGAGATTGATTGCGGGTTGAGGAAGTTGGTAATTGGCGGGAGTAAAACCTTGTTGAAGCAAACCATGACGTGTAAATTGATAAGGAATATACGGGTGTTGCGGAACTTGTTGAGAAAACGCTTATTGCGGAATATAATCTTGTTGAGAAAACGCTTGGAAGCCAAGCTCCGGGTCTTGTTGCGGTGTATCCGATCGGTTACGACGGGATGTAGGTGTGGTGTTTGGATTCATGATGAAGTTTGAGAGAAATGGAAGAAGGTATTGAATTTGAGAGAAATGGAAGAAAGTATGTTTTTGTGTGAAAAAATAAGATGGTATAGGTTAATATATATAGTGATTAATTTGAAAAAAAAAATAATTTTCTAAAATTAGCCGTTTTACAACGGTATTGTTTCAAAAATATTAAAAAAATAAATAAATAAAATTGCAACGGGTTGATCGGGTTCATGAACCCACTCTCCTTACCCGAGCTCCCTACCCCCCCCCCCCCCGTACCCCTACCCGATGAACCCCCCGTATCCGATGTGCCACCTCGGTCGAACCCGCTACCCTACCTGAGGGCGCTACTCATGGCCTAAAAGATGTCGATCGCTTCTATTATCACTCTGTTTTTAAATAAATGTCTACAATAAAAAAAGTAATACAGATATTATACAAAAATCGAATTTTAAATATAAAAAAAGATTTTGCAAGTGATATGATGAGACACAAGTTTTGTGTTTGTATGTGGTGGCTTTTGGAATCATACAACCATTTCTCTCTCCCCCACCCATTGTTGTTGGCTTGTTCCCCATTTTAATTTTAATTTTTTCTATTTCCCACATTATTTTTTATAATTGAGAAATAAATTTATTATATTTAAATTAAAAAAAACCTCAACATTATTCTTCATTATTATTTTGTCAAGATGTATGGATCGGACGGTTAGATAACAAATTAAAATAAATCAAGTTGATTCTTCAATATTTTTTTTTCTCTAGTTCTACTTATTTTGAATAGCTATCATGGCGCACCATGACACCAAGGTTTGTGTCTCACACCACGTTAAGCTTGTGGCACGCATTGGCCTAATGCGCAATTTTTGTAATGCGATATTTGATTTTTCTTTACGTTTTTAATATTTTATTTGCAACTTTTTTTAATATATAACTTAATTTAACTTGCTTATTACTATTGACTCAATGAGTAACACTACAAAACATATGTTTTATACATAATATTATATATGAATTAGAAATTTGACGTCATAAGTCACACCTTGAAAACGCCATGACTTCGTCGTGGCTTCTGAGACTTGAGGTTTGGCCTCGCCGTCACGCCACGTCTCACGCCATTTAGAACCTTGAGTTCTAGAGATTCATCTAAATTTGAAGAATTTTACATTCTCTCTATTATTTTCTCTATTTTAATATACTCTTTTTAACATAATTGTTGGAGTGATTTTTCTTTTCATAATATTCACTAATGTTATTGTTAATATTCTAACATAATAATATTTAGATTGCTTTCTTAAGAAGTATTTTTAGTGTTTACTTATTGACAACAAAATTATTAAAATTATTTGTTTAATTATATTTTGATCCCTTTAAATAAAAAAGAGAAATTATCAAAATTAGCATTACTACTTATGACATTTATTATATTTATTAAAAGATCAGTAAATAAAACAACTAATATTAAAAATACTTATCAAAATTGGCATTTCTACTTATGACATTTATTATATTTATTAAAATAAAATAGTTCATATTAAAGATACTTATCAAAATTGGCATTTCTACTTATGGCATTTATTATATATATATATATATTCAAATATTAATAAAATAAAAGAATTAATATTAAAAATACTTATCAAAATTGCCATTTCTACTTATGGCATTTATTATATTTATTAAAATATTATTAAAATGAAAGAACTAATATTAAAATAAAAGAACTAATATTAAAAATACTTATCAAAATTGGCATTTCTACTTATGGCATTTATTATATTTATTAAAATAAAAGAATTAATATTAAAAATACTTATCAAATTTGGCATTATTTCATATGGTTCACTCGGTTTCATTTAGATGTCAATTTTACAAGTCAAGGTGCCACTGCCACCAGAGTAATCCCTTTCACATATAAACCAACAACATCACTTCTTCATCTTTCTAGGGTTTTCACAAATTCAAAATTACAAAAACAACCCAAAAAGATCAATCTTTATGTCTTCTTTTTGTATACCATTTTAGGATCACAAGATTGGGTTTTTGTTTTCTGAAAGCAAAAATCAAGAACCTTTTTTATGTTTCCCAAAACACCCTTCTTTGAATTCTCTGTTTGTTGACTCCCAACCACAAAAATCTTTGAATATTGGAAGGCAAATAAGTTCATCTGTCTGGGGGTAATCTTGGAATTCAAGGTATACCATTTTAGGATCACAAGATTGGGTTTTTTGTTTTCTGAAAGCAAAAATCAAGAACCTTTTTTATGTTTCCCAAAACACCCTTCTTTGAATTCTCTCTTTGTTGACTCCCAACCACAAAAATCTTTGAATCTTGGAAGCCAAATAAGTTCATCTGTCTGGGGGCAATCTTGGAATTCAAAGGCGAAAATGTGGATCCTTTGGGAACATGGAAATGGGGTTTAGCTGTTGGAGTTGATTTGATCAAAAAAGGGTTTTCAATTTTTCCATTTTTCAATTTTGACTTGGTGTAGAAGATTTATGAACCTTGTAAAAGTTAGTGGTTCTTTTTGGGTGATTGTGATTCAGAATCAGAAAGTTGGGAAGAAAGTCGACTTTTTTGTTTACTAGTTGACTTCAAGAACCAAGAGATAAATTATATAACAAAGGTATGATTTTAAGGTCTTTTTTGGCTTTTCCTATTTGGGTTTCTCTCTTTGGACTTCAAAGATTGAATTTGGTTTATTCAGTTTCATTCTTGAATCATTATCATCTCAATTGATCTGTAATCCTCCATTTTCTTTTCTTGTTTATAATATTTTTTCTGAAATATGAGATCTTCCCCTTTGTTTTCTGTTATTATTCTATCACAATTTACTTGAATTAATGTTCAAGATCTTTGATTGTTTATATGTGTGTATGTATGTATATCTATAAAAGAGATTATGTTTATATTAATCAAACAGCAAGCAGTTTAGGGGTTGAACATCTGGATTGCAAATAGAAGTTATCTGGGATGAATATCTTCAATTTGATGATTTGATATTGCTAAAAAGGAGTCTAAATTTAGATTCAAGTTAGATTTTATAAGAAAATTATCTCAAATATGTTTATACTTTATAGTAATACCTTAACAACCGTTCTTCTATACGGTATGTACATGTGCATACAAGTAATTAAAAATGTTTCCTAGTTTGTATGCACATGTGCATACCGGAAAAGTTACTTGTATGCACATGTGCATACCGTTAGATGAAGACTTGCTAGAGGAACCTCAGTTTTTCATTTTTTTAGGGTTCCTCTAAACCTCACTTTTCTCTCTCTTTCTCTCTCTCTCTCTCTATATATATATATATATATATATATACTTAAATTTAGTT
Source organism: Saussurea involucrata (assembly GCA_033807775.1). Classification (NCBI taxonomy): domain Eukaryota; kingdom Viridiplantae; phylum Streptophyta; class Magnoliopsida; order Asterales; family Asteraceae; genus Saussurea; species Saussurea involucrata. The sequence goes on along the minus strand of CM066313.1, from coordinate 1,339,931 downwards.
AATTAACTTTTGATATGCAAAGAAAATAGTTTTTGTCAATTTTGAAGTTAAAAAACATTTAGTTTGACTCACAAAAGTCAACTGAGAAAAAAAACCTTATTTGTAGTATACAAATACATCATCTGTATTGTTTTCTATGTATTAGTAAATACTTATTTATGGATAAGTCTCAAATGGGAAGACTTTTATGTTGTTAATAGAGTCCTACATTATAGACTATCTGAATCCTAGTGTATTTTTTATTTCCGTAAAAAGGGTATGACAATGACTCCTAGTATGGTTTTAGAGTCTACAAATAAATATTATCCATCTGATTTTTGGGGTAAAGGTCAGGTCTGCCTACATCCCACCCCTGAATCTCCGTATGGTTATCGATATTTTTCTTGATTACTCATAGATTTGTTTCGAGATTTTCTTGAAGCGTTTCATATTCTTGCCACGTAGGTCGTTTTCGAGGTCGGACATGGGTTCGCTCTGCACCAAGCTCATCCCATGTTGTTTCGCTTCTCCACAAGATTCATTGGTTCTTGAGGATCCGAATGCGGGTATGTTCTATTTTTTGAAGTATATAATGTTTATATATGGCAAAACTTACACACACTTCTCGCCTTTGATGAGGTTTGAATCCTTGACCTTCTAGGAGGCAGGACTCTACCAATAATGTAACATGCCATCCCAAGCTAACCGTACCATCTGCTTTGTCCACACCTGGACTCACGGTACTAAAATGTGTGTGGTTGAGGAGGTATCCGGTCCCTTATAACGCAACCTTAGCTCTCCTCCCCAACCGATGTGGGATCTTACAATCCACCCCCTTTGGGATGTGTCCACCCCCTTTGGGAACCCTGGTACACCAGTCCGTCTCCCCGCTCTGATACCATAATATCACCGACTATCCGTGCCAGATATTGTCTACTTTGTCCACACCTGGACTCAGTTTTAAATTGCGTCTCAGTTTTAAATTGCGTCTGGTAGAAGAAGTATCCAGTCCCTTATAAGCTCTCCAATCGATTTAGGATCTTACAATCCACCCCTTTTGGGAACTCAACATTCTTGCTGGCACATCGGTGCTTTTCCCGGCTCTGATACCATCTGTAACATCCCCGGCTAACCGTAAATATCTGGTTTGTCCACACCTCGACTCACTTTTTTAAAATGCGTCTGGTAGAGGAGGTATCCAGTCCCTTAAATGGCAACCTTAGTTCTCCTCCCCATCCGATGTGGGATCCTACAGATAACCCAGATACTCCTAGGCAACGAACGACCCTTTGGTATGCAAGAGTGTGATGTTTTTGAACAAATATGACATGTTTTTTTTTTAATTTTTCACTAGGGAATAAAGACGAGGACGCAAGTGATCCAACGACATTCAAAGAATTCACCTTGGATCAACTTAAAAATGCAACATCTGGTTTTGCTGTAGAGAACATTGTTTCCGAGCATGGTGAGAAGGCTCCAAATGTTGTCTACAAAGGGAAACTTGAGAATCAAATGAGGATAGCTGTAAAACGCTTTAATCGATCAGCTTGGCCCGATTCTCGACAATTTATGGTACAATTTCAAACCCATATTGCTTTTTTTGAAGTACACAATATTTTATATACGACAACTATTCATGCACACTCCTCACTTTTGGTGAGATTTGAACCCTTGACCTTCTGGCAGGGGCTCTACCGGTAACCTGAGTACCACTGGGCCAATGACCTTTGATATGGTTGTTTGATGTCAAACGTTCTTGGTGAATTTTATTTAAAAAAAACCGTAAAAAGATTAGATGAATTTGGTCAACCGTTGGTCACAATCTTCTAGAATCTCATGGTTTGTTTTGGGACACGAGGATCAAGTGTTTTTCGGGATCATATTAACGGGTATTTATTATTGGAAACACCCGTAAAATGTTCCTCTTTTTGTCGCTTGACATTTGTGACGTTTGACTAGACATGTAGTTTGAGGAAAGTGGTTGACTTTTCAATCAAATGTCTAAAATACCCTTCGATTAGGAGAATCTTGTGAAGCCAAATCTAATGGCTCTATTTGAATCACTATTATGAATGAGGAAGCTTTCTTGATTTTTAGTGTTCGTGTAAGATGACCTCTAAAAGAACGGATTATACTAGGATTTTACGGTCTTTATATACTCCCTCAATCCCAAAATAGGCGTCCACACTTCCACTTTAGTTTGTCCCCGAAATAAGTGTCTACTTTTCAGTTCTACCCTTAATTATTAGATGGAAAAATTCACTACTCCCTCTATTATTAAGGGTACAATTGTCATTTCGTTAATTAAAAGAAATTGAATAATCACACGTTTTTTGAAATGTGTTTTTCGTTGTGGACATTCATTTTGGGACAGAGGGAGTATGTTGATTGGGGCATTTATGTCATTTTACTTTACATTTGAGACTCGTTTGTACTTGTTACAAGCATTGACCATCATTAAATTGAAATTAGAGAACGAATTTTTAATAACTTCAGGAAGAAGCGAAATCTGTTGGCCAGCTGCGTAATGTTAGGCTTGCTAATCTCCTCGGTTGCTGCTGTCAAGATGACGAGAGGCTACTTGTGGCCGAGTACATGCCCAATAACACACTCGCAAAACATCTTTTTCACTGTAAGGACACCCCCACCCCACTCTTATGGTTTTCGGCAAATTGCATGAAAATGCAACACACTTTGGTTTAATTCCCATTTCGTGTAACACACTTTCAAAACTTTCATTTTAGTACCTCAAATGTGACATCTCAACGTTTAGGTACCTAGTTTATATACGAGAATGCATGAAAATGAAACATACTTTGGTTCGATTCCTATTTTGTGTAACGTACTTTTAGAACTTTCATTTTAGTACGTCATATGTGACATCTCGAACATTTTGGTACCTAGTTTACATATACATTGATCTAAATATTTGAGATATCACATCTGAGATACCAAAATGAAGGTTTTGAAAGTACGTTACACAAAATAAGAATCAAACCTAAGTACGTTGCATTTTCATGCAATTTTCCCTATGGTTACCTTTTGGTATTGTGACTTACTATGTAAAAGCTCCAATGATTCAGGGGAATCACAACCAATGAAGTGGGCAATGAGATTAAGGGTTGTGCTACATCTTGCCGAAGCTCTTGAATATTGTACAAGTAAAGGTCGTGTTCTTTATCACGACCTCAATGCTTACCGAGTTTTGTTTGATGAGGTAAGTTTTATTTTTTTTTCTTTTTCTTGAATCTTTGTGAAGTATATAATATCTATCTACGGAAAATACTCACACACACTCAGTCTGAACCTTGGCCTCTTGGGAGGCTGGGCTCTACCGGTGGTAACCGAGCCAATGCCCCTTTCGTCGTTTTCTTGATTCTTTGTTGGATTCGTTTATTGACGCATTAGATTCTTACAGGAAGGTAACCCGAGACTTTCATGTTTTGGCCTCATGAAGAACAGTAGGGATGGGAAAAGTTATAGTACAAATCTTGCATTTACTCCTCCGGAGTATTTGAGAACCGGTATTTTTACATTTCAATGAACTTGCTACTTCTTTTGTCCCGTGAAAATTGCCGATGTTTCCATTTTAGGGAGTTTCTAGTTTGTATTACCTATTTGCCCATTGAAGATTGATGATATTGATTTGGATCTACAAGATTCTACCATCATTGTTGAAGGGTATTCTAGGAATTTGTCAAAGACGACATAAACAAAGGGCAAAACCAAATAAAATTTACTTTAGTGCCTATTTAGTGTAGCAAATTTTTTTTCTCAATCAATGTAACAAAGTTTCAAAATTTCTAATTTTTGCTCATTTTGATCAGTAACATGCCGGTCTTGTAACATTTGATGACGTGGATACCCTTTTATGAAAGGGTTACGACGAAGTGGACAATAAACTTGACATCTTCGTCATCAAATGTTATAAAATCAGCAGGTTACCAGTCAAAGTGGAGGAAAGGTGGGAATTTTTAAAACTTTTTTACATTAAATAGGAAATTATGGAACTTTGTTAAATTGATCTGGATTTTTTTTTGTTACACTGAATAGGAACCATGACAAACTTCGTTATATTTGGATGCAATTTCCCATAAAACAAAACCAACATATATATATATATATGTTGTTAAGGCGAATGATCGTGTGAGAAGTTGAGGTTAACGTGAGAAGCTTGAGAAGTGGATCTGAACCATCGATCACTTTTAATCAAATGCCCTCCCAATTGCGGCTTATAAGGGAATTGATCCGGTGCATCTCATTCTAATGTGCATCCATTTCTCATCAACGGTTGATAACCACTTCTCACGTTAACTTCAAGTTCTCACTGGATCCAACACTATATGTTAAATGGTCAAAACAAATGGGATCTTACGTTTTTTAATCTTGTGCAGGGAGAGTGACTCCTGAAAGTGTCATATATAGCTTTGGGACTCTTTTGCTTGATCTTCTTAGTGGGAAGCATATTCCTCCTAGCCATGTAAGTACTAAGTAAACGACTTTTCGCCATATTTGAACACCTTATACCTATACGGGAAGGTTCAAATGAGACCGGTATATGCATTGATGTATATACACTAAATGAATTTCAGTGAATATATCCACCAATGCATATATAGTTCAAATGCATTGATGAACATACTAATTAAGAGATACATATTTTGATAGTGTATAACTGTATATGCATCAGAGTGTCTGTGTGTGTGTGTATAGAGAGAGAGAGAGAGTCGGGTTCAAATGAGAACATTGACCAAATAAGAAAACACGAGAACGACCAAATCACATGTGATTTTGCACTAAAACTAAAATCACATGTGATATTGCTCTAAAACTAAAATCACATGTGATATTGCACTAAAACTAAAATCACATGCGAGTTTACATTAAAACTAAAATCACATGTGATTTTACATTAAAACTAAAATCACATTTGAGTTTACATGAAAACTAAAATCACATGTGATTTTACATTAAAACTAAAATCACATGTGATTTTACATTAAAACTAAAATCACATGTGATTTTACATTAAAACTAAAATCACATGTGATTTTACATTAAAACTAAAATCACATGTGATACACGCGACTTTGGCTGCGACTTGAGGCTGTGGGCCAGCATTGAACGTGTTGCGTACTCACATGTGATTACAATGCAAAATCACATGTAATTTGGCCATTTTCATATTCTCTTATTTTGACCATGTTCTCGTTTGACCCCCCCCCTCTATATATATATATATATACCGGTTCTCACGGTTCTCAAAATATTTATGGCTTTCATTTGAACTTTTTTCTGTACCTATATAATCTCTCTTGAGTCTTCTATATATTTGACTCTTGTTGTCTTAGGCTCTTGACTTGATTAGGGATCGGAACCTTCAAATGCTTACGGATTCATGTCTAGAAGGGCAATTTTCTAACGATGATGGAACCGAGTTGGTGCGTTTGGCTTCTCGTTGTTTGCAATATGAACCCCGGGAACGCCCAAATCCAAAGTCTGTAGTGTCTGCTCTAGTTTCTCTTCAAAAGGAGACCGAGGTTAGTTGACCTTTTTGCCCTTGTGAATAATGTCTTTTTTTTACCATCTACACAATTTGTAAGATCAAACTTCGTCTTATGATCATCTTATGATGTTTGTGGGGACAAGCCTTCAAGCAGCGATTAAAGGTTACTTCTTTCATAAACGGATCCAAAAAGATTTCCAAGCGGGGGCACAAAATAATTAGCATAATATAAAACAGAACATAATTTAGCTATAAAAAATAAGGTTCAATTAACAATGACATACAAGTGGTTTTTGCACACCCAAATGGTTTTTATTTTTATTTTTGTTGTTACCAAAATAATAAAAATAAAAAGAGTAAATTACTTTTTTGTGTATGTGGGTCCCACCCGTTTTACCGTACAATGTGGACTCGATGTTTTAATGAAATCACTTTGCTTTTGACACATTATAGGTTCCTTCGTACGTCTTGATGGGAATCCAAACGACTTCTTCGTTCTCTCCTCGATCTCCACTTGGTGAAGCGTGCTTGAGAATGGATTTGACGGCAATGCATGAGATCATGGAAAAGCTTTCGTATAGAGATGATGAAGGACAAACAACCGAGGTTATATATATATATATACATACACACACTCTAAATGATATCGATTCTTTGATATTGGGGATGGTTTAACTTTTGTTAAGAATTTGTTTTTATGATTTTCGTTACTAAAAAAAGTGTCTAGAGCTTTCTAACACCCTTTTGCTTGAATGGGCTAGCTTAGAAGAAAATGGTAAGGTTAATCACACATAAAGATGCACAACGACCGGTTAAGATTGGTCCTGCCAAGCCCAGTCCAACAAGAAAAAGGCATAATCGGGTGCTTTCAAAGGCCCGGCCCGGGCCTAGCCGAGCCTTAACTGGTCCTGGTCCTGAAATTTGGGCCGGACCAGTCTTTGGTCCTTAACCGGTCCTATTTACCCATTTCTATTAATTTTCTTTGGAATAATAGAACACACACACACACATATATACACACACACACACATGTATAGGGTCTCGTCCAGGGGAAACCGCAAAAAAATGAAAAACCGAGGAACACCCTAGTAACAGTTCATTTGACGGTATGCACATGTGCATATAAGTAATTTGTAACTAAAACTTCTAGTATGCACATGTGCATAGTATGCACATGTGCATAGAAACCATGAAACATATGCACATGTGCATACCCTACACATGACCGGTTATTACGGTGTTTATCAGTTTTTCATTTTTTGGGCTTTTCCTCTGAACCTTACTCCATATGTGTACATATATATATACACACACACACACCTCAATGATTAAACAAGGTTGACCTGAAGGTCTCGGGGTTTGACTTTTGAATCATAGAAACTTTCTTTGCCTTTTACGGTCTTGCTTACTTTCGTGGTTTCTCGTTTCAGCTCTCGTTTCAAATGTGGACCGATCAGATGCAAGAGTCGTTAAACTCGAAAAAGAAGGGTGATACTGCATTTCGACACAAAGAATTTAGCACCGCAATCGAGTGCTATACCCAGGTCTTTTTTCTTTTGCTCGGTTTTATATTTATCTACATACTGAAACAACCCGATTTTTTGATTTCTTAATCTCTCGACCATTGATGATTTCTTAGGTTCCACCTACGTTTCCAAGCGAATTCTCACATAATAGTAGAGATTGTTAACATGCCGATAGCTTAGGTGGATGTTGGTGAAATGTCTAAAATACCCTTCAATAATGAAGGAAACTTATGAACAATAATCACTAGGATGAGTAAAATGTAATGATGACGATGGGTAAATAAGTAATTTTAGCTTTGAATTTTTTCGGAAGTGGAAAAGCTGCAATTTCTATACATCAACCAAAACTGAAAATTCATGCTCTCACTACAACAAATTCGGGTTTATAGGACACAAAAATTTTCGACTGTCCTAATAGACTACTTTATAGGACATGCTTCTCAAAAGCGTCATATAAAAGGGCTAATGGAACATCTTGTTTCAAGTGTCTTAAAAAGCTTGTTAAGTTAACCACAAGGCTTGTGGCGTACTGGTTAAGGCCTTGGGGGGATGTGGCTCAGAAGCCCATCTACCCCGAGTTCGAATCCAGGCGTTGGCAACTTGTGGCCACTGAGGAATTATCTCAGGGCTGCATGCTTAGCAGTCAATCAGTGCCAGGGATTAGTCTAGGCAAAGCCTAGGATACCCTTTCAAAAAAAAAAAGCTTGTTAAGATGTCCAAAAGTGTCGTATAAACTTATTACAACACTTTTTGATAGGTCACGCAAGTGTTTGGTCCTATAAGCTTAAGTCCTATAATGTAATCTATTAGGGCGCACTTAAAACACCTTTGGTGTCCTATAAACCCGATTTTGTTGTAGTGTTTTGAACCTTCTGATACATGCCCTTGGACCTTCGGATGCATGCATCCATGCTCTTGGACATACATGCATACATGCTCTCGGACCTTCTCATACATGTAATTCTCATACATGCATGCTCTTGGACCTTCTCATACATGCTCTTGCACCTTTCGAGGCATGCATACATGATCTTGGACCTCCATATCCATGCATACACGCTCTTGGACCTTTGTATACATGCATACATGCTCTTGGACATTCTAATACATGCATACACACTCTCTTTTTTTTTGTGGAAGGGTGTCCTAGGCTATGCCTAGACTAATCCTTTGGCAAATTAAGACATCAGCCTTGATTAAACCTCAGTGGCCACAATTGTTGTGTACGCCTGGATTAGAACCCTGGGCAGATGGGATATTCCACCACATCCCCCAGGGCCTTAACCAGTACGCCACAACCCTTGTGGTTCACGCTCTTAAATCTTGGGCCTCCATATACATGCATACATGATCTTGGACCTCCATATACATGCATACATGATCTCGGACCTCCATACGCATGCATACATGATCTTGGACCTTCAGATACGTACATACACGCCCCTCGGATCTTTTACTACATGCACTTGGTTCTTCCGATGCTTGCATTTAGTTGAATTCTTGTAAACTTGAGTTCTCTCTCTCTCTCTCTCTCTCTCTTTATCCGCAGTTCATTGAATACGGACCTATGGTGTCTCCAACGGTATACGCCCGCCGCAGTTTATCGTACCTCATGAACGACATGCCTCAAGAAGCCTTAGGCGACGCAATGCAAGCACAAGTCATCTCACCCGTATGGCACATTGCTTCGTATTTACAAGCCGCCTCACTTTTCGCCCTTAAAATGGAAAACGAGGCCAATGTTGCTCTCAAGGAGGCGGCCACTCTTGAAGCCAAGAAAAACGGATCCACCATTAATGGACGATAACCAAGTTGGTAACCATCGTCGTATAGTACTGTAAATCTCTTGCCTTAATTGCTTCTTTTGTACGAAAAATGACCGGTGAAAAAACGGGTTCTTTCGTATGGGTTAAAATGACGGTTTTGCCCTTGGGTTTGGTGTTGGATTTCTTTTTATTTTTTTTACATGTGGAGTAAATTGTGTATTGAGAAAGGTAGAAACAGATTTGATTTCTTTTGCTGGGAATCTGATTGTAAAGCAAGAACTCAGTTGACAATACATGTGTAGTTTGTGTACAAGATGACTATTTTGCCCTTCTATTTGTTTCTTCACTTCTTGGGTTTTCAGCTTCACTTGGCATTTTTTGTACAAATTGACTATTTTGCCCCTCTCGTTTCTTTGTAGAAAATTACCATTTTGCCCTTCTCTTTGTTCCTTGGTTTTTTCAACTATATTTGACATTCTTTGTAAAATGACTATATTGCCCTTCTCTTTGTTTCTTGGTTTTTCGAACTTCGTTTGACATTCTTTCCATGGCTTTTTTTTCTTTCCTAAGTATCGATCTCGAAAAGCTGGTCCGATGGTCTTTCTTCCAGAAAAGATACACCAATAAAAACTCCTAAATCTGTTAGAGCGTCTCCAATTCATTAGAATAGAGAAAATGGAGATCTTGTTTTCTGTTTTGCTCAAACAAATTGTTTATATTATCTGAAACACATTAAACTCTAATTAGAGAAGTCTATAAAACTTGACATGACGAAAGAGAAATGATTTTATCATTCATTTTCGCCAGTAAGCGTTAACCGTGGTAAGAGTTTTCAAAATCATTTACCGTAGTAAGACTTCTGGTCCTTGTCTTAGATCTTACCGGGTGAGGTTCTTGTCCTTGCCATATACATCCGTAAGGTAATGTGACTTGGTAAGTGTTTATCCGAGTAAACATTTTGGTAAACAGTCCCTTAGGGTGCGTTTGGTACGCAGACATGATAGGACATGATAAAGTGGGACTGAACAGAACATGACAGAACAGCTGTTCCACGTTTGGTAAGACAAAACTGGATAGAACAGAACAAATAACATTGACCAATTTACCTTTGCTAAATTTAAAGAATGAATAAAATATGAAATAGAAGGTATATATTTGATGTTTTAGAAGAGAATTATATTTTATTTTGAGGTTATATTGGTAAAACATAAGTCTGTTCCACCTTGTTCCAACTTGTTCCAGGGGGTGGGGGTGGAGGTGGGGGTGGAACAGACCTGTTCCAGTTTGTTCCACCTTGTTCCAGTCTATTCCACATAAAGGTCCTGCCAAACGTGGAACAGTGGACCATGTTCTGTCATGTCCAGTGTACCAAACACATCCTTAATATTTTAGAGATTTATGTACGGATGCAACTTATTTTTAAATATCATTAAAAGTTTTAAGTATAAAGGAAAACAAGAAAATGAAAGGGTAAAAGGGGAAAGTTTATAGTATAAGGCCATCAGTACCCCATGGTTTGCATCTTTCAAAGATTCCCCTCCACCTCAGCGCCACATCAGCTTTTCTTCCATCCCTCACTCCATCCCTCACGATCCCTAAACACCCGTACCCCATTCCCTCAAACCCTTTTGCCACCTCATTTAACAAAATAAAAATATTTATATATATTTTTAATAAATAAAAATAAGATAAATAATAAAAATTAAAATTCATATCATTCATTAAAAAATTAAAAATTACAAAATAAATTTAAAAATCTACTCGTCGTCATTCCAATCATGATATTTTTTAATTTGCTTTTTTCTCTTTAGCGTAGCCATCAAAGCGGGGCCCGAAAGGTGATCATGCGGGGTTATGTAAAACTGGAAGTCTGCATCAAATCGTTTTGCTCGTTCGAGTTCTCGTTCGTGTTCCAACCTTTGAAGTTCGACATCGAGTTTTTTCATTTTGTATTCAATTGCACCATCAAACTTGTCGTTGAACGTCGTCAACAACTGATTAACACTTTCGTCCGTATTCGTCCCGGACGTATTACTCGTTGATGTTTTTTTTGCCTTGTTTCTCCCGATGGGTCGTTGAATTGTCTCGTCATCGTCATCATCGGAAGTTTGGGTACGTTTTGAACCCCGCGATGAAGTTGTCGTCATCGTTGGAACGGCTCCCCATTTTGGACATTTTTTAGGATGTCCCAAGCTTGTTCGTGAGTGAAAGCAACGTTATGGCGTGCTACATACCGTTCGTGTGCCGTTCGGGATATATCGGCCTCACTCATCCCGCTTGATCTATTACTGAGCAAGTTGTTGTAGATGCCGCCAAACAAATTAACTCTTTTATTGACGTCGTTGAACTTGCTATTTAGTTGATGGGTTGATCTATAACCTGGTTCACGACCCATGCGAGTAAAGAACACTTGCCCGATTCGGGCCCAAAAACTTCCTACATTTATGTAAAATAAAGTATAAGAATAATAATAATAATAATAATAATAATAATAATAATAATAATAAGAATAATAATAATAATAATAATAATAATAATAAGAATAATAACAGTAAAAATAATTACCACCGCTTTGTGCGTTACCGACCACGGGGTCCTCCGAAACGTCAACCCACGCCGACACTAACGCGAGTTCCTCGGCTTTACTCCACGTTTGTTTGGCGGCTTTCGTTCGTCTCGGATTTGATGGTTCCGGGTTAGATTGTTGTGTCGGGATAAATTGTGGTGAGTTCGGGGTAGAAGGTTGGGTTTCCGGAACAATGTCGTCGTCGAGATTGAAGTTGGCCGGAGTAAAACCTTGTTCAATCAACCCGGGACGTGTAAATTGGTAAGGAATTTGTTGGTGAAATTGTTGGTGAAATTGTTGGGGAAATTGTTGCGGATATTGTGGCGGATTTTGTTGCGACCATTGTGGCGGATTTTGTTGCGACCATTGTGGCGGAATTTGTTGCGAGAATTGCGGATGATAACCTTGTTGTGTAAACGCTTGGAAACCAAGCTGTTGATCTTCTTGCGATTGTGGTGTATTCGGTCGGTTACGACGGGATGTAGGTGTTCTGTTTGGATTCATGATGAGAGAGGTGTGAAAAATAAGAGGTTGAGAGAATTTGAGAGAGTTTGAGAGGTGTGAGATTGAGAGAATTTGATAGTGTGAAAAATAAGAGGTTGAGAGGTGTGAGAAATAAGAGGTTGAGGGTTAAATATATAGTGGGATTAAATTGAGAATTTTTTTTTTAAAAAAAAAACCCTCGGGATGGATCGGGAACCCAACCCCGAAAACCATCCCTTCCCGCATGACCACCCCGGGCCGTAGCCCAACCCCGCCCTCACCCCGCTGCCACCTCCCCATCCCGAGCCCCTTCCCCGCTTGGGGTACGGAAGGCCTAAGCCAAAATGGGTCAGGTCCCCCAATAAATACCTTTTTCATTTTTTTGAACTTTACAAATAGTCAAATACTGTGAGTCAACTACAAAATTGGTCCATGTGGGTTTTCTGTTAATAGTTATTAAAAAAATTCTATTAAATTAGGGGTATTTTTATCATTTTATTAAAAAATTTGTCTTTTAAACAATTAAAATTATGTTTTATGATTTTGGTTCATACGGTTTTCGATTGAGTAAAAGACAAAAGAAAAAAAAATCAAAAAATGACAAAAATGTCCCTCATTTAACAAATTTTTAATGGTCGTTAGAGAGAAAGAGAGATCAAATCCAAACATTTTTATAAGAGCATCTCCAACAGCTATGCTAAAATGAAAAAAAGTTGGATTTTATCATTTTTATTGCCCAACAGCTATACTATCATCTATGCAAAAATAGAGAAAAGATGAGAGAAATTGTAAAAATCTCTAACTTTAGAGAAATCTCTAAGGTTATGTTTGGCAAACTAGCTGATAAACTAGCTGATGACTTATAAGCTAGCTGGTAGCTGATAAGCTAGCTGGTAGTTGATGAAGAAATCACGTTTGACAAAAACTAGCTTATAATCATGTAAAATAATCAAAAAATACATCTTCAAAAAATTATCAATTACAATACTTAATTATATAATTAAAACAAATTTATAACAATATGATATGTTAATTAATACAATCAACGTAGTAAAGAAAAATTAAATAATATAACATGTCAATTAAAAGAATTTAAAATTTATTATTACATATATACTATAAATTTTGAATTTGTTAAAATAAGTTTTAGAAAAAATGTATATTAACTTATGATTTTAAATAACCGTTACATATAATATGAAAAAGTAATCAATAATAATTAACAAGATAATAGTAATTGATAATCAAAGTACATTGATTAATAATAAAAATTATATAAAAATAATTTATATGATTAACAATAACTCTAAATAATTAAATATTAGTATTAATATATAATTAAAATTTAGTTTAATAATTTAGTTTAAAATTTAGACCATCCACAACAATGATTTCATATGAATTGCAAATGAGCCACATCGGATTTCTTTTTTAGAAATTATGGTGGTTGTGAGTATGATTTCTAAATTAGAAATTGGTTTTTGCTAATTGCAATGTCAAATTAATACTTTTTGCTGAAGTGACAGTGAATGATATAAGAAATCGTAGGAAATAATTTCTAAATTAGAAATTGCTTTATGTCATATCATGTTTTGTGATGTTTTGTATATTATGTTTATGAAAAATGTATGAATAATCTTTTTTTTGTTAATATTAGTGAATATTAAAAAATGCAAAATATAATTTATATTAAAATACAATAAAATAAATGTAACACCCTCAAATTTGAAAATTACAACTAAATAAAAACTACGATAAAATAACCAAATAAATGATAAAATTCTTTCTACAAATCCATCATTGGAAATACTTCAACTCTAAAACATAAAATTAACACCAACATTCAATAACTTAAGTCACATACTAAGACTAATAAGGTCGAGTGTTACTCAACCCAAACACAATTTGCTATTCCCAAAATAAATGCGGAACTTAACCAATCTAATTCTTTCTCGAACATACAACTGCTAGGAAAGATGTAGAGAGAGCGTTTGGGGTACTCAAATCACGTTTTACTATTATATGTGGGTCATCTCGTATGTGGTGCAAAGATTTAGAGAAGTAGAAAATGACGATTAATGTAATATTTTTACTATGTATTTTAATTTAATGTTTTATAAATTAAATATTTTATTTATTTATTTAATTTTATTATAATTATTTAATTAATAAAATATTGCATATTAAATTATAGTAAAAAATATTTAATTGTAGTTTTGTTGTTATTTGATTAAAAATATAGTTTTTTATTATGAGATGCCACTTTAGAAAGTAATTGAATATCATTGTTGTGGAGGATAGTTTCAAGATAATTGCAAAGCTGATTTAGCGTTGATGTAGCGTTGATGTGACACTTTAAAATTGTGTTGAAATTTCATTGTTGTGGATACTCTTAATTAATATTTATTAATTAATAATAATTAAATTTAAAAAATTAATATTTATTTTTAATAATAGTTCATAAATAATAATTAATATTAATGAGAGTAATATTGTAATATTCACAAAAAACTAATCAAAAGCTACTCCTACTAGCGTTTCAAAAAGCTTAACATTTTTTTTCTTGCCAAACGATATATGGTTTCCTCCCAAAACTAATTATCTACTATATAAAACGAATAAGAGGTGGTTTTTTTTCAAGAAGCAGTTTTTCTTAGCCACGTTTCCCGGTTTCCCGTCTTCCTCTTCGTCTTATACGATGCCACATCCCCTCTCCAGTCTTCTTCTCCAATCTCCACAACCTCTCTCTCCTCCCGGCTCCTTCTTCCTCAAAACCACTAGAGGGTGTTTGGGAGTGCTTTTTTAGTCCAAAAGTGCTTTTGGCCAAAAGTGCTTATTGACTTATTGCTTTTGGAAAAAGAGTTTTTAAAAAAGTGTTTGGATTAGCTTTTGAGATAGGAAAGTGTAAAATGACCAATAAGTCAATAAGTCAGGAAAGTGTGACTTCTTGAAAATCACGTTTCCAAGGCAAACCAAAAAGCTGTTTTAAAAGTCCTTTTGCATTTGCCAAACAAACTTTTTAACTTATTGACTTTTTGAAAAACCAATAAGTCAATAAGCAGATTTAAAACACACTCCCAAACACCCTCTTTTACTTTCTCAATTTCTTATACTTGACAGATCCAAATAAAAAAGAACCAAGCTTTTGTTTGAATTAGAGGATCGATTCATATAAAACCCTGGTAAGATTTTATCTTTGTTGTTTTAAATTATTGTAGATCAACTTTTTAATTTTAATTTAGGTTTTCGTTTGATTTAGTTTGATTTAGGTTTTGATTTCTGCTTCGAACGTTTCTTCTTCTCGCTCCAGCAGGTCTGCGGTAGAAGAAAAACATGTCTCCAGCAGAGACCTAGGAGTCGGAATCAGAGAGATGGTAACTGTTAGTGCATGTGACGCCACTTTGTGGAGTGTACAACGAAAACCCATTATCATATTTGGTTTTCATCGATGGCTACTACTTTCTTATCGATTGTGGTTGGAACGATCAATTCGATCCCTCCCTCCTTCAACCTCTATCCATGTTTCTTTTTCACTGTGGCAGTGTAAAGCCCGTGTCCCGGTATGTTTATATATATTTTAATTAATTGCTTTAATATCGTTCTTTGAGCGAATCTTTACTAACGGGGTTAGCAAATTTGACCAAATGCGTAATAAATCTTTAAACCATTTTAAAGTGTTTACCTTTAATTGTTTTTGGTTAGTGGTTTAGTGTCAAAAAGGACCAAAAATGTTAGCTTACGTGTCTTTTGTTATAGATTGTGAGATGAGGTATAGTTGAGGGGCTATTTGTGCATTTCTTGGAAACTTGTGCATGAGTCTCGGCCCATGACCGAAACCCCCTTTCTGGTTTCTTTTTCATTGTGTTTCAAGCAAAGCCAAACAACCTCCAAACCCTACAATCCTCTTTTCTCCCTTTTTGTCTTGTGGTGCGGCTGTGAGAAAGAAACGGGAAGAGAGCGAGATAGAGGAGAACCGAGAGAGAGAGTGATCGCGAGAAAGAGAGGGACGAGAAGAAGGAACACAGCGGCAACCGTCGCCGCCGCTGCTGCTGTCGCCGGAGGGCGCCACCACCCTGGTTTCGTCGGAGATCGAGAGAGAGAGGTGTGGTTGTGGTGGTGAGACGTCGTCGTAGGTAAGTGTTTTTCCCCCCCTTGTTGTCTCTTTGTTGTCGCCGTGAAACCACCACCGGCGGTGGCCGCCGCCGCCGCCGACCACCACTGCCGAAGGTGGCAGTGGGTGGTGCGTGGGGTGTCTAGCCCTAGTGGCAACCCGAACCGTTAAGCCGAACGCGAACCGTTTATAAAGTTATCTTTTTATGAAAATTCTAAGTGTGCTGTCCAGTTTTCGCGTGATCATAACTTTTCTGTCGTAACTCCGTTTGAGCCGAAACTGGCGCCCACGGTTCAAGTTCGGGGTCGGGCACGTTTTCTTTGTTTTAGCGGAAAACTGGTTCGGTCTCTAACTGGGCGAAAAAGTGGTCGCAAGTTCGGTGATTCGTCATTTTATGTGGAAAACTCTGGAATCTGCCACTGTTTTGTGTAGACCATAACTTTTTACTCGTAACTCGTTTTGAGGTGAAATTGGTGCCCAAAATTCCCTAATCGAGTTGGGAAGGTTTTTCGTGTTTTGCCGAAAGTCCGATTAAGCCCGTAGCTAGGCTGTATTGGGCTGTTTGTGCAGGCTGGACCGAAAACTGTCAGTTTTGGTAGTCGCTCATAATTAATCCATAATAAATTGTAGAAAAATCGTTAGGAGGCGTATAATATGTCCTTGAAACCCTATCTCTGAGTACTTTCTAATCATGAAATAATATTGGGAATTTTCTGGGTTTAAAGGGGTCGAAACAGGCCCCGAACAGACCTGTTTGGCGAGAGCGGGAAATGGTTTTAGTGACGGTTTAAGCGTGTGTCGTGTCATAGGGTCCGGGTCTTGTATTGACACGTTTTAACATGCGTTTAGGTGCTGGGAAGTGACCGTAATTGTGAAGCTTGAATTGTATTGTTAAGCTAGGCGCGCATTCGAGGTGAGTTCTCTCACTATAACTAATGTCGGTTATTTTTACATTACGTTGTGTATGTATGTGGTAGTTCTATTTGCTTTTGATGCGGGGTTAAATAGTGGGGTGTCTAGTCGGACCTTTATTGTTGTGACTACGCGGGTGGCGTAGGAGTTCGGCGGGGCCGAGGGTCACATACGCGGGTGGCGTAGTAATTCGGTGGGACCGAAGGTTGTATACGCGGGTGGCGTATGAACCCGAGGGTGCCGGTTGCGTTTACATGATGGTCGTGTGTTCGGTGGGACCGACGTGTGCCCATTAGGTGGGTTGGTGTGAGTATGCAGGTTATGATTTGTTCGTAGACATGAATGCTGTTTATGTGCAAATATCTGTTTATGGTGGTGTGGAAATAACTGTGTTACTTATGGTGTAGAATTCACTAAGCTTCGTGCTTACCTTTTCCCAATAAACTGTGGTTTCAGGTACGAGTGGCTCTAAGGCGTGACGGGTACACACTGGCGCGCGAGGAGAGCTGGTTGCTTTCTGGTTTTAATAATTAAACGTGTATTCCGCTGGTTTTATTTTATAAAGATATTAATTATGAGTTTGCAAACGAAACGTTGGGATCATTTAATGAGTTGTTATAAATGAAATGTTTATTTAATTTTTTTTTAATTTGCTTGTAATTTTTGGGACGTTACAACTTGGTATCAGAGCACAACTTGAGTGAATCAAATGCACCTCGGTGTGTTTGATCTCAAGTTTGCGGCTATAAAAATTTCTTTAAAATTTTTGGAAAATAAAAGAAAGGAAAACCCGTTTGAGAAACGGTGATCGATGGCGCAGTGTGTACAGTCAGCCGGAGCCAGGGGAAAAGGTACAGTACTTAGTGTTTTATTGCTTTCTAGATCATAGAGTATGCATGCTAGATTGCCTGTTGTGGACACTATGCTGTATGTTGAACTACTTGCTATTAGGAATTTATGCTAATTATGATAGGTTACTAAGTGGATGCCCTCTAGGTTGTATGCAGTAAGAGATTTATAGCCTTAGAATATTCGATTTAGTTCTATTGCGCAGCTCTTGTTTGAGTCCAACCGTTCTAGGATAGAGTCTTGTATTCGACTGTCTATTTGTTTCGCACTGCATATAATCGGGTATTCGCGAGGTCACCTGTTATAATTAGTAGGGATTCGGTAGTAGCAAGGGTAGTGGGATAAGAGGAAGTTCCTAGAGAGTTGGGAAGGGTGTTTATGTATGAGTACGTGTGCTAGATTTCTTTCTAGAACATAGGAGTATGTATGCTAAATTGTTTGGTGCTTATTACACTGTATTGCATGTCTGCTGCTTGCTATTAGGGATTTGGCAGTAGCAAGGGTAGTGGTTTGGATGGAATTCCTAGGGAGCTAGGAAGAGTGTGTACATATGCCGGTGCGGGCATATGTGTATAGTTTCGGCGAGAAACTACTTGGACCCCTTGGGATGGAACTCGGAACGGGCGATGATAGGTGTGGATGGTAGTAGTAGAGCTCCTACTACCGGAAGCACATGATCAATGCTCGAGTCGGGGAAGTCACGAGGAATCCAAGGAGTTGAGCGTGAGTGTTGTTAGTATGAGTTATTATGTGCTAATAACGCGTTGTATTGTCTACCCAGAATAGCCATCACAAGGAGGAACAACTATAGTAAACCTACTAGTACAGGTGTGTACTCGAAGTGTTTTGAGGTGATGACCGTTGGGGGTAGTGATGAAGGTCCTAAACTAGTAGTCGTTGGAATAGAAAGACGATTCTAATATTAGTCACTTGGAGTGACGATAAGGATGATATTTGTTGTAAGCAGATCATTTCGGGCCAAGATGGAAGATTGTGCTAGGGTCATAGGCTCCTAGAGCCGACTTTGATTTGAGGAAAACCCGTAAGATGATTTGATGTGATTTCCCAACTTGCCTTAAGAGGTTTAAATGTCTGGATGACAATAGTAGACCGGGGAGTTTCGGAGTAGTAGGGGTCGAGACGTTGAATGCCGAATGAGTCATGCACGAAGTTATTTTGAAAATAAGATTGCATTAACAAAGTGTTTCAAATCTTTGTATGGACGGTGTTTTGGAATTTTGGGAACTGCTCAGCACACGCACAAGATTTTGAAATGTGGTTTTGAAAGTGTATGAAATCGTTTTATCACGGGAGTGCAAACTTTGTTAGAATTTGTCTCATTTTCGTTATTTTTCCAATGGTTCTTTCGGGTACGATGTTATCCGTGTTTTGGTGGTGGTTAAGATGTTGGGTAAGTGACTACGGATTGAGACTCTAACATTGGAACTCCTCCACATGTGTTAGAGTTGAGACGAAAAGTTACATTCCACGATGTCTGTATGAAGGCTATTTTGGTGATTTGTTTAAAATGAGTTTGGAATTCCAGTGTCACTTAACTTGTCGTTCGAGAGTTTGTATTACTATGTGTTTTATTGCAAATAGTTCAGTGTGTGGATTGATTCATGCGTGACATAAGTGATGCATGGAGGAATTTTGGTAACATTTCATAAGGAGTTGTTTAGTGCGCTTTTTAGTCAGCTAAAGATTTTATTGACATTTCCATGAAAATGCGATTTATCGACTTAGGGGTATGCATACTGGGGTAACCTTTGTTCTCGACATTTTGATGAACGAGTCGTGCATGAAAATGTTTTAGTTCCTTTTTGTCGAAATGAAAGACCATTTGATCCAAGGAGTGTTTTAATGTTGTGAACATCATGCATACGATTACAATGTGTTATATTTTGGAAATATAAATGCGTAGATTTTTGACATTCGGTTAATTTAGAATTACCGATCATTTTTTTTGGGAAATTAAAAACTTTTGCTTTGGAGGAAACGAGTATTTTGAGCATTTTCGATAAATACATTTTTTAAACTATAATGTTTTGACGTTATATGTCCCAAGTACGAAACTTGAGGAAGTGTTACAAGCTTGCATGCCTGCCCCCAGTTTGAGATTTTATGAGGTTTTAGTCGATATTTCCAATTAATAGAAGCGGACTGGTTTCTGTCTTCAAGTTTGAAACTTACACGAGACAGTTGTGTTTTAACAAAAATATATTTGTAAACCGTGTCATCGTTTTGTGTGATTAGCTGACGCGCGAAAATTTGTGGCGAACCCTGTGCCACGTCATTTTATGATTAAAAAGTAGAATTTTTGAATCAAATGTCGTGAAACTTATTTTGAATTATGTGCACACCTTGGTCGCACCCTGTTTAAGGTCAAGCGGTTACTTTAAGTGCATGTCATGAGTCAATCCATACTGGAATCGAGGCGGTTCATTTTAAAGAAATTATTTATTACGCTTGCTTTTGTGTGAGTAAACTGAACTGCAATGGAACGATTTTCAACATGATTTTCCTATGTGGGACGAGCGTGTCCAGTTTTGCGTAATCGATCAGGTAATAGTAGTTTTATTACATACGATCTTTTGAGATGAAAATCCTGATGTTGAAAATATTTTGTAAATGATTTTGTAAACCATTTGGGGAAATGTGCTTTTAAGTGTCATGTGTCATTTCGAGAATTTTTAGGGTGTGAGTCCTTTTGGAAAACTCTTTTGTTTAACCCGTGTTGAGTCTGAGACTAAGGTTGATTTCAGAGTATTGCTTGCTTAAACTTTGTTTAAACGCATTTTCCGACCTATGGGTCTAGCAAGCGTGGAGCATTTTGCTCGGTTTTGACTTGGAGTTAGTCATGGGCTAATTGCCCGGTTTTAATGACTCAAGGTGGAGTCTTGTTGATGAATTGTTTTGTCGCACTGTTTGGCATTCATTGCACGTCGAGTATTTACATGTTTGGGTGAGTGAGTCATTCCGGGATAGGCACTCGTGGGTAGGCTGTTTTGCTTTGGATCCTTAGGCACGTTAGTCAGTCGCTGGTAGTGGTCGGTTGGGTATCTCGGGGTGAGGCCCCGGTGTTCAGGTGTTATAGCCTAGGCTTCTAGTAGGTGCTAGGAGGATATAGTTGTGGGCACTTACCTGAGAGGTAATTCCGATGTGAGGGGCCCTGAGGCGTTACCTGAGAGGTAGGCGTCAGGGTGTATCCCCGGTTCAGATAAATTAGCTTTGTAGAGCGAGTGTGGGGGATACGTCGACGGTAGGAGGTTGGGTATTCCACGCGTGTTGGTAATGTAGGCCGGGTAGTATCGGTTAAGGGAATGACCTACATGTGTGTTAGTTGACTTGATTGTAGGGGATATCTACTTGTGTTAGTGTCTAGGATAATACCACGCTTATGTGATTCATTGTAATCGGTTGGACCGATGTTCGGCGGGTGGCCGATGTGAGTTATTGTAATCGGTTGGACCGATGTTCGGCGGGTGGCCGATGTTTGTTATTGTAATCGGTTGGACCGATGTTCGGCGGGTGGCCGATGTGAGTTATTGTAATCGGTTGGACCGATGTTCGGCGGGTGGCCGGTGTTTGTTATTGTAATCGGTTGGACCGATGTTCGGCGGGTGGCCGATGTTTGTTATTGTAATCGGTTGGACCGATGTTCGGCGGGTGGCCGATGTTTGTTATTGTGATCGGTTGGACCGATGTTCGGCGGGTGGCCGATGTTTGTTATTGTAATCGGTTGGACCGATGTTCGGCGGGTGGCCGATGTTTGTTATTGTAATCGGTTGGACCGATGTTCGACAGGGGGTCGATGTTTTGTTAATATAAGTTATTGAAAATCTTTGGAGTCTATTAGAATTCGTAGAAGTTAATCGTCAATTAATGATAGGAGGGATCGTAATCGAGTATCCTGTGGAGTATACTGGTGAGCAGCTTTAGAGTGGTTAGAGCTTGAGATTTGACTCGGGATGTATGGAATATCTAAGGTTGGGGGACAACCGTAGTCGCTTGGCTAGGAATGATTTCAATTGTCGGGGTGTTCTGCCGATCATAATCCCAGTGTCTTAGAAAGAGTACGTTAGTAAGAATAGTATTCGAGAAGTTTAGTAGGGGTTTCAAGTGGACTTAGGAACCTGAGGTTGAGATGAGGGAGAACTATCCGAAGCTATTCGTAGGCAGAGACTTCGAGGGCGAAGTCTAATCCAAGTGGGGGAGAGTTGTAAAGCCCGTGTCCCGGTATGTTTATATATATTTTAATTAATTGCTTTAATATCGTTCTTTGAGCGAATCTTTACTAACGGGGTTAGCAAGTTTGACCAAATGCGTAATAAATCTTTAAACCATTTTAAAGTGTTTACCTTTAATTGTTTTTGGTTAGTGGTTTGGTGTCAAAAAGGACCAAAAATGTTAGCTTACGTGTCTTTTGTTATAGATTGTGAGATGAGGTATAGTTGAGGGGCTATTTGTGCATTTCTTGGAAACTTGTGCATGAGTCTCGGCCCATGACCGAAACCCCCTTTCTGGTTTCTTTTTCATTGTGTTTCAAGCAAAGCCAAACAACCTCTAAACCCTACAATCCTCTTTTCTCCCTTTTTGTCTTGTGGTGCGGCTGTGAGAAAGAAACGGGAAGAGAGCGAGATAGAGGAGAACCGAGAGAGAGAGTGATCGCGAGAAAGAGAGGGACGAGAAGAAGGAACACAGCGGCAACCGTCGCCGCCGCTGCTGCTGTCGCCGGAGGGCGCCACCACCCTGGTTTCGTCGGAGATCGAGAGAGAGAGGTGTGGTTGTGGTGGTGAGACGTCGTCGTAGGTAAGTGTTTTTCCCCCCCCCCCCCTTGTTGTCTCTTTGTTGTCGCCGTGAAACCACCACCGGCGGTGGCCGCCGCCGCCGCCGACCACCACTGCCGAAGGTGGCAGTGGGTGGTGCGTGGGGTGTCTAGCCCTAGTGGCAACCCGAACCGTTAAGCCGAACGC
Source organism: Saussurea involucrata (assembly GCA_033807775.1). Lineage (NCBI taxonomy): Eukaryota > Viridiplantae > Streptophyta > Magnoliopsida > Asterales > Asteraceae > Saussurea > Saussurea involucrata. The sequence continues at coordinate 1,317,257 of CM066313.1, read as the reverse complement.
GAACCGTTTATAAAGTTATCTTTTTATGAAAATTCTAAGTGTGCTGTCCAGTTTTCGCGTGATCATAACTTTTCTGTCGTAACTCCGTTTGAGCCGAAACTGGCGCCCACGGTTCAAGTTCGGGGTCGGGCACGTTTTCTTTGTTTTAGCGGAAAACTGGTTCGGTCTCTAACTGGGCGAAAAAGTGGTCGCAAGTTCGGTGATTCGTCATTTTATGTGGAAAACTCTGGAATCTGCCACTGTTTTGTGTAGACCATAACTTTTTACTCGTAACTCGTTTTGAGGTGAAATTGGTGCCCAAAATTCCCTAATCGAGTTGGGAAGGTTTTTCGTGTTTTGCCGAAAGTCCGATTAAGCCCGTAGCTAGGCTGTATTGGGCTGTTTGTGCAGGCTGGACCGAAAACTGTCAGTTTTGGTAGTCGCTCATAATTAATCCATAATAAATTGTAGAAAAATCGTTAGGAGGCGTATAATATGTCCTTGAAACCCTATATCTGAGTACTTTCTAATCATGAAATAATATTGGGAATTTTCTGGGTTTAAAGGGGTCGAAACAGGTCCCGAACAGACCTGTTTGGCGAGAGCGGGAAATGGTTTTAGTGACGGTTTAAGCGTGTGTCGTGTCATAGGGTCCGGGTCTTGTATTGACACGTTTTAACATGCGTTTAGGTGCTGGGAAGTGACCGTAATTGTAAAGCTTGAATTGTATTGTTAAGCTAGGCGCGTATTCGAGGTGAGTTCTCTCACTATAACTAATGTCGGTTATTTTTACATTACGTTGTGTATGTATGTGGTAGTTCTATTTGCTTTTGATGCGGGGTTAAATAGTGGGGTGTCTAGTCGGACCTTTATTGTTGTGACTACGCGGGTGGCGTAGGAGTTCGGCGGGGCCGAGGGTCACATACGCGGGTGGCGTAGTAATTCGGTGGGACCGAAGGTTGTATACGCGGGTGGCGTATGAACCCGAGGGTGTCGGGTTGCGTTTACATGATGGTCGTGTGTTCGGTGGGACCGACGTGTGCCCATTAGGTGGGTTGGTGTGAGTATGCAGGTTATGATTTGTTCGTAGACTTGAATGCTGTTTATGTGCAAATATCTGTTTATGGTGGTGTGGAAATAACTGTGTTACTTATGGTGTAGAATTCACTAAGCTTCGTGCTTACCTTTTCCCAATAAACTGTGGTTTCAGGTACGAGTGGCTCTAAGGCGTGACGGGTACACACTGGCGCGCGAGGAGAGCTGGTTGCTTTCTGGTTTTAATAATTAAACGTGTATTCCGCTGGTTTTATTTTATAAAGATATTAATTATGAGTTTGCAAACGAAACGTTGGGATCATTTAATGAGTTGTTATAAATGAAATGTTTATTTAAAAAAAAATTAATTTGCTTGTAATTTTTGGGACGTTACAGGCAGGGAGCTGTGATTCTGTGGCCAACGATTTCTTTTGTCGGCAGATTGCTAAAGCGTGTGATGTGATCGTGTTAGCGGTTGGATATAGGCTTGCTCCCGAGAATAAGTATCCAGCAGCCTTAGAGGATGGGATGAAGGCGTTGCATTGGCTCGCCAAGCAAGTGAATTTGGCGGAATGTAGCAAATCATCAAAGAGAATGCCTGAGTCGAAAAAGTCGGATGCTCAAGGGCAAATCAAGGATGCATTTGGGGCTTCTTTGGTAGAGCCTTGGCTAGCTGCCCATGGAGATCCATCAAGGTATCTTTATCTCACCTTATAGTTTATAGACTTATAGTTAATAGTGATTCCTCAATTCTTGTGTATTAAAGAAGGAATCATGGACTAAGATCATTCAGAAATTAGATGCAAAAAACAAAACTGTTTGAACTTTGTTTCGTTAGAGCTATGTGCTGAGACAAAACTGAAATGATGATACACTTGTATAGGTGCTAGGCATGCTACAGGAATATCCTTGGACAAAATTGAGGGTAAAGTTATCTTGTGTGTCAAACTATATGCTGAGCCAACCGCCATTCTTGATAAATAAAGCAAAAAGAAAGTAATCAAGAAGCAGTCTTTAGCATCTCTTACTATCTGTTTTATGTTTAAGAAAGATCTACCTAATTGACACCATAAAGTTGCTTTCACTTCCTGGTTAATTGGTGGGGAAGAAGGCACTTATTGCTGGCATGCTTACACATATATGATAAGGGAGCCTTTAAATTGACACAATTAAGCATGACCATGACTGCCTTTAGGTTCATGACACAATTAAGCATAGCCATGAGGCAGTGGTCTTGAACTACTCTAACTAATATTTTGGGATTGCTTCTTAAATCTCTAGGTCATCTTTGCCATAAGTGAACTATAAGGATTCATGGATTTATGTATCAGAAAGAATATGTGCACAAAATTGGAATGGGAAAAGGACCCATGAGCATGTCTGTTACCAGAACCATGGGCCTAAACCACAATTACCCTGAAGGTGCTTATCATGCACATTGCACTTCTGGACACAGTAACTTGTTAGCTGTTTGCAGTGTGCAGATACAATATGTGGACTAAGTTTTTGAACTTTGTAGAATTAAAATATGATGAGAAAATATTGGTGATTGGTTTTGCTGCCCCAGAAGATGATACTATAAAATGATGAAGGAAGCCTACATATTTGTTACAATCCACCGGTGATCTTAAATTACAAGTCATAATAGAAGAAACAATCTGAATTCAAATGCGTTACTCGAAGGTGGAAATCCTTAAAAGTTTTCATTGATGAAGTCATTAAATGAAAAACATTGCTTGGCTGATGGCTTTAGATTCTGGATTGATCTTCTGGACTCTTTTATGGAAATTCCATTGTTTTTGCTTCAAAATGTGAAAGGATGAATAGGGGCAGTATAGGGCTCATGTTGTTGGAAACTTTTCAACTAAAGACCAGTGGATTGTTGTTAACTTACAAAAAATCAAGTATTTATATGTACTCATTCCCCTATTTGTATATATCATGAATGACCTGAATGATATAATTTTCTTAATGTTAGATCATATTTAACTCAACTTGAGGACACTGAAACAGATGCGTTCTTCTTGGAGTGAGCTGTGGTGCAAACGTTGCCGACTACGTGGCCCGCAAATCCGTAGAAGCTGGCAAACTATTGGACCCAATTAAGGTGGTGGCTCAGGTGTTGATGTATCCATTCTTCATTGGAATTACCCCAACACATTCCGAGATAAAACTGTCGAATTCTTACTTCTTCGATAGGGCTATGTGCATACTTGCATGGAGACTGTTCCTCCCCGAGGAGGAGTTTAGTCTGGACCACCCTGCAGTCAACCTACTAATTCCCAATAGAGGTGGGCCACCTTTGAAGAACATGCCCCCTACATTGACGATTGTGGCAGAACATGATTGGATGAGGGAACAAGGTAATTTGAAGTTGAATTAGCAACCACCTATATGAATTCGCGAACAAGAAGTTTTACCCCTAAATTGTTGTTGGTGATATGTTACCTATCTTTGGAATAAACTATACACATTTTGAATTGACCTCTAATTCCTCACTTCAGAACTTAAGAGATTTAACAACAAGTTTCCTCACTTCAGCACATTTTGTAGTATTTGCCAGTAAGTTTGATTATGCTGTTAATTTTCGCAAAAAGTTTCATAGAAATTCATACTAAACTTGAAGTTTGCAGTTGGTTCGTATGAATTCAAGGTAAATACATATCCATGATTTGAAGTTTTCATATCCATGATTTATTATGTGTTTCAAATGTTATTTTTGCAGGTACCAAAGTGTAGTTGGTGTTTTTTTAACAACTTCAACCTTCTTGATTCAAGGTACTTTTCTTTTATTTCGATTCTCTTCGTATTTTCTTAAAGTTTTTCCTTACTAAAGTCTCTTTGTTTTCTTTCGAGTTAAGTCACACATGTTGATGTTATCTAGATTTTAAAGAGAATGTCCTTGCTTGAGGGAATCTTTTAATTATTTGGTGAGTAATATCTGGCTTATAATTCAAACCCCAGCTTTTAAAATGGTCTAACTACGAAAACAATTGGTTTTCGGATATTGAAGATGAAGACACAATGAAGTAGAATTCCTCTTTAGTTTTTAGAAAGTTTTGCAATTCACAAGTTTGACTATCTTTAGGTTTTGCATTAATGTCGAGTTACTCATGGTTTAGTCATTTAAATACCTAAATTATGATCACTAAAAAAAGAAAAATTGTATATTAAAGTGTATACACAGAATAGTTGTCTATCTTACTTCTAAAAACGGTTCTCCATTTTTTGGTCTTTACGGTGTTTGTATCGTATTAAAGAGTATATACAAAATAGTTGTCTATCTTTGTATTTTTTTGAATCCTTTGAAAATTTTCTTGATCGATTGATTCAATTTTGGATGAAAACTCTGATTCAAATGCATATTCCAGGTGTCTTGTGCCTAATATTAGTTTTATGTACATCTTTATGGGTTTTTGATCACCCGACCTATCCGAAAACCCGAAATAATTATACATTTATACATTTTAAATATTTTAAATCGATTGCTTTCTTAGAATTGATTTTGGTTTGTTTATGTTTAGCATCGTTTTTTTAATATTTGCAGCTTTATTTGTATTGTTTGCTTTCTGTCCAATTTTCTATCAAGGGTATCAGTTGGTTTGTTTTATCGATTGCTTTCTTGAACAGGTTCTACCGATTGCTTTCTTGAACAATATGTTAGGAATGTGGTGTGAAACAGGTTCCTTCGATTCTTCCTGTTTGTTATATTTATGTTGCTTCTATCGATTTTAAGTTTCATGTTTTTATCGTTTGTTTAGTTTCATTGACATGTTGATGTTGGAGAAAAAAAATCTAAACCGATGAGAGCCACATCCCTAACATATTGTTCACATTCAATCTTTTCCTTGCAACGGTTTTTTTCTAATCAGGTTAATACTGCATTTTTTCATGTTTCATCTGTTGCTTTCATGGTCGAGCTGAGAGAGGGTTTTCCAGATGTCACAAAACTGTGGTTACCAAGTAAATACTATAAAACCAAGTAAATACGATAAAATCAAGTAAATACCGTTGCTTTGTTTGTATCGTTTGCTTTCTTTCGATTTGTTTGTTTTTAGTATATGTTTCTCCCTAACGTGTGATTTTCAGGCTTTCAGCGAGGATGATGTGAGGGCAAAGACACCTTTGGTGGTTGCTTGTAACGAGGATAAACAAGAAGTAATTTGTAATAACCGAGTTTTCTGTTAGTCAATAATTGGGGAATCTTGGAAGAAATTCGAAATTTAAGAGAGTTATGTGGTCCAAATGTAAAGAATTGAAAGTTTGGTGTTTATTGAGGAAAGTATATAAGGAGGAGGAAAACCCTAATTCTCTCATTTTTAGCAATTGTGTCAATTGTGTGTGTGTGTGTGTGTGTGTGTGTGTGTGAATGCGGCTGGAAGAGAGAGTGCAGGAGAAAGGAGCAATTTCAATTGAGAAGGGAGAAAGAAGTTGTAGCAGCTGAAACTTGGAATTGATCAGTAGAATCTACAGGTAACTATTAATCCTTCTCTTCCTTAGTTTTGGGTGAAATGTTTTGGGGTTTTGAAGAGAGAACTTGGATTTTGTGGATTTCTTGTGTTTCCTTATTAAATCTGTTTAAGAGGTGTTGTAGTTTAGGAAATGGGTATCTATCGACCCATTTTGCTAATCTGGAGGTGTTGAGGGAATTAGGATTCGATATTATGCAATTTTCTGCGTTTCTGGGTTTTTCTCGTAGCGTCCGGAAACCTTCAAGTCAGGGTAGTGTCCGGACGATTGGTGGTGTCCGGATGAGAGTAGTGTCCGGATGAGAATAGTGTCCGGGTGAGTGTTGTCCGGGTAGAGTTGTGGTAGTATTTTCCGGTAGTTTAACCGGAAACCCTTGAGAATCCGGATAGAATGTCCGGATAGTTTTGGTTGTCCGGGTAGAACGTCCTGATAGCTCTGGTTGTCCGGATAGTCTTGGCTGTCCGGGTAAAGTGTCCGAAAAGTTGTGGTGTGGCACTGTAGTGCAGTCTGTTAGTCCGAAGGGTTAACCGTGTGAGTGTGAAGTTCAATCAGGTGACTTATTTTGGTAGTGTGTATCCTTATAGGTGCAGTTGAAGGGAGAATCCATCTAGTAAGAGGATTAAACAGGACGACAGGTGAGTCTTTCTAAACCTAAATTTTATACAAGTGTGTGGTTGACAATTATTGTCTAATGGTGGGCTTTCCAAATGCTTTTATTACAAACTGAAGGTTTAGTGTGTGGCATGGTTATTATTTAACTGTGTGCTTTTCAATTACTTTTATGGCAAAACGATGAAAAGTGTGTGGTATGGATTTTTATCTAACGATGTGTTATACAACTGCTGCTGTTTCAAGCGATGATTAATTGTGTGACAGTATGTGTTTCAAATGAAGGAACAGTGTGTTTGAAGATTATTATTTAACAATGTGCTTTTCAACTGCTTTTATTTCAAGGCAAGGTATGAATGTGCGATTCATAAGTGTGGCTTATATGTGTGATTTAAATGTGTGTGACCATGCTCTGGCTTTTGTGTGACATGGGCGGTGTGTGCCCGATTACGCTGTCACGGTGTGTGTGACATGGGCGGTGTGTGCCCGATTACACTGTCACGGTGTGTGTGACATGGGCGGTGTGTGCTCGATTACGCTGTCACGGTGTGTGTGACATGGGCGGTGTGTGCCCGATTACGCTGTCACGGTGTGTGTGACATGGGCGGTGTGTGCCCGATTACGCTGTCACGGTGTGTGTGACATGGGCGGTGTGTGCCCGATTGCGCTGTCACGGTGTGTGTGACTTTAGCGCGTGCCAGTAGCATGTGTCAATGTGTGCATATCAACTTTGTGTGCTAGTTATGATTTATACAATGCTTTCATAACTGATTTTATAAACTGAAATATTTTGGTGTGACTTGGTGTGGAGGGAACTCACTAGACCTCATGGTCTAACCCTCGCTTTTCAAAATTAAAACCTTTTCAGGTAAGCTTTTTTCGAGGGCACGTTTAGAGTTTTGGCAAGATGTGGATTGGAGCTTGCGCTAGAAGGAATTAGAAGAACCTCCTTTGAAATGTTTAGTTAGATTTTCTCAGCTGTATTTAGGGTTATTTCCGCGAACCCTGTATTGTAAATCTTGTTAGTGGGACCATGTTGAGCCGTTTTTGGCGTTGTGAACTAAAGAGGTAGCTTCTAGCTCGTATGTTAATATTTGGGTTGTTACATAATTGTTACCCAAAACATGGGTAATAAGCAGATAGATGAAACCTTCAGTTTCGATAAGGTTTGGTTGTTAATTGATGCTTGTTTGGATATTGGAACGTGTTGATTGAAGATCACATAATGATATCTTTGATACAATGGGGATCGAGAGGTTCAAAGGGGTAATTTACCAAATGCTTACTTTGTTTACTAAGTAACATTACCTTACCAAATGAATATATCAAGGGCCAAAAATCTTATCCGGTAAGAGCTAAGGCAAGAATCAAGTGTCTTACACCATAAGTGATTGCAAAGGCTTTTATCATAAAGTTAGCGATTACCTGGAATTTTTTTTCATATGATACTGTTTTGGTGGACTAAAATCTTATCCGATAGTAAGTGATGTGTTTAGTTTTATCGGTAAGTGATTAGTTTGGTAAACGGGCCTTAAGTGTTGAAGTATTTGGTTAAGCTGATGTATGAATTTATTGTAATTAACTCTTTGCACTAGAAGAACTTAAAAGAGTGCAGGCAAAAAAAGCAAGCTTTTACATTTGTTGCAAGCATTAATTGAGATGGTGGTCCTCTGGTTATATCCAAGGTAGCAGTTGCAACGATAAGCTTAAGAACAAAGATTTGATGTGATGTAATGACTTTGGTTCCAAAAGTGTACATTTATGACTATTATAGTATTATCTTATGCTTGGAGTAGCAATTTTTTTATTTTTTGGCTATAGTATGTGTATTGTTTTTGTAACATGTCCTATGGCGAGTCACAGAATCCATGTTCCACATCATTGATATTCATGCTACGATGATTGAATTTTGCTTGGTACCGTGTTGATCAAATAACATTTATATAATTGAGATGGAATTTTCAGTTTTGTTGCATCATTTCTATGAAACTCACATGTTAGATAATTTTGGAGAAATAGTTGCTACAAATGAGAAGTCTCATAGTCTTGACATATGTTTTTTTTCTTCCAAATTTTACATCCCGTTGCATTGCGCGGGTAAATAACTAGCATAAGTTTACTATTTCAGCGATATAATTGATCACTTCCAGTGAACTTGAGTACCATTCTCACATTTCTTTATAAAATCTCTACTTTTTTGTGCCTTGCTTATTAATCTATTAATCTCACATTTTGTGTAGCGCATATCGGCCGCTAGGCGTGACTGTGATACGAGTTATGTGTATTGTGTATGAGATAGAATGACCGAAGGAAAAGCGCCCTTGATGTTTTTGATGGAAGCCCTCTTATAAAATTTATGCTTGCCAAGAAAGAAGAATTTAGTAATGTAGATTGGCCTTGCCTTGCTTACTGGACTTTTTGGTGAACCTAAGAAGAAAAAAGAAACGGTAATAAAGTAGGTGGATATCGTAAATCGTAATTGGTATAATTGTTTATATTTATTCAAATTTTACATCCCGCTGTATTGTGCGGGTAGGAAGACTAGTTACCCCAAAAAGCAAAAAAAAAATTCTTCTCTCAATTGTCTATATATTAAATATTTTAATAATATAATTAAATAAATTAAATATTTTAATAAGATAATTAATACTAGAGTTGCTAAAATAACTGATGCAGATTTTTTAAAGATTTTTTTTACTCTATTTTAAAAAACTTTAATACAACTATTAGAGATGCTTTAAAACTCTGATAATCATCTTGTAATTTCGAAATTGCATAACAAGAAAAGTGAAACTATAGGAACCAAATTTAAATTTTACTATAAATATTAATAAATTATGATTTTAAATAGAAATACGAATATTCCTTTGATTATTATAATAAATAATAAATGTAAAAAACCTGAGTCACATATAAGTGATATAACTGCTTTTAACCACCCTGCACTCCACTTCTCTAACTCCCCTCCCAACATGTCCTCACTCTTCCCATTCCCCCAAACCCTAACCCTAACCCTAATTTCCATCCATGACAACCCCCAAATCCCCCTTTCAAACTCCATCATCATCTTCTCCACCTTCATTATCATCATCATCATCATCATCATCGCCTTCTCCATTCAAATTCCCCCCAAAAACATCTCTCAATTTCCCATCAAAACCCTCCCAAATCCTCTGTTCACAAACCCCCAATCCTCGATCTCCACCAAAACCCATAACCTTCATATCGGTTCTTCGAACGATTCCCGATTGGGCCGACGGCATCAAGGAGAGGCGTATGAAACAGAATAGACCGCTTTACAAGCACGAAGATTGGGTTCGCCATAGAAGCTCTCTAAGACACATTAGGCATTTGCTCTCCAGCCTTAATTCTAGGGTTATTTTGTCGTTAGTGCCGCCGGTGATCGCGTTTACGTCAGTTGCTACGGTTGTTGCAAGTTACAACACGGCGGTTATTTGGCATTTGTTGCCGGAGATTTTTCCGGTGCTCAGAGCTTCTTCTTTGCCGTATCAGTTAACGGCACCGGCGTTGGCGTTGTTGTTGGTTTTCAGAACGGAAGCTTCGTATTCGAGGTTTGAGGAAGGGAGGAAGGCGTGGAGTAAGGTGATTTCTGGAACAAATGACTTTGCTAGGCAAGTGATTGTTAGTGTGGAGAAGGAGAAGGATTCTTGTTTGAAAACAGCACTTTTGCAGTATATTATGGCGTTTCCAGTCGCCCTTAAGGTTTGAATTTCTGCAGAAATGCTTTTACTTTGATTTGTATTAACATCAAAATTGCTATGAAATTATGCCAATATATATATATATATTTGATGTTTTTTCAAACTACATTTACTTATATGTTTGATTATAATCCTTGCAAAATGTTGTATGATTCTTGATGTGGGTCTACTACCTATCAAAGGGAATTTAGGAAATTTGACCATGATCATCTATCCAATGGGGTCATCAAATCTTACTTCAAACACCATTTCTTACACCAAATTTGGTGTAAAACTATTCATTTACACCACACCAAATTTGGTGTATCTGTTATTTTAAAAGTGTTTAAAATTTTAATAGTTTTTACATGATTACAATTATATTGTAAATTAGGTGTGGGAAAAGTATAGTAATTATAATGTTTTAAATGCATATGCATTATTTTTTGGATTTATTTTATAATGTAACTGTTACTTTTTTAAGGAATGTTTGTTGTATATAATAAAATTATTTAACTTATAATTAATAATAAAATTTATTGAGTCATCGTAAAAAAATATGGGTATAGTTTGTTAAGTTAATAAACATTAGGTGTTATTGAAACTTTATATCATTATAGATAAAAACGAATATACTTGGAATATTTATGTTTTTGTGTAAAAATTGCATCAAGTTTTACATCATTTTGTATTTATAGTGTTCACATTTGAGATGCCTTATAGTCAAATTTGGCAAAGGTTACAGTTTCATGGGAAGAAGAACACTTAAATATCAAAGTTTCATGACAATTTGATAAGTACTTTGCTTTAAACACAAAAGGTGGTGTTAAATTGTCAAAATCTATGTCTCCTTTTAACCAGGGAAGTAATACATTTGGACTTTTGATGGAACAAACCTACTGATTTCTCTGATTTTTATTGTTTTTGAATGTTTTGAAGTAAAAAGTTTACCTTTATTTTAAGGATGTATAAATCTTCTTTAGTTTATTTATATATCTTTGAATGCAGTGCCATTTGATTTACGAATCTGATATAGGAAGAGACCTTCAGGATCTACTTGAGGATGATGATCTGGAAATAGTTTTGAGTTCAAATCATCGCCCACGATGCATCATCCAGTTCATCTCTCAAAGCATGCAGCTGCTTGATTTGGAGGAGCCTAAGCGAACTGTATTGGTAAAATTCTATTTAAAAAGCTATCGAATTGACACTAACCACCCTGGAGATCGAGGTTCAAGTCTCACCTGGGTTTAATCATGTATAAATATAGGGTTGGGCTCGGGAAATCCACAAAAAAATGGAAAACTGAGGAACACCCTAATAACCATTCATTTCATTTGTCCGGTAATCACATGTGTGTAAAATGCACATGCGAATAGAAACCGGGAAACATTTCCAATTACTTTTATGCAAATGTGCATAGAAACGGGGAAACATTTTCAAATACTTTATGCACACGTGTATAGAAACCAGGAAACATTTTCAATTACTTGTATGCACATGTGCATAGAAACGGGGAAACATTTTCAGTTACTTTTATGCGCATGTGCATATTGGATAAATGAATGGTTATTAGGGTCTTTCTCTATATTTTTGTGGTTTTCCGTGATCCTGAGTCTATAAATATATATACTTCAAAAAGGAAGTTATAGATTTGACGTCAAAGTGAAACTCTCTTGCATCAAATTGCAGGAATCAAAAGTTTCTTGTTTCCATGAAGGTATTGGTGTTTGTGAACAAATCATGGGAATACCGATCCCTCTTTCGTACACTCGTTTGACCTCAAGATTTCTCGTGCTTTGGCATCTTACCCTTCCGATCATACTTTGGGATGATTGTAACTGGATTGTGGTCCCGGCTACATTTGTCAGTGCAGCTTCTTTGTTCTGCATCGAAGAGGTCTCTCTCTCTCTCTCATTGGCTATACTTTGACTTTGAACTTCAAAGGACAAAATTTGACCTATGAAAACAGCCGCTCTACTCTAGGTCAGGTCTGCCTACATCCCTCTGGGACCCACCTTTGGATGGGATGTACTAGGCTTGTTTGGTTTATTTTTGTTATCCATTTGACCTCAAAAGTCAAATATTAACCTCTTTAGTTCATCCTAAATAGGTTACAAGTATGCCTTGGTTCCTTTTATTGTAACAAATATTATATTTCTTAATTGATGTAAACGACATTTTTTATTTTTTTTTTATTTAATGTGACAGTTTAAAAAAAAATTACCCATTTTGACGGGTAATCTGCTGATCTTGTAATATTTGATGACATCAATGTCAAGTTTATCGTCCGCTTCGCCACAAACATTTCATAGATCTTCCGTAAACGGGCATCCACGTCATCAAATATCGTAAGATCAGCACATGTTACCGGTCAAAATGGGTACAAAATAGGAAATTTTGAAACTTTGTTACATTGATTGAGAAAAATAAATTCTTCGCTCCACTAAATTATAACAAAACCAAACTTTGTTGCATTTTGATTCGTTTTTTTCTTCTTCTGAATTTGCAGGTGGGAGTTCTGATCGAAGAGCCGTTCCAGATGCTTGCTCTAGACGAACTATGCAAGCTCGTTTACAACCACGTACAAGAAGCAATAAAAAGCGAAAAAAAGATTCGAGAAACTCTTAAAGCGAAAAAAGAGGCTGCTGCTGCTGCTTCCATGAACCCGTCACCAAATGGTCATCCAACCGAACAGAATAATACTCAGCCAAACAGTTCGTCCTCGAGATAAGTCTTAACATGCATGCTATTCAGCTAAATCGTTTTTCGTTCTGTGGGCCCACCACCTCGGGTGAGACCCGAGTCGAGTTTTCATTTTCTTTCACGTGAAACGAGAATGAAAATGTCGAATGACCTAAACGAATAGCATCCTACATTTCGCATCACGACTTGTTGTAGTTATAGATTTTGTAGTATATGTATATACTCGGTATTTTTGTTGATAATACGGTTCTAAAGAGCTCATCTTCTATAAGTTTTTACATGGGTGTATTCAGGTATATAACGTTAAATGAGATTTTAATATGTAGCCATTTTTCTTTGATGGGTCAGGAGGTCATGGTCTCGTGGATTCAATTAAAATTAGAGTTGTTTATGGGTGGGATGGTCCGCTAGGCACGTCATGTCCGGCCTGCTAGAAAATGGGCTTGGACTATTATTCTCGAAGAAATGGGCGGGCCCGGACAAAACTGTTAAAATTAACGGGTGGGCTTTGGCGCGCCATCCCTGTTAATAGTTTTATAATTAATTTAACTTTTACCATCAAAATTTACCAATAAAATTGAATTTTTTTGATACTTACCGATTCCCACTTAATTATAACTTATGACAATAACAATCTTTAGAACATCTCCAACAGATTCTTTAAAATTTCTCTAAAATGGAGAACCAAAAGTTAAAATCCTACTAAAAAATTACATTTATCTCCAACAGATTCCTCATTTTTTGAGAAAAAATTACCAAATTTTTTTTTAGTCTTCTATTAAAATATTATCTCTCTCTCAATATTTTTTTTTTCAAAGATTTCTATTGGTCATGTTATGTAGTAATCATTTTTGAGGTTATCTCCATATTTGGAAAAAAATCTTTTCTCTCTCTACCCTTTTCTCTATTTTGGAGATAGTTTTGGGAAAGCTGTTGGAGCAAAAATCCAGCCCAAAATCCTTATATTCTTCATTTTCTCTAAACTGGAGAAGCTGTTGGAGATGCTCTTAGAAGTTCAAAAACATAATTACGCCAATTGATCAATTCCTTATCGTATCATTCGTCATTTCTTTATCGATTTTCCATAGTTTGCGAAACCTATTTTTTCTTTTATAAACTATCTAGTGTTATGTATTTATGTCTAATTTTAAGTTGGAATAATTGCTATGTATTTTGATTTTTTTTACATAGCTTATTATAATTTGTACAAGTTTTATTTCTTAAAGATGTGAAAAAAAATTAGGTCCATTAGCCCTTAGGTCAGCCCGGCCCATTTATAGGGTCTGTAAGGGCAAGTTTTCAAGCCCACACAAAGGGTTGAGTTTGATAATAGAGATGACCAAAATTCGGCCCCAAGTCGGGCTTAAATCGGTCCTGGTCTCAAATAGTGATCTCGTAATCGGTCCCGGTCCCGACATAAATATGAAGGACCGCTTAAGCTTTATAAGGCATTGTTATGAGAACCGGTCATAGGCTGGGCCCAAACCGGTCCCACTTAATTTTTTTAAATTGAAATTTAACTTATAAATAATATTTTTTGAAGAATTTGGTCAATCAAATACACTAGGGTGGTGGCGTGTTGGCAAGGGCTTGGGGGGATGTGGTGGAATATCCCATCCACCCCGGGGTTGAGTCCAGACGTCAGCATTCTGTGGCCAGACTTAGTCTCAGACGACCACTTTGTTTGTTTGTTTCCAAATTGCCAAGGATGTAGTCTAAGCAAAGCCTAGATGAACCTTATAAAAAAAATACATTTTTATTATAATTAGGTCTATTAAATGCACTAAAAATACTTACGTTTAAAAAATATATTTTATCATAAATATGGGAGAACTGGGGAACCAAATATTATTAATGATGAGTAGTTATATATGGGTGTTCGGTTGAAATCCAATTGATTTAGGTGTATTCGATCTGATCCAATTATCCAATCGATATTGGATTTTTGTCATCCGATTCAACGTAATTAACGTTGGACATCCAATGGATGATTGTATTTGATCAGTTCCATCTGTTAGATATTACTATTGGTTATCCAGTGGATTGAATTGGATCCATCATATATTTTGATACAACTTTCAACCAATTAATCCACCGATTTGTCAATTATTGATTAGGAAAACACTACGTATACATATCGACTAAAAAATAACATCGTAAGATGTTAATAACTATATATTCTTATTAATCGGATAGTAGTTGGATTGGTTTTATTGGGTTCTGGATTGCCATCCAAGAATCGACCAATCCAATTTAACTGTTGAAATTTTGGATCCGATATGAACAAATGACGAAAATAAACATACATTAATAGATTTATTCAAGTTTTTTGAAATATCTATAAATTGTTTTAGTTTTTAAAAACCAATAATCGTTTTCACCAACGTCAATACTTCATTAAATTTCAGTCAAATTATTTAATAAGTAAAAATCTAATACATTTTTTAAAATAAAGAATATGGAAATTTTGATGACTGCTTCAAGATTTAAAATGTTTTTTAAAATAGAGAAAAAAAAATAGTAGGAATAGTTCTATTTTAAATTTTAAAGATTTCTTTAAAATTTAATGTTAGAAAAAGAGAAATGAATTTTTAAGTTAATTCCACCAATGTGATTGCACTTAGGGACTGTTTACTAAACGCTTATCCGGGTAAGTGCTTATCAAGTCGAATTAGCTTACCGGATGAATATGACAAGGGCCAAGAATCTTACCCGGTAACTCGGTAAGGGTGCGTTTGGTACGCAGAACATGGTGAAACGGTAAGAGCGGAAGCAAAGACCGAGAGTCTTACCCGGTAAGTGAGTGCGATGACTCTTACCACGGTTAGCGCTTATCGGCTAAACGGTTGCATACAATGCCATTTTGGTAGACTAAAATCTTATCGAGAAGTAAGCGATAATGTTGAATTTTACCGGTAAGCACTTACCTGGGTAAGTGATTAGGTAAACGACCCCTTATTATTTATGTAAAGTTTTCTTTTAAATAGCATTGCACGGTAAAATTATAGAATATTATGATAAAATAATTAATGTTAAAATCTTCAAAATCTATATATATATATATATATATATATATATATATATATAAAAGCAATATGGAGAGTTGCTTAGGTGGCCTAATGAGAACCCATCATTCACATTTATCTATTTTCTCCTAATTTTGATTTTTTTAAAATAAAAAACTAGCTCTCATTAAATGACTTTAACTTTTATTTAATATCTAATTTTCTTTATTATTCTATACTTATTTCTATTATACACAAAGACATCAACAAATATAACTTTTATTTACCTTACAACTTTTAATTAATATCTAATTTTCTTTATTATTTTATATTTATTTTTATTTGCACTACATAAAAACATCAACAAATATAAGTTCTATTTACCTTACATTTTTATTTTTATAGATTATTTATATTTGAACTACATAAAAACATCAACAAATATAATTTCTATTTACCTTACATTTTTTAATTTAATCAAATATTTTTTTAAATGAATTTATCATCTTTTAATTAAACGTATAGGATTTTAATCTATCTATATATCTATATAAAGGAGAATAATCAAAAGATGATATGGCATCGTGAGAGAGCATGAAGCAGTAGCTGTTATTTTATATAGATTTGTGAGTTATATCAAAATAAAATATAGCGTTAAGTGAATGAACATTTCATTTATAAATGCGGGTCTTTAATAGTAATTTTACGGGAAATTAATTAAAATACCCCAAGTTTGACTTTGACTTACCAATATACCACAAATCTCGCTCAGTTTACCGAAATGCCACAAAATTCCGCGGTGGGCCCCGCGATCGCGGGCCCCAGCCCACGTGTCATACGGTTTTGGCCAAAAAGTCCCGCGGAGGTCCCTCAAGAATGCCCGCGGTATAGGTTTGGCCCCTCAAGAATGACCGCGTTTACACTTTTGGCCCCTGTCCCGCGAGGGTACCCCGCGGTGGTCCCGCGATATGCCGAAATTACAGTTTTGGCCCCTGAAGTTTGTGGCAATATTAAAAAAACATTAATGGTCCCTATAGTTTTTAGGTTATCATTTTATGTGGTTTTTAATGTATTGTTTCCTTTCCATTTTAATGTTTTTAATATAAAAATTAACTTAAGAAAATGTTTTCCCCATTTTAAGTTATTTAACAAGGAAATTAGTTAACAAGATCATCTAGAAATTATTGCAAATCATCTTCCCAACTGAAACGAATACAGTGCAGGTAAACAAAGAAATCTATTACTGGAAGGCGTCCTGGAGTCCAGTGATCAAGTTAACATTTTCCTTGATCACGTCCTCCATTCCCATGTAATCCGATTCGAGTTCTTCTAGTAATGAATATGTTGGAATTGGGTAGAGTTGTTCAAGGATACGACGACTTGTTAGATCCGACTCAGTCCACTAGAAAAGAGGGTTTAGACAACTATTTTTGAACAAATAGAATAGGTCGTTTACCAAACACTTAATGGGTAAATGCTTACTGGCAAGAGTCACAACTCTCATTTACCTTATGAAGTAACATTCCCAACCATCATAATGGTAAACGTTTATAACCTAGTAAGCGTTTATCGAGTAAGACTCTCAATCCTTCCCTCTACTAGGTAAGATTTTCGGTTTCTGTTATGTTCACCCGACAATTGAACTTATAAGCACTTACCAAAATAAGTATTTAATAAACGGTCCCTAACAAGACAGTTTTGTCCATTAATATTTTATGGTCAATTTTTTTAATTAGCAGTTTAATTTTTTAAATAAAGTTAAAAATTATCACAATTCCATTTTATCCAAAGTTCTAAATGACGTGAGGCATGGCGTGGCGGCGAGGCCAAACCTCAAGCCTTAGGAGTCACGGCAAAGCCATGTCGTTTTCAAGGCGTGACTTATGACGTCAAAATTTTAATTCATATATAATATTATATATAAAAACATATTGCAGTGTTACTCAATGAGTCAATAGTAATAAACAAGTTATATTAGGTTATATATAATTATATATTAAAAACTTGCAAGTAAGACATTAAAAAGATAAAGAAAAACCAAATATCACATTACGAAAACTGTGCATTAGACCATGACGTGCCACAGACTTAACGTGGCGTGAGACACAAGCTTTGGCGCGTCATGGCAGCTATGCGGCGAGTTTTTTAGAACAATAATTCTGAAATATTTTGTTGTTGAAGAATTGAATCTTAGCAAATTATAAAATCTTGAATATGAAATATCTATATTTTGTAGTTTGTGATTTTTTTTCTGTAAGTTATGTATATTTGTTATACTTTACGTCTTATCATAAAAGTTTGAATTTGGTATATTAGGCTCGTTAGACAAAAAAATAAATTACGGTCTTAGCCTGGATTGACTCTATCCTACAAATAATCTCTAAAAAATTAAATAACCTATTTAAGAATATGTTAAAGAAATTATAAATTAAGGTAATTAAAATAAAGTTCAACCGTACATTTAATTGACAGAAAATAAAATGAAGAGTAAATTAAATTTGTGTTCGTGCGATTTGTTAATAATGTTAATTTTTATTCGTATGGTTTAAAAGCACTGTTCTAAAAGGCTCGTCGCGACAGCCGCCATGACGCGTCGTGGCTCAAAGCTTGTGTCTCACGCCACGTTATGCATGTGAAACGCCATGACCTAATGTACGGTCTTTAATAACGCGATAATGTACGGTTTTTAATGTCTTATTTGCTAGTTTTTAATATATAACATAATTTAACATGTTTATTGTCATTGACTCATCGATTAATACTACAAAACATATGTTTTTATATATAATATTATATGTGATATAGAGATTTGCCGCCATAAGCCACATCTTGATAAACGTCATGGCTTAGCCATGGCTCCTAAGGCTTGAGGCTTGGTCTGGCCGCCACGCCACGTCTCACGCCATTTAGAACCTTGTTTAAAAGTTAAGATTTTCATCCTCATAATTTGTAATATATTATTATTTTAATTTCTACCTTGTAAATATATGAAACTAAAAACAATAAAGAATTATAAACAAAACCGAAACAACAATAAATTATACACCATAAAAAACGAAAATACAACAAACGATGAGAATGAAAATCATAGTTCTAAACCAACAACAAAAATCGTAATTTTAACAAAACCATGTATATTAGTTTACTCTAAAATAAAATACGTTTATTTGATTTACAAAATATAATCACATAATTAAAATAAAATAATAACAAATTATAAAAACGTGGATTTAGTTTAGGGAAATTAATTAAAATACCTAAGTCAAACCATCTTTTACTGAAATACCCAAAATCTCTCCCACTTTGCAAAAATACCCCAAAAATCCGCGATGGGAGCCCGCGATCGTGGGCCAGGGACCTTTTCTGACACTTTTTTAAACTTGCAGGGACCATTTTTGAAAAATGAAATCCCGCGATCGCGGGCTCATCCCGTGATGGGGTACTTTTTGTGACTTTTCAATTGCAAGGGACCATTTTTGAAAAATTCCAGGGATCATTTATGAAAATTTTGATATTTTGGCACTGTTCACCCCATTTCGTCCATTTTTACGAATTTAAAATGAAATGTTACACTTTCAACCCCTATACTTATTTACTAAATTTACTTTATACCTTTTACTTTCATTATTTTAATTTTACATTTAACACATATAATCGTTTATTAACTAAAATACGTTAAAAAAATACGTTTTAATTTTAACAAATTACACCATTATAATCGTCTCTTCGATATAGGGATGAGATCGGGACCGGACCGGTACCGAACCGGGACCGAACCGGTTGGTACCGAATTTTTTTAGGACTAAAAAGTGGTACCGAAAACCGAACCGTATATACCGGTTCGGTACCGGTTCGGTTTCGGTTTCGGGACGGGAAAATCGGTACTAGTACCACTTAGGACCGAAAATATGAAAATGTATCGAATGTGTATCAAAACCAATAGCAAACCAAAACATCTTCGTAATATTTCAAATGTGTTTCAAAGCAATTCCCGAATCCCAAATTTGTCTATTTTTTGATGTGTTTGTAAGGGTACCGATTTTTTGATGGTTATGCATGCGGGGTCGATTTTTTGGGTTTATGGAGAAGGTTTGGTTAGTTTAGAAAATGATATATCTTGATTAGCAAAGATAAGTTTAGTTTATATAGGAGATGATATGCATACTTACGTTTTTTTTATAAAAACAATGACTTTTAAAATTCCGGTTCGGTTTCGGTATTTTCGGGAAAATCCCGGTACCGAATACCGAAATACTGAATACCGAATTTGGAGATTATATGGAACCGAATACCGGACCGAATACATGGTACCGGTTCGGTACCGGTACGGTCCCGGTTCGGTTCGGGAAATCGGTCCGATTTGCTCATCCCTACTTCGATATGTTCGAAATGAGCTCAATCTTGAATTTTTTTGGATTTATATATTTTAATATATATCATATACAGTTATACACTACATAAAAAAATATTTTTTATATTTAAAATTCATACTCTTATAGTTAATTATTTAATTTATGGTACATCTCTTATTTTTTTTTCAATTTTGTTTTACACTCTATCGCATTAACATAATAATCATATATTAACTAATTCATTAAATCGTTTTAAATTATTATTATTTGAACGTGTTTATAGATTTCGTCTGAAAAAAGTTGTCTGCATGATTCCACTGAAAAAGTAACTGCAATATTCGTCTGCTCTTGAATAAAGGTCTTTCATTAGGCAGAAAATTAGTATTTAAGTAGTCAAACATAGCTAATTAATGAGAATTTAGATCAGATTTATATGGTACTATCAAATGCAAGTTTCTATAATATAGATATTGTTATACATTACATGATACCAATTTTTGCATATGAATCACTTCCATACAACAAGAACCAATACCCCAATAATCAAGAAATAAATGCTTGTTCATCCAATAATCTCTGTATTAGGATTATCGCAAGTTTCATAAACCTACTTACTAGGTGTTGGAAATATGAGTTTTACTAAACTTTGGACGCATTTAAATTTATATATATGTGTTATATATAACTAACTTTTAGTAGGTTTATGTTCTTCTATATGAGATCTTCGAAATGATATATAATGCGTCCAAAATAGAGTATGTGTGAAAGAGATATCGATACTCAAAGTTGAGTAAATGGATGAAATTAGCAAAAACCAAATGAAGTAAACAGTAAGTCAATCACAATACTTTAACAAAATAAGTTAATACTAAAAATAACAATTATTTAATGTTACATAAACAACCTAACTTTGATTTATTTGACAATGGGCATAAATGGACTCCGCCATATGTATGCGAAATGCCTTGGCCTCGGTCTGGTCAGGGTGTACAAATACCACATCGTTATTTATCAAGATGTTGGCATTACGACATACCCAGACACCGCAATCCGCATTCATCCCGGCCTGCTGGGGTGTATTCTTGGCGAACTTATGGCGAAAGAGCTCTGACCTATCGCGACGCCTCGTGTCCTTGACCCGACAAAAGAAGTCAAATAGCACATCTTTAAACCTTCTCATCTGGTCTTCCAATTGGTCTCTAAAGAGATTGGCACTATCGCTGTCATATATGGTCATGGTCATAGCGTCAAGCTCAAACACTCCAAGCAGCCAATGTTTGGGATGAATGCATATTGGGATGTACACCTGAAATATTACAATATTAGACAACTTAGTTAGCAACAAAACAACTTAAATAAAATAAGAGTAAAACGATTTACATACCACATCGAGGAGAGCCCAAGAAACCCCTTCCACGTCGTTGCATGAGTTGGCCACGGAGGCGGGACCTTGATGGGGGAGCACCAGGTAGGCAAAGAAAATACTATACATTATGGTCCACCTGGTGTCTGTTCCACGATGTCTTTGCAACAGCGAGACCCAACAATCGATGTGCTATACATAAAAAATAGATGGTTAGACATGTAATATAAACATATTTGATTATATGACTATAGTTAAACTTCATACTAACCACATCCTGTAACTCAGACTCCAAAGGGTCATCCGCCAGCAATACTTGGAAAAAGCGGGGGGTGATTTCCAGGCTCAAGTAAGGGACGAATATCATGGGGGAGAGGTGACCAGTCCGACACATCCTCAATATTTCCGATGCCGGTTGAGGCTCCGGTGAAGGGACCTTTCCCTTTTTCTTTCCTCCCTTCTTTCCCCCCGCTTTCTTTGCTTGTTTTTTAGCGGCCGGTGGTGTCGTAGATCCTTGTTGGCCAAACGGGTGACGAAACCATTGTGAAATTGATCGCGGCCGCTTTTGAGGGAGCGGGGTCACCTGTGGTGGTGGATCTACAACATCCATCGAGTCATCGTCAGGCTCCGAGAAGTGCTCCGAGAAGTGATCCTGGATAATAGTAGACCCCGTCTGAAAATTACGTTACTCAATGTTTTAAGTACAATTTAGGAAATGTTCACAATTAAACCAAAACTATCAAAATAACTTACAGTATGCATTTCCGGCCTGTAATAGTCATCGGCCGAACCGCCAAAGATGTTTGTGATTGCTGTGGTGGCGAACGACGGCATGTGATGTGCCCCCGACATCCCGGCCTGCGTGACATTGATCATTAAAATAGTTACAAAATTAGGATTATCGATATATAACTATAATGGTTACTCAGTGTCACTAACACTCTCCGGGATAGTCGAATATGATGTGGTGGCGAACGGCGGCGGCATCTGCGAGGTGTATGCCCCCGACATCCCGGCCTGCGTGACATTGATCATTAAAATAGTTACAAAATTAGGAACAAACATATAACTATAATGGTTACTCAGTGTCACTTACACTCTCCGGGATAGTAGAATAGGATGTGGTGGCGAACGGCGTTTGGGACATCCCGGCCCCCGACATCCCGGCCTGCGTGACATTGATCATTATAAGAGTTACAAACTTAGGAACAAACATATAACTATAATGGTTACTCAATGTCACTTACATTTTCAGGGAATGACGGATGGGATGTGGTGGCAAACGTCGCTTGTGCCCCCTGTCCGAACGGAGCGGGGATCGGTGTCGTACTCGACAGCTAAAACAAATTTAGAACGTAATATTAATATACAAACTAAATAAACGTGGCCAACAAATTAAGTTAAATACTAACATTGACAGCGCTAAACTGTCTGTAGACTTCCTCCAGATAGTGTACACGTGTCTCTAGCGGCCCGTGGACGTAGTCCCACAGGACTTCATGTGAGCCACGCTGTGGCTCGTAGGAAGGGGCCGCCTGATATGGATTGTAGGAGGAGGAAGGGGGCGCCTGGTAGGAGGAGGAAGGGGGCGCCTGGTAGGAGGAGGAACGGGGCGGCTGGTAGGAGGAGGAACGGGGCGGCTGGTATCCACCGGAAGGGGGCATGTCGTCGTCTTCCTCATCTTCGGAAGTAGGGGGACGTCGAGCCCTTTCCGCCTCTGCGTCAATAAAGGCCACGCTGTCTCTGTACCAATCTGTGCCCATCTCGTCGACAGTAGGCACAAGGCGATCGGCGGGCAAGAGTGGCTGCTAAATATATGATAAAACATAAAAGAAATTAATAAGCGGGACTAACGTATGCAAATTGTAAACATAGTAAAAGAACTTACATTTCTAGACGCTTTGAAGAACTCAATCCAAAGCGACCTACTTAGGGTAACACGCTTGTCCCAACGGGTTCCCCTAAGTACTCGATCGTCGCGCTTGACGAAATATCGGATTGATGCGGGAAACATCTCCAAGATCCATATCTGGAATTAGACAAGAAGAGCAAGTACGTAAAAAGAAAAGCCAAACAGTTTGTATGTATTATTAACAATTGTTATACTACGTATCTAACCTTGAAGGCGTATGTAAAACCACAAAGATTCATCTTTGCATGTCGATCGGCGCGTCTGCCTATGGCTCGGTGCAGATTAGAGTAGCAATGTGTCAAGATATGGCTACCCCACGGGTAGCTGTTAAACAGCTCAAGGTCCTCGACGGCCCTAAGGACCGTCGATGAAGCATGCTGGCTATACTCACGGCCCAGGAAGCCCATATCCACGATCACCACCAAGCATACACGGACAACATCGTCGTCGGTTAGGGCACTAAGGCCCTCTTTCATCTTTTCCCGGGCTGCCTTCAGCTTCAAACGAGATGCTGAAATGCCGAAAACCCTAGGAACGAAGGAGCAGTCTTCTAAGGGAGGAAGGGGGGAGCCTCTCCAAAACGTAGTCCTGTAATTAGACAGAACTCCCGACGCCCAAAATGCAATTGAGAGCCGAAGAAATCAAAATGCATCTCCTCCGGCTCAGCGTTGGCGTCCTCGACCTCCAACTGTAGAAACATGTGTACTAGCGTAGGGTCGCCACCAGAGTAAGACACATCCATCCATGGCCCGAACGGTGTCCCTCTATAGATGGTCTCAAGGGTATCTGCGCGATCACCTAATCCCCTAAACAGCGCTCCTAATTCCTCTTAAAGAAATCCTTCTACATAGTCATTCACAGATGTTATAGTTAGTGTTATATATAGATGCTGCAGTTTATTTTATTTTATATAGATGTTGCGGTTTATTTTATTTCAACGTATAATAGTGTTATATATAGATAAAGTGCGGTTGTATTTTATTTCAACGTATAATAGTGTTATATATAGATAAAGTGCGGTTTATTTTATTTCAACGTATAATAGTGTTATATATAGATAAAGTGCGGTTTATTTTATATCAACGTATCATATTGTTATATATAGATAAAGTGCGGTTGTATTTTATTTCAACGTATAATAGTGTTATACATAGATAAAGTGCGGTTTATTTTATTTCAACGTATAATAGTGTTATATATAGATAAAGTGCGGTTTATTTTATTTCAACGTATAATAGTGTTATATATAGATAAAGTGCGGTTTATTTTATTTCAACGTATCATATTGTTATATATAGATAAAGTGCGGTTGTATTTTATTTCAACGTATAATAGTGTTATATATAGATAAAGTGCGGTTTATTTTATTTCAACGTATCATATTGTTATATATAGATAAAGTGCGGTTGTATTTTATTTCAACGTATAATAGTGTTATATATAGATAAAGTGCGGTTTATTTTATTTCAACGTATCATATTGTTATATATAGATAAAATGTGGTTGTATTTTATTTCAACGTATAATAGTGTTATATATAGATAAAGTGCGGTTTATTTTATTTCAACGTATAATAGTGTTATATATAGATAAAGTGCGGTTTATTTTATTTCAACGTATCATATTGTTATATATAGATAAAGTGCGGTTGTATTTTATTTCAACGTATAATAGTGTTATACATAGATAAAGTGCGGTTTATTTTATTTCAACGTATAATAGTGTTATATATAGATAAAGTGCGGTTTATTTTATTTCAACGTATCATATTGTTATATAGAGATAAAGTGCGGTTTAGGGACCCTAGTTGTCATTCTTAAAAGTTTAGGACCTAATTGGCATTCTTAAAAGTTTAGGGACCTAAGTTGTCATTCTTAACATTTTTTTATAAAAAACACATATTTAACAGTTTTTTTATAAAATGTGTTTTTTTATAAAAAATTGTTAAGAGTGTGTTTTTATAAAAAAAATTGTTATAGTTTTATGGTTTTATGTTTGAATGTGATATTTGTATGTTATAATGTGTATGTTGTTATAGTGTGTGTTTTCATATAAAAATTGTTAAAAATGTGTTTTTTTTTATAAAAACACACCCTTAACAATTTTTTATAAAAACACACTCTTAACAATTTTTTTATAAAAAACCTGTTTTTATAAAAAATTGTTAAGGGTGTGTTTTTATAAAAAAATTGTTAAGAGTGTGTTTTTATAAAAAAAACATTATTAACAATTTTTTTTATAAAAACACACTCTTAACAATTTTTTTATAAAAAAACTCTTAACAATTTTTATATGAAAAAACACACTATAACAACATACACATTATAACATACAAATATCACATTCAAACATAAAACCATAAAACTATAACAATTTTTTTATAAAAACACACTCTTAACAATTTTTTATAAAAAAACACATTTTTAACATTTTTTTTATAAAAACTGTTTTTATAAAAAAAAAATTAACAATTTTTTTATAAAAAACACATTATAAAAACCATAAAACTATAACAGTTTTTTATAAAAACACACTATTAAACATTTTTTATAAAAAAACTGTTTTTATAAAAACACACTCTTAACAATTTTTTTATAAAAAAACACCCTTAACAATTTTTATATGAAAAAACACACTATAACAACATACACATTATAACATACAAATATCACATTCAAACATAAAACCATACATATCATGTTGAACATAGAACATATTCAAATATAAGTTATAAACACTATAACAACCTACAAATCATATATCTTAACTTAAAATAACATACAAAAAATAACAAATAACATAAGGAAAACATACCAAAGAGGTAATACGAGACATCTTCACAAAACCCGAACGCGTATTCCACACGACAAAATTGAGAGAGTGGGAGAAAATTGAGAGAGTTTGATTAAAAATTGAGAGAGTTATAAAATAATGAGAGTGGACGGTTTTTGGTCCCCCCACCCCTTATATAGTGCGGCCGATGTTATAAAAATTAGGGTTTGAGGCTTCAAAAAAATTTTAGGGTTAACCCTGTGCCGACGCGTGGCACAGGAGCCCGCGATCGCGGGAGGTCAAAGAAAGTCAATCGCGGGCAGGGACCAAAAATGCACACGCGGGAATTCTTGAGGGGGGAAAGCTGTACCGCGGGTATTCTTGAGGGACCAACGCGGGCAAAGTGGGCAAACTTTGGTGACACGTGTAGCCCGCGATCGCGGGGGTCAATGAGTCAAACGCGGGCAGGGACCAAAACTGCACACGCGGGCATTCTTGAGGGGGGAAAGCTGTACCGCGGGCATTCTTGAGGGACCAACGCGGGCAAAGTGGGTAAGCATTGGTGACACGTGGCCTGGAGCCCGCGATCGCGGGCTCCATCGCGGATTTTTAGGGCATTTTTGCAAAATGGAAGAGATTTTGGGTATTTCAGTAAAAGATGGTCAAACTTAGGGTATTTTAATTAATTTCCCTTTAGTTTATAATAGAGTGAATTATAGCGGTGGTCCATGTGGTTTACCCGAATTTTGGATTTGGTCTTTAAAGTACACCATCTACAGTTGTGGTCCCTAACTTTTTAATTTACTTTCACTCATTGTCTTCCTATGTTTAATTTATTTCACTCATGGTCCTTCTATATTTAACATAAAAAAACAGTGAGTGAAAGTAAATCAAAAAGTTATAGACAACCACCGTAAATAGTGTATTTTAGGGATCAAATCCAAAATTTGGGTAAACCACGTAAACCACCAGTATAATTCACTCTTTATAATATTAAATTCCATGTCAACTCCATGAATCATTCATGATTTTTAATTAAATTCATTAAAATATTTTTAAAATAAATAAACTCAATTTTACTGGCATGCACGTCTACCATAACATGTATGGTGTATTTGAAGATGGGTTTCTTTGTTTAAAGTTTAAACACGCCGACAGTCTTTATTATAAAGTTGGAATGTTCAGTTCAGTTTATGCAGAAGGTGAAACAATCATTATTCTACAGAAATTATCATCTTATTTTTTAAATTTTAGCAACTGGGTTTCTCTTGTTTGATTCACAAGTTCTGGGATTTAAGATCAGCAGTTGTATTTTCTTCAATTTTGATGACGATCATGGTGATATGCGGTTAGGGTTTTGTTTCAAAGAAAAAGCTGCAGCTTCTTTTGGGGGTTTTCTCTTTCGCAGATAAGAATTGAAGAATTAGATTAGAAGATGATTTATTATTGTTATTGATCAACAAAAAGGTGAAAAATCCCATATTTGGTGTTTCTTAAGAATGAGTTTATCAAACCCTTATTGTGCACACCAACTGCTTGTTTATATGCAAGACTGAACTTCAAAACTTTTTTTGTGTATGAAAACAGGTGTGGGAAACTGGGAATGAAGAATTTAGAGGATTTAGAAGAGATTTCTGATATGGGTTTTGATTTATTACCAATTTCTTCAGTGGATCATGATCAATCAACTACAAGGGATTCATCTTGCAGTGTTAATTCGTTTGCTTATTATAGAACTAACTCAGAGACCTCAGCTTTTTCTGAGCTATTAACAGATGATTCCAATAGCTGCTCATCGGAGACACATTCTCCGGTGTACTGGCCGGCCACCGGAAGATCACCTTTCCGGCCAGCCCTTTCGAGGTTTGGAGGAATCAGGCATAACCACAAGCTAGAGAATGACGATAAGCTCGATGATCAGAAACCTACTGATTTGGGTGAGTTTTTTTTTTTCAATTGCAATTCAATTAGTTTATTTACAACATTTATATACAAATTCTTCATGAAATAGTGTTGCTTAAGTTATACCATAGTATTAATTAGAGATGCAGAAAAAGCCCAAGCCCGAAATCCGGCCCAAGATGAAATTTTGGGGGAAGGCCCGGCCAGAAAAAGCTCGACTTGAGAAAGCGTTGAAAAGTTGGTTAAGCCCGAAAAAGCCCGATCGGGCCCCTTTTCAACCCCAAAACCCGACCCAGCTTAAGCCCGAATATGACACATTAAAGCCCAGACCGATTATGGCCCACTTAGACCAAATATGACCAACTTAGACGAAATATGACTTATTAGAGCCCATTAATCGATTATGATCTACTTAGACCTAAAATGGCCCATTAAACCCAACTAAGACCGATCATGACCCACTTAGATGAAACACGATCCATTAAAGCCCACTTAAGACCGATTATAACTCATTTAGCGCAAATATTACCATTAACCCTTTGCCTTACCGGTTGTTGGAAAGACGGACCCTTATATCACACATATAAACAAATCTTGAAACCGAAGGATGAATTACGTATTTGACCGCTAAACATTTTGGTGAAATTTTGTTTGAAGCAGAGCTTGAAATGATGAGAGAAAGATTTTCGAAGCTTTTGTTGGGGGAGGATATGTCCGGCGGTGGCAAAGGAGTTTCAACGGCCGTTACCGTCTCTAATGCTATAACAAACCTTTACGGTATGTATACTCTTCCCTCCAAGGTATTTATCATAGCTAATTTGGGTAAAAAAGTTGATTACCGGCAACCGCAACCGGGCCCACACGGAACCTGCCTCCAAGGACACCAATCTGAGGGGGTATTTTTTGGCTCACTCGGCGCCTGAGGGCTGAGGGCGGGACATGTCATGTATTTGGGCAAAGTTGCCCCTCCTCTTTGCCAACTGAGCTACACGCCGAAGGCATTTACCATAACTAATTAACCTTGAGGGTAAGGGTGTAAACGAGTCTGAGCTTTTAACGAGCTACTCGAGCCACCGAGATTCTTTTTACTGTTAACACCTCCGTTCCAAAATAAATGTCCACAATAAAAAATGCACGTTGTTTTAGGAATGTGTAATCATTATACTTTTTAAATTAACCAATTGACAGTTTTACCGTTAAACACAAGAGAGTAAAGAATTTCTTCTTTCATAATCAAGGCTAGAATTGGAATGTAGACATTTACTTTTGAAATTGGACACTTATTTTTTTAGAGAAACTAAAAATAGAAAGGTGGGTCACGTATTTTGGGACGAAGACCCATGGGATTAGTTGAGGCGCACAGAAGCTGACCTGGACACTCACAGTTACAAAAAAAGAAAACGTAGATAATTAGTCCCTTGTTGTCTTTACTTAAATGTTTTTTTTTCTGTTATATTTCAATCTTTGTACATTGTAGTTTCTATATTTGGGCAGCACCAAAGGCTAGAACCGTTGTATCCCGATAAGAAGACGATGTGGAAAAGGGAAATGACTTGCTTATTATCCGTATGTGATTACATTGTCGAATTCATCCCAACATCACAAAGATTAAAAAATGGAGAATCCGTGGAGGTACATAAACTAAATACTCGGTTTTTCATTGCAAACTAACCACCGTTCTTGTGAAAAATGCTAAAACGCAACACCATAGTTGGCAAGAAACGAGTAATCGTGGATACGTTATGGGAATATAAATGCAAAAAAGAACCATGTTTTTGATATTTTTTATCGAAATTTCTTTCATTCTTTTAGGGTGCTTTTGGTACACTGGACAGGACAGGACAGAACAGAACAGAACAGGGTTCACTGTCCCACGTTTGGCAGGACTTTTATGTGGAACAGACTGGAACAAACTGGAACAGGCCTGTTCCACCCCCACCCCATGGAACAAGCTGGAACAAGGTGGAACAGACTTATGTTTTACCAATATAACTTTAAAATAAAATATAATTCTCTTCTAAAACATCAAATAAACCTTCTATTTCATATTTTATTCATTCTTTAAAGTTAGTAAGGGTAATTGGTTAATGTTATCTGTTCTGTTCTGTCCAGTTCGGTCATACCAAACGTGGAACAGTTGTTCTGTCCTGTCCTGTTAGTCCCACCTTGTCCTGTCCTATCATGTCTGCATACCAAACATACCCTTAGGGTTCCTAACTTCAGGGCCCATGTAATCCGGCCCGGATACCCACAGCTTTAAAAGAAAATTGTTCGAAATCGCTTATTCTTGCAAAAGATGGTGTTTTTTGAAGAACATGCTATCATAAAAGGTTTATTGTTCGTAACTTTTATTCATCTTTCTTTTTTAAACTTATGACGGATCCTGTGTTCATCGTTTTCAGATGATGATTAGCCAGCCGAGATCAGATATAGATATCAACCTTCCCGCGCTAATTAAGCTCGATGCATTACTCCTAGTAAGGGTCTACTTGTTAGCAGCTTAATATGACTCACAACTTATTTAGTCAGCTATACATGATTATTTGGTTGTGGCTTCATGATATATAGAAAGTGACTTATTAAGTAAGCTTCTCGGGGGAGCTTTATGCAGAAAGTCAAGTTTTTTTCAAACATGTCCCTTCCAATTAAAAACACGTTCATTTCATCTTAAAAAAAAACCTTCCCGATCTATACAAATACATTAATCTAAACAAACAACTTTATACATACAAGACTTGATGGAAAACCAACCAAACAACATCTATTTCTCGCTCTTCTTGGAAACACCTATTTGGTAGAAGATTTTTTTTCCCTCAAATCGATTTAACGAAGTTTCAAATTTTGACGAATTGGACGATAAAATTGACATCTATGTCGTCAAATGTTACAAGATCAGCAGGTTACCGATCAAAACTAGTTTAAAAAAATAGGAAATTTTGAAACTTTGTACACTAAATAGAAAAGCTTATAACTTTGTCATATCGATCGAGCAAAAAAAAGTTCTTTACGTGAAATAGGAACAAAGACAAACTTCGCTGCATTTTAAGTTGAATCCTCTATTTCTATATAGGAAATATTAGAGACTTTCCAAGAAACAGAATTTTGGTATGAGGAACAAGGAAGCATGTCGGGAAACTCGCGTACCGGATCATTCCGGAAAGTTCCTCAGCCTCAGAGGAAAGAAGAGAAATGGTGGTTGCCGCTGCCATGTGTTTCCACCGGCGGCCTTTCGGAGACCGCCAAGAAGCATTTGAGACAGAAGCGTGATTTGGCAAATCAAATACACAAAGCCGCAATGGCTATCAACGGTAGCATTCTTTCCGATATGGAAATCCCGCATACGTATACTGCTTCCCTTCCTAAGGTTCGGCCCTCGTACGACCCTTTTCAGTTGTAATTACTTTCGAACCATCATACTTGTGTTTTTTTTTGTTATTAATCGACCATAATTGTTGCTAAAATACCAGAAGATCTATACTATATTATAAAAACATTTAGGTAAAAGTCTTAAAAAACTCGAAGGTAGCAGCTTAATAAGCTTAGTGGGAACTTATTCTGTCAACTATACATGACTTGACTGTTTGGTAGTGACTTAATAATATAGAAAGTTGTTTATTCAGTAAGCTTCTAAGGGGGAGCTTTATCCAGAAAGCCAAGTTTTTTCCAAACATGCTCCTCCCATTTAAAAAACACTTTCTTTCCATCTATGAAAAAACCCTCCTAAACAAAAACATTTTCGATATATACAGACAGATTAATCCACACAGACAACTTTATTCATTTAAGACGTTAATGGAAACCAACAAAACAGCCCCTAAGATGTGCACAGACGTTACCTCCGTCACATGAGACAGAGAGGTTGTTTCCGAAAAGACCCCAAAAAAGCAACGAATCTAAAAGAACACAAAAACTTCTTAGTAATCCGTAATCTGCTAAATTTCAAGTTTAATTACTGCATATGTACAATTTTTTAAGCTTTTAAATCTCTATAAATCTAACTAATGATCAAAATACAAGATTATCATTGAGCCCCAATGATACTAAATAAATACTCTATTGTTATTTTTATCAAAAATAATATATACAATCATTAAAACTAAAATAAGTTAAATATCTTTATTTTCAAATCCAATAAAATTTTAAATTATGATAAAATTTTGAATTAATCAAATTATATCCAAAAAAAGGAGAAATTTATAATCTTTAATTTGACATCAGCATTGATATTCTTTTTTTAGTTTTTTTTTCCGGGTATTCTAATTACCATAAAGACATGTTCAACCGGCACTTGTACACATATTTTACTCGAAACATGTACTTAAGATTTTCTTTTTTAATTAGAAATTTCATTATTTTTTCTGTTAAGTTTGGATTAAAAATCCGGTTTATTTTAGTTTTATCTTTTCTTCCACCTTCAGAAGAATAAAACATAGACATTTCCCCTATCATTATAATCTTCTCAAAGGTAAGTATCTCAGTTTCATATCATATAGAAATTTATATGCTCAATACCTTGGTGGATCGACTCTATTACATAAGTGGATTCCTAACGTTTGTCTCACATCATGACATAAGTAAGCAGTTATTATTGTATCGGTCCAAAACCTCGCCGATTTACAATAAAACCTTTACTTCTATTTTTGTAAGTAGTGTTTTTGCATAAATCCTACAACCACTTGCAATTGAAGTTTTTCTGAACCTTTTTTTCTTTGTTTTCAGAGTGGAAGAACAAGTGTAGGGGATAAAATATACAAATACATGACTTCCACAAACACATTCTCCCCTGAAAACCTCCTTGATTGTCTCAACATAAGTTCGGAACACGAAGCGCTCGAATTAGCCGATCGTATCGAGGCCTCAATGTTCACATGGCGGCAAAAGGCGTGCTTGAACTATCCAAAATCATCGTGGGAGACGATTAAAGAACACTCTGAGGGCGAGAAGAACATGGTGCTAGCCGAAAAAGCCGATATTTTGTTGTTTAGCTTAAAACAACAGTTCCCCGGACTTGCGCAAACGACGCTAGACACAAGCAAGATTCAATACAATAGCGTAAGTTCGTGAATCGTGATACCTTTCGTTTTTTTTTCTTTTTGGCATAGCTTAATTGGTTCTGGGGTGGTATACTTTCATAAATAGGGATGGGCCCAACTAGAGCATAGTCAGCTTATTGTGGCAAAAATATTATAGATTCGTGAAAAGTGTCACCATATCAATTTGTTGTGTGTCACCCTATATATTTTGAAACTACAATGAGGACACAAGTTTTCCTTGGTAAAGTTGGTTTGCAAGGCTTTTCTTCAACCCCAAACCTGAGTTCGAATCATGTTAGTGTCATTTTCTTAGTTTTTAGTTTTTAATTTCAGATTTATTATGTTTCTGAAAAAAAAAATTGCAATAAAAGACTTGAACATATGACTCACATATGAAAAAATGAACTAACTAATAGACCAATGATGATTTTGTAAAAAATATCATATATTTGTTTCTTATAGTTAAATGGTGTCACCGTTTGAAAAAAATTATGAGTGTGTCCCCTGCATATGATGCTTTTGTGGTGGGGCAGTGTGGGCAGACTCAGGGGGTTGCCGGTTACAAACCCCTTTTTTACACAAACTTGAAATGTTGATTATTCGACAAATGCTTGCCCAAAATCCAGCATTTTAAGTACTTGTAAACTACAGTGTTTTTAACCTTTTCTTTACAAAAACAAACTTTCCGATCAAGAGTCAACTACACGTACCATGGTTTAAAAAGTCGATTATGTCGGTGTTTTAACACTTGTAACTTTGAATTGTAGGATGTGGGACAAGCCATATTGGAAAGCTACTCAAGGGTTTTGGAAGGATTGGCCTTCAATATTGTTAGTTGGATTGAAGATGTATTGTTTGTAGACAAATCCATACGAAACCAAGAAGAAGTTGGTAAAACTTCTTAGTTCTAGTCTTGTTAGTTAGGGCCACCGGAGGTTTGCCCATATACTCCAGTATCCATGACATTCTAAGCTGGCCTAGAAACCTACAATTATAAAAAAAAATCTTCTTAGTCAGGGCCATCAGAGGTTTGCCTTATACTCCGGAGGCCCATGAGATTATAAGTTGACGCAAAAACCTACAGTTATAAAAAAAAATTAGCTAGGGCCACTGAGATTGCAAGTTAGCACAGAAACCCACAGTTATAAAAAATCTTCTTAGCTAGGAGCACCGGAGGTTTTCCCTTATACTCCATAGCCTCGTGAGATTGTAAGCTGGTCCAGAAATCCGTAGTTATAAAAAAAAAAAAAAAAACTTATTAGAGCAACAATCAACATAGCCATTACATCTTGATAGGCTACAACTTGCCTTCATGCTTGAATGATTTATACATGATGCATTACAAGTTGTACATTATTTATATTGGATTTTTTTTCATTATACATCAGTCAATGAACCACTTCTAAGCCTTAAAGGAGTAATGGGTTTCTTTGATGATGGTGTTGAAAAGGACTTGAGAGCTTCAATCTTTGGTTTGCATTTTTCATAGTCCCCTTTGTTTTCTTCCAAGCATTTCTTTAATGCTTCATTCACATCACCTCCTCCGCCACCGTTGCCGCCGCTACCGCCACCGCCATTCTTTACCTTCCCTGATCCACCATGAACATCTTCCATTCTTGAATCAAGAAATCTTAATCTGTCTCCTCTATCTACACTTTGCAAACCAACAAACAAAATACCCAAGAAGATGAATCAAAATCAAGAATTGTGATCATGGGTTCCTCATAAAAAGTATAAAAGCACCAAAAAGCAAGATTTTGGAACATGGATTTAAAAAAGAGAGAATTCATAGCACAAAATCAAGTATTTTAAGACATGGGTTCTCAAAAGATTTAGAATTCATACCAAAAATCAATTTAAAACATTGGTTTTCCCAAGAAAGGTACAATTCATATTTGAACTTAAAAAACATCATTTGGGAGCACTGATTTCCCAATAAAAAAACAGTTAAAATTTGTATTAAAAATCATTAACTGCAATGGGGTTTCTGAAAACATATAGAAGAATTAAAAAAACAAGAATTTGGAACATGAGTTTCTCAAGAACACTAAAATTCACATATAATATTTCCCAAAACAAAAAATGCAAGTGAAAATCAAGATATTTTTCTTGAAATTCTTTTCAAATGAAAATTGTGAACAAAGGGTTTCTTCAAGAAACAATTTTTTATTTATAATTTTCCCAAACAAGAAATGAAAGAAAACAAAACTATAATTCCATATTTTCAATACAAATGCAAGTGAAAATCAAGAATGATTTCTATTGGAATTCTTTAATACCATATTTGTGAAAAAGGGGGCTTTTCAAGAAACAGTTTGTTCACAATTTTCCCAAACAAAAAACTAGAATGCATAAATTGCAACAAAAATGCAAATGAAGAATCAAAAAACAACAATCAAATGATATCTCTTGAAATTCTTGTGAAATTATAATTGGGAAAAAGGGTTTTTCAAGATACAATTTGTTCATAATTTTCCCAAACAAAAATTGGAAAACAAAAAACTAGAATGCAGAAATTAATTGCAACAAAAAATGCAAATGAGTGATCAAGAGCAACAATCAAATGATATCTCTTGGAATCTTGTGAAATCAAAATTGGGAAAATGGGTTTTTCAAGAAACAATATGTTCATAATTTTACCAAAAAATGCAAATGAATGATAAAGAACAACAATCAAATGATATCTCTTGAAATTCTTGTGAAATCAAAATTGGGAAAAAGGGTTTTTCAAGAAACAATTTTTTCATAATTTTCCGAAAAAATGCAAATGGAAAATCAAGAACAAGAATCAAATGATATCTCTTGAAATTCTTGTGAAATCAAAATTGGGAAAAAGGGGTTTTCAAGAAACAATTTGTTCATAATTTTCCCAAAAAGATGCAAATGAATGATCAAGAACAAGAATCAAATGATATATCTTGAAATTCTTGTGAAATCAAAAAAGGGTTTTTTAAGAAACAATTTGTTTATGAATTAAAAAATGGAAGAAAACTTACCCAACAATGAGAAATTGAATTTACAATTACAAACAGAAAGAGAGATTATGTTTATAGAAGAATGGAACCTGCATTTTTTCAACTGCTCTGCTCCAAGAGAAGTGACGATGGATTTGTCGTTTTACCAGGAATG
The DNA here is from genome assembly GCA_033807775.1 of Saussurea involucrata. NCBI lineage: Eukaryota > Viridiplantae > Streptophyta > Magnoliopsida > Asterales > Asteraceae > Saussurea > Saussurea involucrata. The sequence goes on along the minus strand of CM066313.1, from coordinate 1,281,289 downwards.
TTATAGTGCAGTGGGGCCTACCTTAACTCCCCTGTGACTACTCCTTCATGCTATTTCTTGAGTTGACTATTTGACTTGATTGATGGATGGATGGATGGATGGGTGGGTGGCCAAGCATCTCCGATACAACTAGTGTTATACCCGTCCGTTGGTCGGGTATACAATATTAATTTTGTATTCATACATTTGACTGGTCACTTTTTTATAATTATTGAATGTTGTTTTTCAATCGAGCAAGAAGCTTAGGGGTCTTTAGAATTGCTTATTTAAAACAACTCATGATTTTATATAAAAGTGTTTATTAACTTATGTGGTGTGAAAATGGAGTTTTATAATAAGTGTTTTCAATCTAGCATTATACCCGTTCGTTGATCGAGTATACGACATCACTTTAATCTAAATTCGGAATCCCAACATTTTCCCAAAAGGCATGCATAGGGTCGTCTTCAAGGGAGTAAACCTGCACAAGATGTTGATGATGATAACCAACAAAATCTTTTAACATCAACATTATATACCCGTTCGTTTTTTTATACAAACCACAATAGCCGAACCTAAACAAACAGTGAGCACAACACCAACATAACTAAACAGACCAAGATCAAAAACCAAAATAACAGACAAGAACAACGAAGATGACGAGAAACAGTTTGCGAGAAGCAAACCGAACCGGCAATGCTGCAGCAACAAAACAACCTCGGATTAAGCAGAAATCGATACCTGCTTAATCCGAACAGCCTTGAAAAGCATCTCCCGAACAGTGCAGTCCACAACTTATTGTTGGATCACACTTCATTCTATCCGTTCCCGATGTTTGCCGTACCCGATAGCCAAGCGACCCAATCCACAAGCTGATTCTTCGATCTTCTGCTCATCCATTCGAACGCGATCCTTTGCCACTCGAAGAACAAATCGTCTAACCGACTCTTCTCTCCTTCGAAAACCAATTTGTTCCTGTGATTCCAAATTAAATATAGAAACGTCCATATCGTTCCCACCCAAAACGACTTACCATTAGAACTCCCGACCCCGACCGCTTCCTCTTTTTTTCACCATTTTTCTTCTTGCTCACCTGATGACCACTCTTTCTTTGGACTTTGTGTTCATCTTGTTCTCATCATAAATGCCCTTCCAGATGATAGTTAGGCCTCATATAAAATCAAACCAAAAAAACACAACCAACAAAGATCAGAATGTAAATTCAATGAAAAACAATAATGATACAAGATACTCTTGAAGGTGGTTACTGTAACACCCGTAATTTTCGAATAAGCACAATTTCGAATCGGTGTGGAACCGATCTTTAAGAAAAATATGAAAAATAGGATTTTGGATTAAATCCTAGATTTGATGGTCTTGTTTGATGGGGAATTCAAATACGAGTCCAACGGTCCTTTCCGGAGCGAAAACGGAGCTAAAACGAAGAAGTTATGGCCAAAACAACTTTCGGTACAATCTCGGCTAAAGTGACCAGCGAAAGTGACACTTGTGTCACTCTCGCCGGTTTTGTACCGAGAGCTATTTGACCACGGCGAGAGTGCCCAGCGAAAGTGACACTTGTGTCACTCTCGCACGTCACTTTAGCCGCCGGGTACCTGGAGCATAAATACGAGATTTTTAGCCCTAAACTTCATTTCCTCATATCTCACTCATTTCACCTCCGTTTTTGGCGATTCAAAATGCCATGGTTCCGATTTTGAGAGCTTTTCAAGGATCTAGAAAGAGTTTTGAAGTTCATAGGAAGATTCGAGGGTGTTTGGTGGTGGTAAGTCTCTCAAATCTCTTCCCTTTCTCTCCCAAATCGTTTTTCCTTCCTTCCTCACAAACCCTAACCGATTTTGGGGCTTTTTCTTGGAGATTAATGTGTTTCTTATCCACTTTATGTTAGTGATTTCATTCATTGATGCAAGTGCAAGTTTCATCCACAACACTAGAGATGTTTGGGGTTTTCTAGGTTTTCATCAAGACCTAAGTGGTGAGTTCATCCTACTAGCTTCTATACTTTCATATGAGTTATAAATGTTCCATTGATGATCTCCTAGTGTTTTGTTTCTCCAATTTTGATTTGGATGATTTTGGAGAAGTTAGGTCAAATTGAGGTTTTGGGTATAAATGGAGATTTTGATGGTTGATGTTTGGAGAACAATTCTAAATGGTTAAATGTAGTTATTCATGGTTGGAATTTATGAATTTAGGTTTTTGGAAAATTTGGCTTGAGGATCCGAGTTGCATCAAAGGAGCTTACGTTGGGAAAATATAGATTTAGCCTAATCTAGCAAGGTGAGTTCAAGTTACTTTGCGAAAACTTTGTACATGCCAAAATAGTATTTTCCAAATATTTATGTGTTTTACTTGAAAATATATGTGGTTGAGTTATTTGAATGGTTTAACTCTTTTGAAGTGTTTATCTTTATAAATGTGTAAAACACCCATATTTGGGGCTTTTGGATATTTGGATGGTTAGAAACCATAAATTGTCTTTAAAAGATTAATTGCTCAAAATGAGGTTTGTTTGATGGTTTAATCATGTTAGTGTAAATGATTTTAAAAAACCATTTGGGAAATGCACTTTTAGTGTTATGGGTCATTTTGAGAATATTAAGGATGTGAGTCCTTTGGGAAAACCCCTTTTGTTTAACCCGTGTTGAATTTTGGGGTTAATGATGATTTTGGGATACATGTTTGCTTAAACAATGTTTAAACGCGTTTTATGCGATGATGACCGACATTATGGGTCTAGCAAGCTTGGAGCACTTTGCTCGGTTTTGACTTTGGGATAGTCTTGGTATATTTGTCCGGTTTAAATGGCTCGATGTGGAGTCTTATTTACGGGTTGCTTTTATTGCACCGTGTTGCATATTATTGCACGATGTTGATATTTACATGCTCGAGGTGGAGTCTAGGATGTGTTATATGCTTAATTGCATTTCATTTGCATGATTTGATGTTGATAAATGATCATTAGATCTTTGAGCAGAGGGCTCGGTTTTGGACTCGATTGAGTCTTGATGGCATTCGCCCGATTTTATTAATCTCGACGTGGGCTTGGGGTTTGCATTACATGAGTTGCATTATGTTTGAGATTTACATGATTTGAATGCATTGATTATTCTTTTGGGGTCATGTATTTATATTTAAGTCAAGTAAGCTTGTTTCGGATTGTGGGTTTTCCCAAGGTAAAGATCCAGTAGGATTGAACTTGATGGCTTGAACTAAAGACCTAGTATGGTTGATGTTTAAGAAGGGCTAAAGACCTAGTTTTGGTTGATGTCGGAGATGGACTAAAGACCTAGTTTTGGTTGATGTCTAAAATGGACTAAAGTCCTAGTTTTGGTTGATGTCTAGGATGGGCTAAAGATCTAGTATGATTGATGCCGAGGATTGACTAAAGACCTAGTATGGTTGATGTCATCTGTTTTCCACATCCAAGAAGCTTACTTGCATTTATTTAATCGTGGTTTAATTTATGTGTTGCCACATTCGATGAGTTCGGGTCTCCCCCGTCATCGAAGGGTGTTGATTTCGGGTATTTTATTTATTCGCATTTTTGGAGGTTATATTTATGCATATGGATTGTTTTCCATGGTTGATGGACAGGTTTATGCTACATTTGCTTCGTATTACGTTTTAATAAAGTGTTATATTTAATGGATGGTTTCCATGTTTTACGGGTCGAGTATGTATTGTCAACCGTATTTGAAGGTTTTGCCTAAACTAGACTTATTCACGTATTTGAGTGAGTTGGAAACGTAATTCATTTTGGAAAAATGTATTATACCTTTCGGGAACCTTCCCATGGAAATGTGTGAGTTGGAAAATGGATGATTTGCAATTAAAGTAAACTCTTTCGAAATCATGACTAAACTAATACTCTTTTGACTTATGTTTTTATGTAGTCATGATAAAATGCTTGAACTCACTAGGCGTAAGCCTAACCCTTTTTATTTGTCGGCATGTGCAACAGGCTCAGGTTGGGGTAGCTCTAGCTACATTGCGAAGTGGCGAGTACTAGTAGAGTGCACGAGATGTGACTTGAGTAGTGAAGTTTTCCGCACTTGTTGGGCTAGCAAGTAGCAACTTATGTTGTGTTAAGTAACGGCCGTCTTAAGTTACAAACTGTAGAATTTGTGATGTTTTAAATTCCGAGGTATTTTGATGAATGAAATGTAGAAATGATTTTATTTACTATGGTTATGTTATTGAATTTTAATGTTAGTTGTTCGTTCCAAATTTGAGGGTGTTACAGTTACAAACCTGGATTCTATGGTATGAGGAATGGGTGATTAAAAGCTGACCGATGAGAGATGTGTACACAATTGATGTTATTCCCATTCGGGCTCTCCTTAAATCATGCAAATAATCATAAATTTCATTGTTCATTAGCACCAACTTGACATTAGAGCTCTGAATTTACCTAATATACATCAAGAAAACCATCATTTGCAAAAAAAAAGTACCAAAATGGACACATATTATAGTTCTCAAGTAAAATTAGCAAAAGTAGAAAGCAAAACATGGTGTTTTCTTCACACAAATTTAAGCCAACATATAAAATCTTGATACACAAATTAATTAATTAATGCTTAAAGAAAAAGAACCCAATAAATTGAATACCTGAATGGTTTTGGGAAGGGGTTTGTTGAGGCGTTTTAAGTGTTTATGAACTTGAAGCTTCTGCCTGGAACACCTTATTATTCTCACCGAATGTTAAATGATGATAACAAAATGTAAAAGCTTTCAAACCTGTTTCATAACAACCCCATCAATCATTAAACTTTGAAAAACAGAAATCTCCAAAAAAATTGTTGGAAGATCGCAGTTGAGGATTCACGGATATTAATTTGAAGCACAAAACCAAGAAAACAAAGTCAATCAATGCTTTATTAATCGATCCAGAAAAGTCGAGCTCAAGTAGGCTACCTTCATATGAAAACTGAACACATTATATTGTAGATATAGAAATCTGTATACTATCTATTTATATTGTAGAGAAGTAGGTTCCACGATTTTTTCACATTCATTCTCGTTAGTTCCTTCTATACTGAATTTTCAAAGTTGATGTACCTTTAGGGAAACTGATGTACAAAAAGAATGGATGTGGGCAGCAGAAAAGAATGGAGAAATCCGCAGGGAATTCAAATGAAGAAATCAAACAAACATCAAATTAATATATATTGTAATCAATGGAATTATATATTGGACGTTTGATGGGTGAACTCACGTTAACTTGTTCATGGAGGAATTTGATGTATTCAGTAGCTTCATACAACATGGATGTTGTATCAGCCTGTATAAACACGAAAGATTAAATATTGATTAAGATCTTTATTTTCAAGAATTAATATCCAAAAGAAGAAGAAAATATGAAATGAAACCATTTAAATAACTTGCTCATACACCTGCATTTCCCATCTAATCCAGATTATATCCTAGTTTCCACAACCAAAAAGTAGAGAAATGCATACTATTGAGTCTTGAAAGATATCAGTCATCATTTCGACCCGCTTCCTGTTCATGAAAGGATACAATGATTATGACATTTAAACAAACAGTTGGTGTGCAAAGCCCCAAAATCAAAGAAACCCCCAATTCAAGCCAATCCAAAATACGAATTATGAGCCCTTTTTTTCCTGTACAAATGATAAAACAAAAAGATGTTATTTTACCATCGTAAGATAGAGTACACAACAGAATTAACCCAAAAGTCCTCATAAGAAATAGTATAGTATTGAAATTAAAATTGATTGGTATGCGATAAACAGAGCAAAATCAAATAAACCCTAAATTGTCTACCTGATTTGTGACTTCGTCGAGAGGAGCGAGAGGAAGGGATGCGATAACCAGAGAAGCAAGAGTAGAATGGAGTCTGATGAACTTGGGCAACGTAATCTTGCAATTTTGCAACTGTAACTCTTCCTTTGATGCAGATATGAGAAGCAATCCGAGAGTTCAACCCATTTATAGTTGCAATCGATCGTGGGAAGTTGGAGTGTGGAGGTTGAAGGCGTGCAACAGGGAGGTGTGCAGAGATGGTGAGATTAAATAGGTTCAGCGATAGATAGGGATACGTGGGAGTTGAACAACGTTGCTGAAGAACGTGGCTGGAGTGAGGAGTTGAAGAACGTGGCTGAGCGGAGGAGAGTCTGAACCGTGACTTAATGGGCGGAATGAATTGTCTTAATGAGTTTGAACGGCCAAGATTTAAAACTGGATTGAGTTTAAAGGGCCCATATTCATCTAAAATCAGTTAGACTTATCTGGGTCCATATTTTATATAATACATGTTCTAACTTAGAAGCAAAAAGTGATGTGGCTTGTAGGAACTACCATTGTGGAGATTTCTTATAAGAATCTTATCCTCTTTGGGTTCTTATTCAAGAACTTTGGTTCTTACCATGAAATTTGTGTAAAATGTCAATGTCCTCATTTCTATTGGTGCTTAAATTTTATATTTGATATTTATTTATAAATATAAAATAATTGATATAGACAAATGCATGAGACTCACAAAAAATGAGTTTCTTATAAGAACTACCATTGTAGACTTTTATGTAAATTTTTAAATTAATGAGGTGGAAATTAGATGGCACCAAAAAGTACAAAAAGAAAGTTCTTATAAGAACCTCCATTGGAGATGCTCTAAATCATCATCGGAAAAGGTAAATATTTTCAACGGTATAGATTTGTTCTTTTTTGAAGTTATTTCCTCCTGTGTAAAAGCTCTCTCGTTAACGTTGCAGATGACCAACAAAATTTTTAATGGCAATCCGATGAAGGCTATCAGGATGTTCTTCAGTTTTTCGTTTTTTTAAGATTTTCCCCTGAACATGACCACGTGTATATATATATATATATATATATATATATATATATATATATATATAAAAACGTGGAGAACACAAAAGTAAATTATTCATATGTGAATCATTGATAGAAAAGAAATATTGGCTCACATAAGAATCTTCAAATCGACTTCTTTGGGTTTACAAATGACTTACATATCAATCAATTATTCATATTTGAACATCACCATATATATATATATATATATATATATATATATATAAGATAATGGTTCTTACATTTATCACAATATATAAGATTCTTAAATGATTAATCCCCTATATATACATACATATTCACGTACAAATACAGTGGAAGAGAAGGAATTGAGGAACCACGGAAAAAGTGGAAGAGAAAATACATCAATAAACATGTCAAATTAAAGATGTTAAAATGATCTTTTTTGTGTAATTCATTTAGTCGATTTTCAATCAAAAGAATAGCACGATCATCCTCATTTGTCTTATTGGATAAATTATTAGCCACTAAAAGGGATTGTTGGTAAGCGTCCATCACACAACAGTTTTAAATGATTAATCCCTTATAAGAGTCATCACTCTCACTAACAGAGTAAAACTCTTAGATCCTAGCCTTGCCTCTTACCGAATACGATCCTCAATCTTTTTTATGCTCACCAAGTAAAACGAGTCGGTAAGCACTTACCCAGTAAAGGTTTGAATAGGTTCATTAGTTCTTTTTCTTTTTACGACTTTATATATATATATATATATAATTGAGTTCTGATGAGAGTAAAAGTTATGGTAAGAAGAGATCTCTAGTCTCCACCATTGGATGCACCTTACGATGAGATGCACCGCATCAATCCACATATCAACCTCTAAATCAAGATGTAGAAAGAGAGGCAGATCCATGGTCCTCTTCAACCGAACTTTCCTTAACGGGCCTCGAGCATCTCAAATCTCAACATCATAATAACATACAAACAAATGTTGAAGTTTATATCTATCTATATATACAACAAATACTCATGCACACGGTTCATCTTGATCCCTTAACCTGCAACAAAATTATGATCTACCAGTAACCCGAGTACCCTTTGGACCAATAACCCTTTTGTAGCAAAGCATATGTAATTATAAAGCAACAAGAAAGCAAAAAAGACAAGTAGAGAGCAGAAAAAGTCAAATCCAAAGCAAAGTACAACTTTGACTACATGAGATACAAGTCTCTATAAGTTTATTACTCTAAAGAAAGATTCAACCATAATTCCTAACTTCTACCTCATGAGCAAACAATAATACACAAATTTTGTGATTAAAAAGAGCTTATTTCAGCTCAAGAATCCTAAAAACATACCACTTTTTTGACATATTTGCCCAGTAGGATGGTGAAAAACCAAATGATATCCCTCCCTCCTATATATACAACAAATCTCCGAACCAAATGGTCCAGAAACCGACTGAGCCACTATGGTCCAACGGGTTAGTCATTCATCGACCCAAAAGGTAATGTGTGTTCGTTATAGAACCCCCCCCCCCCCCCTTCCCCCTCCCCCGACTACCCATGCCCTCAAAAGAATATGATCAAACCCCAAAACTTTGCCCATTGCCAAGGGCAAAATGGTAATTTTACAAGTTTAACAATTACCTGAAAGCCGGGTTTGACTTTGACTTTGACTTTGGGAAAACGAAACGGTTTTATAATCAGCTGTCGTCGTCTGTGGCACCGATATAAGTCAGATCCATCCTCCTCACCCTTACCGCACCCTTGAGCCAGCTCGATGCCTTCAGATTAGCATGATCACTTCCTGCGATTGCGGCTGCGTTGATGGAAGACGGGCCGGATCCGGCTCCATCTTCTAGAAGGGTCCACGGGTCGATCTCCATATCGGAGTCGGGTTGTGAAGAGGAGGAGGAGATGGGCTTTGTGGCCTTTCCGGGCCCGTTTGAGGTGGCGCCGCGTGATGGATTGGTTCGGAGATGTGGGCCAGGGACCGATATGGTAGCGGGCTGAAGTGAACCGACAGCCGAAATGGGGACGGTGGGCGGCTGGCAAGAGATTGAGAATCTAACGGAAGGGAAAACAAATGGCATTGCGGTCTGAATCCGCCATCGGATCGCGTCCGGCAGTTGCATGCCGTCCAACTCGTTCTGCACCATTTTTAAAAAATGCATTAAAGATACCGTCAGTGTTCAACATCAAGAAAATATGCATATACACCAGGACAGATTTCGGGATGTTCCAAAATAAACGAAACTAGATGGGCCCAATCGGGCTTTCGAGATAACAAATTAATGTTACTAATTTGGTACGAGGGACTAAAGAGTAGAGACGCACAAGGCTTCAAACCAGTTTTAGAAATGTGTAATTATTACCCTCTTTAAGCAAATGACGGTTTTACCCTTAAGAATAGACGGAGTAAAGTAATTCCCCATCTCACAAGGGTATAATCAAATAGTAGACACTTGCTTTTGAAAGTGGAGAATATTTTGGGCTAAACCAAAATAGAAATGTGGACATTTATTTTAGGACAGATGGGCCCGGGTCGGACTTTGGGTGTGAGGATGGGCCCAATCGGCTTTTCGGCTGCCTGTATGAACAAAGTGCCACAGTGGCTGATCTACAGACCCATTATCCTAGAATAATAATCTAGTCGGACCTATGTTAATAAAAAGGATAAATAGAACAAACGGTCAACAAACCAGTTTTAGAAATAAGCAACTATTACCCTTATTTAATTAATTAAATGACGATTTTACCCTTGAAGACTAGACGGAGTAAAGTACTTCTCCATCTCATAAGGGTAATCGGAAAGTAGACACTTACTATTGAGATTTGAGTTTAAAAGTTAACGAGATTCATACCTGCAAACTTTCTGCAACTTCACGATCATATAGAGTCGAGTCTCTGGTTCCTTCGGTGGTGGATTTTGACTGAAACTTTGACCTCAGCCAGTGTGGCTGGCTACTGCTCAAAAGGGCATGCAGCACCAATAATAAACGATCGAAAAGACTTTCACCCAGATCAACGGTAGCAGAAGACTCAATCATAGATTCCACCTCTCGCTTGATGGAAAACCTCGAAGCCGGGTTAGAAAGATCCGCATCCTCGTTCACAACCCGGCTTCCAAGGAGACGAAGTACCACTGAAGCAAGCATGTGCCTCATGTTACGGACCGATGGCTCCCTAACAAAACAAAGATGAGAGAATGCAAACTACGTTACGTACCAAGAAGCGTTTTGCAAATTGATGAATTTAACTATTCCCTCCATCACAAAATAAAATGTCCACAGTGAAAAAAGACGTGGAGTTTTGTAATGTGTAATTATTACACTTTTTACTAAATGACGATTTTACCGTTAATATTAGAGGGAGTAATGAATTTTTCCATCTTATAAGGGTAGAATTGGAATATTAACACAATTTTGAAAATGGAACTTATTTTGAGACAAACTAAAATAGATATATGGACACTTATTCTGGGGAAGGAGGAAGTTAACTTTTGTCAAAGCCTGCTACAGCAAATGATGTCAATTTACCATAAATAACATGTAACCAAAAAGACTAATGACAGGGGCATGCCGGTCCTTAGAAGAATCGATTTAACATATATATATATATATATATATATATATATATATATATATATATATACTTATATAGAGGGAGATTCAAAGAAAAACCGCAAAAAATGGAAAACTGAGGAACACCCTGGACGGTATGCACATGTTAATACAAGTAAATTAAGCTGTGTTTTTTTTATGCACATGTGCATGTTACAAATTACTTGTATGCATATGTGCATAATGGCCACCAGGGTGTTTCTCATTTTGTCATTTTATTACAGTTTTCCCCTGAACCTGACCCCACATATATATAGGAAGGTTCAGGGGAAAACCCCAAAAAATGAAAAACCTGAGAAACTCCCTTGTAACCGTTCATCTGGACGGCATGCACATGTGCATACAAGTGATTGAAGCTGTTTTTTGGTTTTTATGCACACGTGCACGTGTGCACGTTACAAATTACTTGTATGCACATGTACACACGGTCAAGATGAATGGTTACCAGAATGTTCCTCATTTTTTCATTTTTTGTGGTTTTCCCTTGAACCTGACCCTATATCACAGAAGGAAAGTTCAGATGAGAACAATAAATACTTTGAGAACCTGGGAAGTGGGAACCAACTATTTCATGTATTATTCACGATGAATAATCATGTATATTCATTATGAATACTTTTCATCTTGAATAACCATCCCAGCATTCATCATGAATATAGCATGAATACTTGGTTCAAAGGTTCTCAACAAATTCACAGTTCTCATTTTGATCTAATTCAACAAAGTTATCAGCATACTTACCCATCAGCACATATTACAGGGAGCAGTCTTAAGAGTAGCTGCAGCCGCAACGACATCGAAGCACGCAACGCCGAAGGCGACGGCAGCATCATTTCAACCGGTGTTGCGGGCCGTCTCGCTAATCCCGGACTTCCGCCTCTTATACCCTTTCGGGTTATCACTTTGCTCACAGGACCCTCGATTCCTGAAGCAACGGGTCCCGCCTGTTTATTTCCCCCATGAGTAACCGCGCTTATCTGCTGCTCGATCTCATTCATCTGCTTAATCAAATCACTAGCAAACGTAACCCGTGAGTCGTCTGAACTCTGATCAATACACGGAAGAAGTAATTCCACCAACGCTTTTTCGGTCACATGCTGTTGACCAACTATAAACGCTTCAACATCCGAAACTTGACCGAATGTTCTAGAAGAATTCCGTTTCGAGTCAGTCCCATCATCAACCACTTCCCCTTCTTCTAAAGACGCCGTTTCAAATTTCCGCTTTATACCCTTTCTTCCGGAACCTTCCGGAGACGGAACACACCACCCCCACGGTTTCGAAAACTGAGTCTTGGTCGATAAACCTTTGCTCTCGGCGATATTAGTCAACCTTTGCCGAATTGACTTCCGACCAAAAAGAACATCGTGGCCACGGAGAAACCATTTCGCCTGCAACAAAACTTCGTCCTCTAGTGACCGCCCTAAAAGATGCACCACCTCTGAGAAAAGGGGGGCGGCATCGGGTCTGACCAGAAGTCTCGTTAAGACCATCTGAATGAAGTTGTTTTCGTTCTCGGAAGTACCCACGTTGTCGTTATTTGGGGAAAACGAGCGTAAAGCTTCAGCCAATGAAGTGTCGTGGGCGTCTAACTTTTCGATAACGGCTTGTTCGTTTAATAATAATCTTAACTCGACCCATTGCCAATGAAACTTTGCAGGTTGTAAAGTGTCGAGAATATGAACAAGCTTATTGAGAAGCTTCGTTTCGTTTTCCGACTTTAACTCGGAATGCCCAGATGCTCGATTTCCGTCATCCGGGTTCACAATTTCGAGCGGCAATTGGCAATCGATAATAGCGTTTAATAATATTCTGGCACGTAAAGGTACAAAAGCGGTAATTTTCGAGTGAGAATCGGGTCCGTTCATATCAAGCATCATCGCAAACTCGGAATCGGTGGGGTCCGCAGCTACGATATCGTATAAAGCCGCGCAATCTCGGAGACAGACGTCGCGAAAAGGTAAGTGCTTAATCGCGTCGGTAATAGCGAGCGTTAACGATTGAAAAAGCTGAGAAACATTGTCTCGGGGTACAACGTTGGCGTTAAGAACGAATCGTCTCCATACCAAAAACCCAAAAATCGCGAACGCAGGTGGAAAAACGAGCTTAATCGGAAGCATACGTTGGATTCTCGACAACGCTACAATTGAAGATTCGCCCAAAAGCTCGACGATAAATCCTTCGGAAACACTACGACAGTTTCCGACAAGAACGCGAAACCAATGAACGGAAACTTCAACCAAATTATCCGTTTTCAAATTTCCGTTTGAGTTCGACCTCGTGCTCCTTACGAACTGAATCACATTCAGCCCTTCTTTTAATCTGAAAACCGTTACCATCCTTTCGAGACTCGCGATACCTTGAAGAACCGCCCCGACAACAAGGGCGGAAATAGCTCCCGTCGTTTTCGCAGCTTTAGAAAACGTTGTTTTTCCAGGATTTTCGTTTGCGTTCGAATCACGGGATTCGGGCGAAAGTTGTAGCTGACCACGAGAAGTCTTGGCGGGGGCGAAAACTTGGGCGAGAGCGGAAGAAGCTTCCGTTGCAAGAGCGATTTCGAAAACCCGACTTTGGCGTTCACCGAGGGCATCTTTTAGTAGTGACAAAGACGTAAGATGAATCCGCAAGATCTGTTTTGCAAAGTTCAAAGCGGTGGTGTTAAGGGGTATATCCGGAATTTTAGCGATAACCTGACCAACGTTACTAACGATTGCGGAAACCGCAAACGCCACCAACGTGGGGTCGCCTTCTTGGGCAGCACCACCAGTTTGTCTCATGCAATCCAACAGCCCTTTGACCACCTGTTGAGCTATCGAGAACCCATCGTCTGACTTTTCAACAGCACCTCTTTTTAGTAAGCCACCCGGAAACGACTTCTTATCGTGGCCGTAAAAAGACGGAATGGCTTCGTCAACGAGTCTCTGAACGGTATCCCGCATGCCCAAACCGACTCTCGATATACGAACACCGGTTATTTTTTGACGTAAAAAGTCATCGAAATCTTGAACTCCGGCAGGAACGCCGAGCGGGAAACCGAACTCGCCGTCTGAGGATCTTCCGGATTCGAGTTCCATAACGAGTCTTTTATCAGATGTCGTCTTGAAGTTCTTAACCCATTCAGCAACACTCGCCACATGGCCGTATTTCTTTAACATCTGACGAGAAAATACTAAAGCGGCTGAACCAGAAACCCGTCCATTGGAGGCCATAACTACCGAAGCACGATGCATCATGGCGGACAATGTTTCGGGAATAAGATCGGCTGCAGCAAGTATGTTTTCGTACCTGAACCAAAAAGATTTAACATCAAGACGACAATGTCAAATAGTAGTCACAGCTTATTCAGTCAGTTATATATGATTGTTTGGTAGTGGGTTAATGATATAGAAAGTGGCTTATTCAGTAAGATTCTATGGAGAAGCTTTATGCAGAAAGCCAAGTTTTCTTTCCAAACCTGTCATTCCCAATTAAAAAACATGTCCGTTCCATCCATGAAAAACCGTTTCAAACAAAAATCTTCCAAATCTATACAGACATATTAATCCACACAGACATATTAGGGGCTGTTTATTTACAGCTTGATGAGCTTAATGGTCTAGGCGGCTTATTCGCTCAGCCATACATGAGTGTTTATTTACCCCTCACTTGCCCCATTAAGCCAGCCACCCCAAACAAATTAATACCAGAAATGCCCAGAAATAATCCAACCCTCTCTCTTTGCCTCTCTCAAACCCATTGTTCTCCATCCCTCAAACAGATAGATTTATCCAGACAGACAAATTAACTCATACAGATTAATCCACACACAATTTTATTCATACAGGACTTAATGAGTTCAATGGTCTGGGCGGCTTATTCGCTCAGCCATCCATGAGTGTTTCTTTATGGCTTAATCGTTAAGCCAATAAGCTAAAACCGCTATATGGAATCAGCCAGGACCTCACTTGTCCCCATTAAGTTTGCCTCTCTCAAACTCATTGTTCTCCATCCCTCAGACAGACTTATCCAGACAGACAACTTAACCCATACAGAGCATAATGTAAGAAAAAAGTAAACAGCTTAATGGAAAACCAACCTTCTGAGAGATGATAAAATATACGCCTCTCCAACAGCGCACAATTGGTTATCAACGTTCCTCGGAACGATCATGACATTCCTCCCGCCATGAACTGTAGGAACCGGATTAATATGAACCTTCGGCAACAACCAAACAAGAAATCTCGCTGCATAAACTAAATCATCACAAACATCCATCAAGTATAGTATAGTCGATAACTCATCTTCACCAAGCTTCCATCGAGCCAACCCCCTATCGTCAACCGGCGGAAAACTCCGACCATACGGGCCCACTTTCGGGGCGGCCTCGGTGATCTTTCCAGCTTCGTCAACAAGCTGTTTCACAATACCCATCAACCATACCACAACAGCCCTCTTCTCATCTAATGCCATCCGCTTTAGAACTTTTCCGATCGAAGAAATGTCTCCTGAATGGGATGTCTTAACGGAATCAGTCATCTTAGGAACGTCGTTATCGTTACCGTTTCTGTGGTGAGGACAGCTTATTCTACTATCGCATACGTGGCTAGTGGACGCTCCCTGGCTACCCTCGATTCTCGCAGCTGCTAACTGAGCGAGACTTTGAGTTTTTCGCACGATTTTTTGTCGACCTCGTGAGGGTTGCTTAACGGGTTTGATAGGTGGGTCAGCAGCTCGAAAAGATTCTAAAGACTTGATACCTTTTCTGACCCACCAAATGTCTTCGTCATCGGATAGATTTAACGATTGCCCGTGAAGATATGGATTCTTTTCTTCGATTACCTTTTGTCTCTTGGCTCTCCTGCATTCTTCGCATCCCGGTGTTCCATCACCGAGATCGGTTTTTGTTACCATTGGCCCAACGGGCCTTTTAACGGGCTGAGACTCGTCAAAACCGTTAGAATGGGAGTTCGGGAAGTGGAGCAGCACCGAGATAGAAGTCATTAGTTCTTCGAGTTTCGAAGTTCTATTGACGTTTTTACCCTCTGGAGATGGAATCTTCCACTGATCGACAACGGGTGGTAAAAACCCATCTTTACCTAATTTTTTACGGTTCTTTTGCTTCTGCAACGAGCTATTTGCGCTGACGATGTTTTTCGGGTGGTCGAGAAGTTCGTGAAGCAAGAGACGTCGTTCGTTTGAGTATATATGCATGGCTTCTGAGATAAGGGCAATTTCGGCAATTTGTGCTTCTTCGAGTGCGTCTTGAATATATGGGCCCGGAAGATGTTTTAGGAGTTTATAGTGTCGTCTCCTTCTGTCGATATCAACCACGGAGTCGTTCTTACCCATGATTCCGCTAACAATAAGCTCCCTCACGTACGCTTGAGGATAAAAAATGCCGGATCGAATAAGCTCTGTTACGAGTAGCTGAACACGCTTAAAACCTTCTCCGTTTTGGGTTTGGTGTTGATCAAGCCAACACACGATAACATCATGTAACGGGCCCGGGCTCTGGAAGAATCTCGACAGATCTTTGACTTTTTTATGACCAACTTTTGACTTGCTTTCAACTTTGCGTGAACTTCGGATGTTTCTCATCTTCGTCTCTAAAAGCCGAGTTGCAATGAATATCTGAGAAAAGTCTCGTTTTCCGCTAAACTTAACACCGTGAGGCGGGCTCGTGCGGAAATCCCGGAAGTCACACGTGGCCCACTCGCAAACGAAAAAAACCGAACAGATAAACGAAGATTTCATCGTACCGACCCATTTAAGAGACGACCGTAGATACGAGCTGACCTCTGATATCCATCTTTTATCAACGGATTCGTCACAAAAGTCCTCAAACAGACACTTATAAGCAACCGTAATATCTCCGTATATAAGAGCTTTATCTAATTCAGCCACGGTTTTAGCCACATTATGACCCGGATGGCCCGGTTTTGCGGCTCTCGAGAGATTTATCGCACATTTCTGAATCGAAGAAACAACGGAATCGATCGATAACGAATGGGCCTGAACCTCGAGCCCTTTATCCCCGGTTATCCGTGTGATCAAACAGCCATCGTTGGATGCACTTGAAACCACCACGCAAGATGGCAGCGGGAAACAATTCAAGGCGACGAAAGTATCGGGAACGGCGAGTATTAAATATCGAAGAATCTCGACCATAGCGGAGATGGTGTACGCCCTTCTCGAGTTATCCACGAGATCTGACCCACCTGGAGAAGGTTCTTGGATAAAACGAATAGCGATTCCAACAAGTGTACGGACGTAGTTCTGAGATAAAACGATGGTTTCTATAACACCGTATATGATGGGCAATAGTAATTGCAATATCCCAAGTAACTCCTTCTCCTGAAAGTTACAAAAAGAAAAATTAGAAGAGCGGGATGAAGAGAGGTCAATATTTGTTTTATCTAGCCACTATGATACAAATTCTAAAGTGTCATGTCAGCTTTAGAAATTATCTAGAAATTACCCTCCACTATAAGTATTTCTAAACCAAGGCGAAGGATCGTGTGAGAAGTTGAGGTTACTGTGAGAAGCGTGAGAAGTTGATCTGAACCATCACTTTTAATCAAATGCCCTCCCATGAATTGCGCCTTAGAAGGGAATTGATCTGGTGCATCTCATCCTAATGTGCATCCATTTCTCATCCAACGGTTGATAACCACTTCTCATCCAACGGTTGATAACCACTTCTCACGTTAACCTCAAATTCTCACCGGAACCCAACCCTTCTAACCAATTTCTAAAGTGACCTCATCATAAAAAAAACTACTCCCTTCGTCCCAAAATAAGTGTCCACGTTGCTATTTATGTTTGTCCCAAAAAAGTGTCCACTTTTAAAAGTAAATAACCAAATTCTCAAATTTACCCTTAATTAATGCACAAATACTTAAGAGTTGCGAATAGAGAGAAATTAAATAAAGGTAAAAATGACAAGTGTAATAATTATGCATGCCTAAAGGCTAAAACTGTGTGCCATTTCAATTGTGGACACTTATTTTGGGACGGAGGGAGTATATTTTAATGAGACAACAAAACTACAATTAAATATTCTTTACTATAAGTCTATAACTTAAAGCATGATGTGATCTTGTGACATAAATTATTTATACAGTTTTTTATAAATTATTCATACATTTTTATAAACATACTCCACACAACATCAAAAAGCACGATCGGGCTACCAAAGGGGAGCCTATTATTCTTGATGCGGGCCTTGGTGTGGAGGATCTGGCCCTATTATTCTTGGGGCGCATTATCGATCTACCAAAGGGGGTGACGCTTAAACGGCCGTAACTTTGGCTATGGGGCTCCGTTTCAGGCCCACGACCGATCGATTCGAAGCCTGGAACGTAACGCACGCCGTGGGTAGGTCCCGCCCGACTTTTGAAGCCTAAAAATGCTGTTTAAGCATTTTTTTTTTACATTTTTGTGTTTTTTGCTCTTTTTTGCATTTTCTTTTAAGCTTTTATGTTCGGCCCATGCTCTTCTTTCAGGCCCATTTCGTTTTGGGTTTCTTATTTACAGGTTTCTTGTGTAATCTTTATGGTCACGACTTCAATTTAGAAACCTCGATTTTCTTCCCAAATTTCGAGTTCACGTGAATTCGGGTTTGAAGCATAGGGTTCGATTATCCACGGATATTCATAGACAATCAACGTGTTTAATCTGCTATTTGATTTATCCGCTGCATCATTATATAAAGAGAATCGTGATTAGGAAGTGCCTAAAAGATTACCTGCAACTGATTCAGAACCCAATCAATGATTAAAGAAGGCAGAAGCAACCCTTCTGCATGGTGCCACTGAATAATTCGCACCACATACCACCATTTGAAGTGTAACGATGGCTCCTCACCGTCAACAAGCGCCATAACCGACTCACTCTTGTGCTGAATCGACCCAGCATAAGCGAACTGGGGTGATCGGTCCTTAGAGTGTATGGAAGAATGAGAATTGTTTTTCGAGATAAATTCATCCACGAGATACTGTAAGTACTCGATAACATCTTTCGTCCACTGGTCTGAACGGGTAAACCGAGTTTTATCAAGTGACACAGAAGACGTACCGGAAGACCCGGGCCGAACCTGCAAGATAAAAATCATGATACGCTATATTCCAAGAAAGGAAAGGCCAAGAACGGCTACAACAATGACCCAAGATGGCACAAGTGAAATGGGGTGTACCTGATTAAGATAAGTTACTTTGATAAACCAAGTTGCCCTCAATAGTGGTACATTGTTTCTGATAAGAACTTCAAAAGGCGATTTCCTTCTATAACCTTGAGGAACGTGATCGGCCAATGACCGCAAACGTTTATGCTGTTGGGATAAGCCCTGTACGATAAGGTTCAAAAGTATCAAACAGCCAGATCTTAGTTCAAAAATCGTGTTCGAAATTATTATTTTTGGACAATATCTTATTGAAATACACTTTAAAATCTCTAATTGGGTCATTCAAATACAGGTTGGATTCCGGTGAGAAGTTGAGGTTAACGTGAGAAGTGATTATCAACCGTTGGATCAGAAATGGATGCACATTAGGATGAGATGCACCGAGATAAAATGCATCGAGATGCACCGGATCAATTCCCTTCTACGGTGCAATTCATGGGAGGGCATTTTATTAAAAGTGATCAACGGTTCAGATCCACTTCTCACGCTTCTCACATTAACCTCAACTTCTCACATGATCCTTCGCCTTCAAATACACTTTCAAAGTATTTTTTTTAAATCTTTTTAACACAAAAATGTCATAGATGGTTTTATAATTATGACCTTTGAGATTTAGTATTGCAAACACTAACAAAAACTTGATAAACTAAAAAGAGAACTTGAAAAAAAAACCTTGAAAATCTTGTAGAAATCTTGAAAAACTTGATATATAGTTCATAAATACTTATTTTTTTAAAAAAAATTGGTATGTATAACCCCTCCGGGTCCGGGTCCCGGTCCATAACCGGTCCCGGGCCAGGCCGGGCCTTGTTTTTGGATGAAAATCGTAAGCGATTAAAAAATATTATACATAATATTGAAACTGAAAGACAAACCTCAATCCATTTCTTCCGAAAATCTTCGCCACTGGCTTTCTGTTCCGGAAAAACACCCGGCTTACTCAATAAGTTACCAGCAAGAGGGACTCCATAAACTTGTCCAGCCTGTAACATACACATGTACTTCACCATTCAATTTAACATTACACAAAAAAATAGTTACATTTTACGATATGCAATATAAGTTCCAATATATACAAAAATTCAGAAGCAAAATAAATACCTTGCGTTTCTGAGCACGAGATTCATTTATTGCTCGGTGATATTTTCTGATTGCCTGCAAAACGGAAATTATCATCAAAGTATCAGACTACTGTATAAAAATGCACCGATTTGAATGGCATCATGATTGTAATAGATTTACCTCCTTGCATTTTATGATAACTGGTTTTGTGAAAGTTGGAATCTGTGATAAAGTTATCTCTCGGGATTCCTGTAAGACAAAGTTAAATATAATAATGCACTCGCAACATAGATGAAAGTGTAGATTATAAAATAAGTATGGCATCACTAACAGATAACATGCAAAGAGAGGTAAATGATATTTCATAGCGGTTCATATAATATTTCTTAGGGCCTGTTTGTTAGCAGCTTAATGAGACTGATAGCTTATTCAGTCAGCTATACACACTGTTTGGTAGTGGCTTAATGATATAGAAAGTGACTTATTTATTAAGCTTTTAGGAGGGAGCTTTACGCAGAAAGTCAAGTTTTGTCCAAACCAGTCTCTCCCAATTAAAAAACATGGTCCTTCCATGTATGAAAACACCCTCCCAAACAAAAAAAATTCCAATCTATACAGACATATTAATCCACACAAACAGCTTTATTCATACAGGACTTTATGGAAAACCAACCAAACAGCCCCTTAGAATTATATATATAGACGAAGGATCGTGTGAGAAGTTGAGGTTAACATGAGAAGCGTGAGAAGTGGATTTGAACCGCTGATCACTTTTAGTCAAATGCCCTCCCCATGAATTGCGGCTTAGAAGGGAATTGATCTGGTGCATCTTATCTCGGTGCATCTCATCCTAATGGGAGTTCATTTCTCATCCAACGGTTGATAATCACTTCTCACGCTTCTCACGTTAACCTCAACTTCTCACCGCAACCCAACCCTACATATATATATATAGTCAAAGGATCGTGTGAGAAGTTGAGGTTAATGTGAGAAGTGTGAGAAGTGGTTATCAACCGTTGGATGAGAAATGAACTCCCATTAGGATGAGATGCACCTAGATAAGATGCATTGGATCGATTCCCTTTTAAGCCGCAATTCATGGGAGGGTATCTGATTAAAAGTGATCAACGGTTTAAAAGTACTTCTCACCAAAAATGGCACTTCTCACATGATCCCATGCCTATATAATATGTATATGTTATGTATAGATCAATAATTTTTTCTTTGTAAGTACATGTACATCTATATTTTGTGATTGAAAAAAAGTATAGGTAAATTCTTTTAATAATATAGTATAATATATATATATTGTGTCTAGTACTCAAGTGCAAGTGTGTGTATATGTACATATTGCATATATTTTCTGAGCAGAGGCAGAGAAATGCAGATTGGTGTGTGTATATATATATTGTGTAGTGTATATAACTTCTTTATGATCACTATAAATACAGTACAAAGACATTCTTTTAAAATGCTAAAGTTTCATACCTCAAGCCCCTCAACTGTCTCTCGGTATCCGCCGAGCACATAGTCCTTTGTAAGCGTCTCCTCTGGGCAATTTGCAGTCGGTGGGTGAAAGTCAGGTGGTGGAAGCCTAACAACGGAAGAAGAAATATATCAAAAAATAGTTGCAATTTTTTACAGATTTGCATGTTTAAAGCAAATATCAAAATGAGATATAATTCTTGTGGGCATACTTAATAGCATGCATATTGCAAAAATGAAAGACAGAAACCAAATCCAAGTTTTTTTATTTGATTACGAATATTACCTTGAATTCAGAGGATCTTTCTCACACCTCAATTTGTATGGTGCAAGCTGTGAAGGCCGTCTGGATAACAAAAACAAAATTATGTCATTTCAATACGTTTACTGTCAAAACAGATACAAAAGGGCAATTAGAAAGAAAGCAATCTAGGGATGTTAACGAGTCGAGCTCTTAACGAACTACTCGAGCTTGAGCTTAGTAAATTTCGAGCTCGAGTCGATCTCGAACACACGCTATGGGGCTGTTTGTTTACTTCTTAATAGTTCCATTAAGAGGCAACCTCTGAATCGCTAAGAGGTGAATCTTGTTTAGCAAAACAAAAAGTTTGCCTCTTAATGGTTCTAAAACTATCTGAATGATTTTGTATCTTAGACCTCCCTTAACCATTCAGCGCCCTAATTTCATTATGAACAATTACCAAACAACCATATTTCATTTTGGACTATATCATAATAGCCTCTTAATCATTCTGACCACTTAATCATCCTGCACCAAACCATTTAGCAACTGCCAAACAGCCCCTAATTCTCGTTTAACTTACCGAGTCAAGCTCCATAACACCAATGTTCGACTCGACTCGTCCGAAAACTCGATTAAACTTTTCGAGCCGAGCATACACTTTTAAAAGTCAAACATGTTCATATGTTCATAAATCATATAATCAAAGTTTAAAAACTACTGAGGTCGAGCCAATAAACGAGTATCGAGCTCGAGTTCGAACATTGAAAAAGATATTCGAGCTCGAGCCCTACTATGAGAAAGTTATTCGAGCTCGAGCCCAATATTTTTTTTCAAGCCGAGCTCAAATAACCCGCAACTCGACTCGACTCGTTAACAACCCTAGCAAGCATGATACAGAAGATACAATTTAACTGTAAGGTTGGGAAACATTTATTGCATATATATATATATATATGTTGAGACAACAGATGAATGGGAAACACGTACCGATTTAAGGGAAAGTTAGCCGGAAGGGCAGAAGACTCGGCTCGGGAATTATCCCTGCCTAATGAGCCACCAACTGCACTGTTATTGACTGCACTAGTGCAGTTGGTAGCATGATACCTTTGCATTTCTCCAAACTATGAACCGCATACTGTCTCCCACATTGAATGACTGCAGATTGCCATGTTAAATAAACTGCAATTAGGTACATATTATGGTCAAAACTCACATAAGCCTTTATTATCGTATTAGTTAAGACTGTTAAGTTAAACACTACATGGGAAACCTAGTTTTCGGTAGGGTCAGGTTCAGGGGAAAACCTCAAAAAAAATGAAAAACTGAGGAACACCCTGCTAACCATTCATCTGGACGGTATTCACATGTGCATAAAAGTTATTTGTACAATGCACATGTGCATAAAAACCAAAAAACAGCTTCGATTACTTGTATGCACAACATGTGAAACCTGGTTTTCGGTAAGGGCAGGTTCAGGGGAAAACCGCAAAAAAAAATGAAAAACTGAGGAACACACTGCTAACCATTCATCCATTCATCTGAACGGTATGCACATGTGCACACAAGTAATTTGTAACATGCATATGTACATGTGCATAAAAACCAAAAAACAGCTTCAATTACTTGTCCGCACATGTGCATACGGTCCTTTTTGGGGGGTTTTTTGAGGTTTTCCCCTGAAACTCTTTCATTTTCGATATTCATCAACAACCTGAAGTACGAGAGCCTACAACTATCAGAGGCAGATGTTCAAGAAGACCTTCAAGAAACGTTAAAAGTTCCAATATTTATCAAGCATCTTTCTGTAACACGATAATGCATAACATTCAACATAAATGCCAGGTGTCAATAATACAAGTTTCTCATGCTACCTTCAGTGAGGACTTGATAAATAAAATAACCAAAAGTACTCAGAATACGGACTAACAGCAATTATATCTAGCATCTTTCAATAGTAAATCTAGGAGTAAATCACAATTCTGTAACAATGATAGAATCTAAGTGGTCACCATAAGAATACGATATGGGCCATATGGCTCAAGATTGTATTTAATTTCTCAGATAGTATAGATTGGATGGGACAGTTAGGTATGTGAATAAATACATATACTTGGTAATTCATTTGTTGCAAGATTATTTTGAAAAGTATTGACCACGATTACATGTTTAATGACACATAGGCGCAGTATGGAAATTTTTAAAGTTCCATAAATAGTTAAATGCCATGTTTTACATCATGAAATGCACACAATGCGCTTTGCAATTTTGAGTTAAACTCTGTTAAGTTTTCCGAAAAAAACTGGACTTAAACATCAGCTCCTGCTCAAGTTTATATAAAAAAGGAAAGAAAAGAAAAATAGAAAAAGAAGTACAATGGACAAAATAGAAAGGAAAAACCAACATGAGAACTATAACCTCCAATTTAACGATTCCGACACTGAAAATCTTTTAATTTTTTAGCACATCATGTAGACCCAAATTTGAATCTTTTTAATGGAACTTGACATACATATGAAGAGATAACAAACTTCAAAATGTAGTTGCTTTTCAAGTACAACCTAGGGCTTATAGTTACGAGTAACTCCAACCTTAGCAAGTTAGCATAAAAAAGAATCGCAAATTGGTGGGGCATAGACACCAAAAATCGGCTCATCTCCAAACACACGACATTTATGCCGTTTGTACAAAACCCCGGCATATTTGCCATTTCTCTCCCATCACCGGCAAAAACGCTTTTTCATCTGTTGATTGGAGTTGTTCTAAGTCCATATACCAATACCCAAATTTAGAAATTGTTTGATTAGACAAACAACAAACTGTGCCCTAACATTTAGCCTATGGTTTTAGGCATGATTTCAATAGGCAAAAAAATTTGAAACAATATCAGCTCAAGTTGGGCACATACCTGAATGACATTATATCTTCAAAAATAATGAACCTAATCACAAGAATTTCCATTACTTGACTAAGCACAAAAAATCATAATATATATATATATATATATATATATATATATATATATATTCTCTTCATTACTAGTGCACAGAGTTTCAAAGTGCATAATCACTGATTGGCACAACAAACATTAACTGATCGATTAGATCACTTTGATCTTCAAAATATGCGCAATTTCAGACTTC